>CAMXCT020000111.1:7825-205325 GCA_947184155.2 Cladocopium goreaui
GGCTTCAGAAAGCGACGTTAAGCAGTAGCCTCCCTCCAAATGCCTCGCAGCGCGCTTACCAGAGGCTTTTGCTGCATTTTGCAGGATTCTGGCTGCAGAAAGCGACGTTAGGCAGTAGCCTCCCTTCAAATGCCTCGCAGCGCCCTTACCAAAGGCTTTTGCTGCATTTTGGAGGATTCTGGGCGCTTTCCAAGAAATTTTCTAGTGGCTTCAGAAAACGACGTTAGGCAGTAGCCTCCCTTCCAAATGCCTCGCAGCGCCCTTACCAGAGGCTTTTGCTGCATTTTGCAGGATTCTGAGCGCTTTCCAAGAACTTTTCTAGTGGCTTCAGAAAGCGACGTTAGGCGTAGCCTCCCTAAAAGGCCTCGCACGCCCTTAACCAGAGGCTTTTTGCGCATTTTGCAAGATTCTGGGCGCTTTCAAGAAATTTCTAGTGGCTCAAAGCGACGTTAGCAGTAGCCTCCTAAAAACTGCATCGCAGCGCACCTTAACCAGAGGCTTTTTGCGCATTTTTGCAGGATTCTGGGCGCTTGCTCAAGAAATTTGTCTCGTTGATTCAGAAAGCGGACGTTAGGCAGGTAGCCTCCCTTCAAATGCCTCGCAGCGCCCTTACCAGAGGCTTTTGCTGCATTTTGCAAGATTCTGGGCGCTCTCAAGAACTTTTCTAGTGGCTTCAGGAAACGACGTTAGGCAGTCGCCTCCCTCCAAATGCCTCGCAGCGCCCTTACCAGAGGCTTTTGCTACATTTTGCAGGATTCTGGGCGCTTTCCAAGAACTTGTCTCGTGGCTTCAGAAAGCGACGTTAGGCAGTAGCCTCCCTCCAAATGCCTCGCAGCGCCCTTACCAGAGGCTTTTGCTGCATTTTGCAGGATTCTGGGCGCTTTCCAAGAACTTTTCTAGTGGCTGCAGAAAGCGACGTTAGGCAGTAGCCTCCCTCCAAATGCCTCGCAGCGCCCTTACCAGAGGCTTTTGCTGCATTTTGCAGGATTCTGGGCGCTTTCCAAGAACTTTTCTAGTGGCTGCAGAAAGCGACGTTAGGCAGTAGCCTCCCTCCAAATGCCTCGCAGCGCCCTTACCAGAGGCTTTTGCTGCATTTTGCAGGATTCTGGGCGCTTTCCAAGAACTTGTCTCGTGGCTTCAGAAAGCGACGTTAGGCAGTAGCCGCCCTTCAAATGCCTCGCAGCGCCCTTACCAGAGGCTTTTGCTGCATTTTGCAGGATTCTGGGCGCTTTCCAAGAACTTTTCTAGTGGCTGCAGAAAGCGACGTTAGGCAGTAGCCTCCCTCCAAATGCCTCGCAGCGCCCTTACCAGAGGCTTTTGCTGCATTTTGCAGGATTCTGGGCGCTTTCCAAGAACTTTTCTAGTGGCTGCAGAAAGCGACGTTAGGCAGTAGCCTCCCTCCAAATGCCTCGCAGCGCCGTTACCAGAGGCTTTTGCTGCATTTTGCAGGATTCTGGGCGCTTTCCAAGAACTTGTCTCGTGGCTTCAGAAAGCGACGTTAGGCAGTAGCCGCCCTTCAAATGCCTCGCAGCGCCCTTACCAGAGGCTTTTGCTGCATTTTGCAGGAGTCTGGGCGCTTTCCAAGAACTTTTCTAGTGGCTGCAGAAAACGACGTTAGGCAGCAGCCTCGCTCCAAATGCCTCGCAGCGCCCTTACCAGAGGCTTTATTGCTGCATTTTGCAGGATTCTGGGCGCTTTCCAAGAACTTCTCTGCTTCGTCTGCAACACCAGGTTCACCTCTTTTTTTGTCCGGGGTCGGCGGCAGGGGCGGCAGCCCTTAAATCCGGCCAGGGGCCCCCTGGCCGTGGCATAGCCGTACGGCGTTTCTCTCCTCTCCGTAGGAGAGAGGGGCCGCCGCCCCAGCCGCCGACCACCGCGTGTCGCCAAAAACTCCCGCGTTTTACGGTGTTTTGTGCTCGTCGCATTTTTTCGCCGTTTCCGGATCTTGTGGCTCAAGATGGGTCAACCTGGGCCAACATAGGCCTCAAGATGGGCCAACATAGGCCTCAAGATGGGCCAACATAGCCCCAAGATGGGCCAAGGTAGCCCCAAGATGGGCCAACCTAGCCCCAAGATGAGCCAACATAGCCCCAAGATGGGCCAACATAGGCCTCAAGATGGGCCAACATAGCCCCAAGATCGGCCAACATAGCCCCAAGATGGGCCCACATAGCCCCAAGATAGGCCGCCGACCATCAAAATATCCTGCGTTTTACAGTGTTTTTTTTGCTGTTCCCATTTTTCGGATCTTTTGGCTCAGCATGGGTCAACGTGAGGCCAACATAGGCCAACATAGCCACAAGATGGGCCCACATTGCCCGCAAGATAGGCCAACATACGCCAACATAGGCCAACATAGCCACACAATGGGCCTACATAGTTGGGCCCCTGGCCGGCTGTCGCGCGTAAGCGCTTAAATTCGGCTCCGCCGGCTCCCCACGAGTGGCTTGCCCTACGAGCGTCCCAGCGCGACTAGAGCTCTAAGGTGAGGCGCGCCCCCAACCGCCGACCCTCCGACGCCGGGCCCCGAAAAACACCAAAAATCCTTCAGGAGGATGGGGGAGAGCTTTTTGGCCGGAATCCGGGTCGCTCATCAGCGTCTTCAAGAGCATTCCCCCCCCCCCCGTTTGGAGGGTACCTAAAATCGGAAAAAAGCGCCGTTTTGAGACATTTTTCGGACGATTTTCAACTTTTCGAAAGTCACAAAATGCTGTAAATTACAGCATTTTTGCGTTTTAACCTCTGTTGCGGGAGCCATGCAAAAACGCAGAAAATGCTGTAAATACCAATACTTTTTGGACTCGAGATGCATAAAACACTGCAAATACCAGTGTTTTTGCAAGCAAAGCAAAAAAACACTGTAAATTACAGCATTTTTGGCAAGTTGATCGCAAAAAATGCTGGTATTTACACTGTTTTTGCAATTTCAAGAAAACGTGGAAGGCACGAAACACTGTAAATAGCGGTGTTTTGGCCACTTTTGGGCGCTGAAACGCTGGTATTTACACAGTTTTTTGCCCGTGACGGCGCCAAACCCCTGTAAATTACAGCACTTTTTGAACCGATGTTTTGCCTTGATGAACGCAAAAAACGCTGGTATTTACGCGTTTCCCAAAAAATCGAAGATCGTGACGTGAACGAAACACTGTAAATAACAGTGTTTTAGCCACTTTGGGGGACTAAAACTGTGGTATTTACGCGGGTTCTTGCCAGCTGACAGCGCAATATGCTGTAAATTACAGCACTTTGTGCGCTGTTTATGTTCAATTTTTAAAAGCGCGATGCTTTCACATGTTCTTTGCATTATTTTGCACTCTTCCACAAGAAACAACGTTGCAGATTGAAACTGGACGACAGCGTGACCCGAAAGAAAGCTGGAGGGAGGAGACGCACAGAAGCTTTTACCCACACACACAGGGGCTTTTACACAGAGAAGTCTTTACACAAAGGAGCTTTTTACATACAGAAGGTTTTACACAGAGAAGTCTTTACTCTAAGGTGCTTTTGCAGACAAACGTCTAGGAGCTTTTACTCACAGAAGTTTTACACGAAGAAGTCTTTACACAGAGGGCTTTTTACACACAGACGCGTTTGCACACAGAAGCTTTTACACAGAGAAGCCTTTACACAGAGGAGCGTTTACACACAAAAGCGTTTACACACAGCAAGCTTTTACACACACAGGGGCTTTTACACAGAGAAGCCTTTACACAGAGTAGCTTTTTACACACAGAAGGTTTTACACAGAGAAGTCTTTCCTCTGAGGAGCTTTTTCACACAAACGTCTTGGAGCTTTTACACACAAAAGCTGTTACACAAAGAAGTCTTTACACAGAGAGCTTTAACACACAGACGCGTTTACACACAGAAACTTTTACACAGAGAAGCCTTTACACAGAGAGTTTTTATACACGGAAGCTTTTACACAGAGAAATCTTTACAAAGACGTGCTTTCACACAGAGAAGCTTTTACACAAAGAAGTCTTTACACAAAGTGGTTTTTACACACAGAAACTTTTACACACAAAAGCTTTTACACAGAGAAGTCTTTGCACAGAGGCGCCTTTACATGAAGTCACAAGTTGAAATTGGCAGCAGTTCTTCGGGAAAAACCCTTGGCAGGAGCTTTCGGGCACTCACTTGCTCCCCAAAAAAGCCGTCTATTTCCAACAAAGTTGTTCCAAAAAACGTAAGGAATATATTTCTGAAGCAGGTCCCCATCCAAAAGCTTTCCAGCCCCCACACTGCGATGAAATGGAGGGCCGAGTGGTCCGGCGGAGCCGACGAGGGGCGTTAGCCCTTAAAAATTCGGCTCCGCCGGCTCCACCACGAGTGGCTTGCCCTACGAGCGTCCCAGAGCGACTAGAGCTCTAAGGTGAGGCGCGCCCCAAGCCGCCGACCCTCCGACGCCGGGCCCCGAAAAACACCAAAAATCCTTCAGGAGGGTGGGGGAGAGCTTTTTGGCCGGGATCCGGGTCGCTCATAAGCGTCTCCAAGAGCATTCCCCCCCCCCCGTTTTGAGGGTACCTAAAATCGGAAAAAAGCGCCGTTTTGACACATTTTTCGGACGATTTTTCGCTTTTCGAAAGTCACAAAATGCTGTAAATTACAGCATTTTTGCGTTTTGACGTCTTTTGCGGGAGCAATGAAAAAAAGCAGAAAATGCTGTAAATACCAATACTTTTTAGACCGGAGATGCACAAAACACTGCAAATACCAGTGTTTTTGAAAGCCAAGCAAAAAAACACTGTAAATTACAGCATTTTTGGCAAGTTGATCGCAAAAAATGCTGGTATTTACACTGTTTTTGCAATTTCAAGAAAACGTGGAAGGCACGAAACACTGTAAATAGCGGTGTTTTAGCCACTTTTGGGCGCTGAAACGTTGGTATTTACACAGTTTTTTGCCCGTGACGGCGCCAAACCCCTGTAAATTACAGCATTTTTTGCACTTTTTGAACCGATGTTTTGCCTTGATGAACGCAAAAAACGCTGGTATTTACGCGTTTCCCAAAAAATCGAAGATCGTGACGTGAACGAAACCCTGTAAATAACAGTGTTTTAGCCACTTTGGGGGACTAAAACTGTGGTATTTACGCGGGTTCTTGCCAGCTGACAGCGCAATATGCTGTAAATTACAGCACTTTGTGCGCTGTTTATGTTCAATTTTTAAACGTGCGATGCTTTCACATGTTCTTTGCATTATTTTGCACTTTCCACAAGAAACAACGTTGCAGATTGAAACTGGACGACAGCGTGACCCGAAAGAAAGCTGGAGGGAGGAGACGCACAGAAGCTTTTACCCACACACACAGGGGCTTTTACACAGAGAAGTCTTTACACAAAGGAGCTTTTTACATACAGAAGGTTTTACACAGAGAAGTCTTTACTCTAAGGTGCTTTTGCAGACAAACGTCTAGGAGCTTTAACTCACAGAAGTTTTTACACGAAGAAGTCTTTACACAGAGGGCTTTTTACACACAGACGCGTTTGCACACAGAAGCTTTTACACAGAGAAGCCTTTACACAGAGGAGCGTTTACACACCAAAGCGTTTACACACAGCAAGCTTTTACACACGCAGGGGCTTTTACACATTTACACAGAGTAGCTTTTTACACACAGAAGGTTTTACACAGAGAAGTCTTTCCTCTGAGGAGCTTTTTCACACAAACGTCTTGGAGCTTTTACACACAAAAGCTGTTACACAAAGAAGTCTTTACACAGAGAGCTTTAACACACAGACGCGTTTACACACAGAAACTTTTACACAGAGAAGTAGCCTTTACACAGAGAGTTTTTATACACGGAAGCTTTTACACACAGAGAAATCTTTACAAAGACGTGCTTTCACACAGAGAAGCTTTTACACAAAAAAGTCTTTACACAAAGTGGTTTTTACACACAGAAACTCTTACACACAAAAGCTTTTACACAGAGAAGTCTTTGCACAGAGGCGCCTTTACACGAAGTAACAAGTTGAAATCGGCAGCAGTTCTTTAGGAAAAACCCTTCGCAGGAGCTTTCGGGAACTCACTTGCTCCCCAAAAAATCGTCTATTCCAACAAATACGTTCCAAAAAACCTAAGGAATATATTTCTGAAGCAGGTCCTCATTCAGTAACTTTCACGCCCACACTGCGATGAAATGGAGGGCCGAGTGGTCCGGCGGAGCCGACGAGGGGCGTCAGCCCAAAAAATTCGGCTCCGCCGGCTCCCCACGAGTGGCTTGCCCCACGAGCGTCCCAGAGCGACTAGAGCTCTAAGGTGAGGCGCGCCCCCAACCGCCGACCCTCGGACGCCGGGCCCCGAAAAACACCAAAAATTCGGCTCCGCCGGCTCCCCACGAGTGGCTTGCCTTACGAGCGTCCCAGAGCGACTAGAGCTCTAAGGTGAGGCGCGCCCCCAAGCCGCCGACCCTCCGACGCCGGGCCCCGAAAAACACCAAAAATCCTTCAGGAGGGTGGGGGAGAGCTTTTTGGCCGGGATCCGGGTCGCTCATAAGCGTCTCCAAGAGCATTCCCCCCCCCCCGTTTTGAGGGTACCTAAAATCGGAAAAAAGCGCCGTTTTGACACATTTTTCGGACGATTTTTCGCTTTTCGAAAGTCACAAAATGATGTAAATTACAGATTTTTGCGTTTTGACGTCTTTTGCGGGAGCAATGAAAAAAAGCAGAAAATGCTGTAAATACCAATACTTTTTAGACCGGAGATGCACAAAACACCGCAAATACCAGTGTTTTTGAAAGCCAAGCAAAAAAAACACTGTAAATTACAGCATTTTTGGCAAGTTGATCGCAAAAAATGCTGGTATTTACACTGTTTTTGCAATTTCAAGAAAACGTGGAAGGCACGAAACACTGTAAATAGCGGTGTTTTAGCCACTTTTGGGCGCTGAAACGTTGGTATTTACACGGTTTTTTGCCCGTGACGGCGCCAAACCCCTGTAAATTACAGCATTTTTTGCACTTTTTGAACCGATGTTTTGCCTTGATGAACGCAAAAAACGCTGGTATTTACGCGTTTCCCAAAAAATCGAAGATCGTGACGTGAACGAAACCCTGTAAATAACAGTGTTTTAGCCACTTTGGGGGACTAAAACTGTGGTATTTACGCGGGTTCTTGCCAGCTGACAGCGCAATATGCTGTAAATTACAGCACTTTGTGCGCTGTTTATGTTCAATTTTTAAACGTGCGATGCTTTCACATGTTCTTTGCATTATTTTGCACTCTTCCACAAGAAACAACGTTGCAGATTGAAACTGGACGACAGCGTGACCCGAAAGAAAGCTGGAGGGAGGAGACGCACAGAAGCTTTTACCCACACACACAGGGGCTTTTACACAGAGAAGTCTTTACACAAAGGAGCTTTTTACATACAGAAGGTTTTACACAGAGAAGTCTTTACTCTAAGGTGCTTTTGCAGACAAACGTCTAGGAGCTTTAACTCACAGAAGTTTTTACACGAAGAAGTCTTTACACAGAGGGCTTTTTACACACAGACGCGTTTGCACACAGAAGCTTTTACACAGAGAAGCCTTTACACAGAGGAGCGTTTACACACCAAAGCGTTTACACACAGCAAGCTTTTACACACGCAGGGGCTTTTACACATTTACACAGAGTAGCTTTTTACACACAGAAGGTTTTACACAGAGAAGTCTTTCCTCTGAGGAGCTTTTTCACACAAACGTCTTGGAGCTTCTACACACAAAAGCTGTTACACAAAGAAGTCTTTACACAGAGAGCTTTAACACACAGACGCGTTTACACACAGAAACTTTTACACAGAGAAGTAGCCTTTACACAGAGAGTTTTTATACACGGAAGCTTTTACACACAGAGAAATCTTTACAAAGACATGCTTTCACACAGAGAAGCTTTTACACAAAAAAGTCTTTACACAAAGTGGTTTTTACACACAGAAACTCTTACACACAAAAGCTTTTACACAGAGAAGTCTTTGCACAGAGGCGCCTTTACACGAAGTAACAAGTTGAAATCGGCAGCAGTTCTTTAGGAAAAACCCTTCGCAGGAGCTTTCGGGAACTCACTTGCTCCCCAAAAAATCGTCTATTCCAACAAATACGTTCCAAAAAACCTAAGGAATATATTTCTGAAGCAGGTCCTCATTCAGTAACTTTCACGCCCACACTGCGATGAAATGGAGGGCCGAGTGGTCCGGCGGAGCCGACGAGGGGCGTCAGCCCAAAAATCCTTCAGGAGGGTGGGGGAGAGCTTTTTGGCCGGAATCCGGGTCGCTCATAAGCGTCTCCAAGAGCATTCCCCCCCCCCGTTTTGAGGGTACCTAAAATCGGAAAAAAGCGCCGTTTTGACACATTTTTCGGACGATTTTTCGCTTTTCGAAAGTCACAAAATGCTGTAAATTACAGTATTTTTGCGTTTTGACGTCTTTCGCGGGAGCAATGAAAAAAAGCAGAAAATGCTGTAAATACCAATACTTTTTAGACCGGAGATGCACAAAACACCGCAAATACCAGTGTTTTTGAAAGCCAAGCAAAAAAACACTGTAAATTACAGCATTTTTGGCAAGTTGATCGCAAAAAATGCTGGTATTTACACTGTTTTTGCAATTTCAAGAAAACGTGGAAGGCACGAAACACTGTAAATAGCGGTGTTTTAGCCACTTTCGGACGCCGAAACGTTGGTATTTACACGTTTTTTTGCCCGTGACGGCGCCAAACCCCTGTAAATTACAGCATTTTTTGCACTTTTTGAACCGATGTTTTGCCTTGATGAACGCAAAAAACGCTGGTATTTACGCGTTTTTCAAAAAATCGAAGATCGTGAACGAAACCCTGTAAATAACAGTGTTTTAGCCACTTTGGGGGACTAAAACTGTGGTATTTACGCGGGTTCTTGCCAGCTGACAGCGCAATATGCTGTAAATTACAGCACTTTGTGCGCTGTTTATGTTCAATTTTTAAACCTGCGATGCTTTCACATGTTCTTTGCATTATTTTGCACTCTTCCACAAGAAACAACGTTGCAGATTGAAACTGGACGACAGCGTGACCCGAAAGAAAGCTGGAGGGAGGAGACGCACAGAAGCTTTTACCCACACACACAGGGCCTTTTACACAGAGAAGTCTTTACACAAAGGAGCTTTTTACATACAGAAGGTTTTACACAGAGAAGTCTTTACTCTAAGGTGCTTTTGCAGACAAACGTCTAGGAGCTTTTACTCACAGAAGTTTTTACACGAAGAAGTCTTTACACAGAGGACTTTTTACACACAGACGCGTTTGCACACAGAAGCTTTTACACAGAGAAGCCTTTACACAGAGGAGCGTTTACACACCAAAGCGTTTACACACAGCAAGCTTTTACACACGCAGGGGCTTTTACACAGAGAAGCCTTTACACAGAGTAGCTTTTTACACACAGAAGGTTTTCCACAGAGAAGTCTTTCCTCTGCGGAGCTTTTTCACACAAACGTCTTGGAGCTTTTACACACAAAAGCTGTTACACAAAGGAGTCTTTACGCAGAGAGCTTTAACACACAGACGCGTTTACACACAGAAACTTTTACACAGAGAAGCCTTTACACAGAGAGTGTTTACACACGGAAGCTTTTACACACAGAGAAATCTTTACACAGACGGGCTTTCACACAAAGAAGCTTTCACACAAAGAAGTCTTTACACAGAGAATCTTACTTTTACACACAAAAGCTTTTACACAGAGAAGTCTTTGCACAGAGGCGCCTTTACACGAAGTAACAAGTTGAAATCGGCAGCAGTTCTTTAGGAAAAACCCTTCGCAGGAGCTTTCGGGAACTCACTTGCTCCCCAAAAAACGTCTATTCCAACAAATATGTTCCAAAAAACCTAAGGAATATACTTATTTCTGAAGCAGGTCCTCATTCAGTAACTTTCACGCCCTCACTGCGATGAAATGGAGGGCCGAGTGGTCCGGCGGAGCCGACGAGGGGCGTCAGCCCAAAAATTCGGCTCCGCCGGCTCCCCACGAGTGGCTTGCCCCACGAGCGTCCCAGAGCGACTAGA
Source organism: Cladocopium goreaui (assembly GCA_947184155.2). NCBI lineage: Eukaryota > Dinophyceae > Suessiales > Symbiodiniaceae > Cladocopium > Cladocopium goreaui. The sequence continues at coordinate 17,851 of CAMXCT020000111.1, forward strand.
GCTCTAAGGTGAGGCGCGCCCCAAACCGCCGACCCTCCGACGCCGGGCCCCGAAAAACACCAAAAATCCTTCAGGAGGGTGGGGGAGAGCTTTTTGGCCGGAATCCGGGTCGCTCATAAGCGTCTCCAAGAGCAAAAGGCCCCCCCCCCCCGTTTTGAGGGTACCTAAAATCGGAAAAAAGCGCCGTTTTGACACATTTTTCGGACGATTTTTCGTTTTTCGAAAGGCACAAAATGCTGTAAATTACAGCATTTTTGCGTTTTACCGTCTTTTGCGGGAGCCGTGCAAAAAGCAGAAAATGCTGTAAATACCAATACTTTTTGGACCCGAGATGCACAAAACACTGCAAATACCAGTGTTTTTGAAAGCGCAGCAAAAAAACACTGTAAATTACAGCATTTTTGGCGGGTTGATCGCAAAAACTGCTGGTATTCACAGTGTTTTTGCAATTTCAAGAAAACGTGGAAGGCACGAAACACTGTAAATACCGGTGTTTTAGCCACTTTTGGGCGCTGAAACGTTGGTATTTACACAGTTTTTTGCCCGTGGCGGCGCCAAACCCCTGTAAATTACAGCATTTTTTGCACTTTTTGAACCGATTTTTTGCCTTGATGAACGCAAAAAACGCTGGTATTTACGCGTTTTTCAAAAAATCGAAGATCGTGACGTGAACGAAACCCTGTAAATAACAGTGTTTTAGCCACTTTGCTGTAAATTACAGCACTTTGTGCGCTGTTTATGTTCAATTTTTAAACGCGCGATGCTTTCACATGTTCTTTGCATTATTTTGCACTCTTCCACAAGAAACAACGTTGCAGATTGAAACTGGACGACAGCGTGACCCGAAAGAAAGCTGGAGGGAGGAGACGCACAGAAGCTTTTACCCACACACACAGGGGCTTTTACACAGAGAAGTCTTTACACAAAGGAGCTTTTTACATACAGAAGGTTTTACACAGAGAAGTCTTTACTCTAAGGTGCTTTTGCAGACAAACGTCTAGGAGCTTTTACTCACAGAAAATTTTACACGAAGAAGTCTTTACACAGAGGGCTTTTTACACACAGACGCGTTTGCACACAGAAGCTTTTACACAGAGAAGCCTTTACACAGAGGAGCGTTTACACAGCAAAGCGTTTACACACAGCAAGCTTTTACACACGCAGGGGCTTTTACACATTTACACAGAGTAGCTTTTTACACACAGAAGGTTTTACACAGAGAAGTCTTTCCTCTGAACTTTTTCACACAAACGTCTTGGAGCTTTTACACACAAAAGCTGTTACACAAAGAAGTCTTTACACAGAGAGCTTTAACACACAGACGCGTTTACACACAGAAACTTTTACACAGAGAAGCCTTTACACAGAGATTTTTTATACACGGAAGCTTTTTTACACACAGAGAAATCTTTACAAAGACGTGCTTTCACACAGAGAAGCTTTTACACAAAAAAGTCTTTACACAAAGTGGTTTTTACACACAGAAACTTTTACACACAAAAGCTTTTACACAGAGAAGTCTTTGCACAGGGGCGCCTTTACACGAAGTAACAAGTTGAAATCGGCAGCAGTTCTTTAGGAAAAACCCTTCGCAGGAGCTTTCGGGAACTCACTTGCTCCCCAAAAAATCGTCTATTCCAACAAATATGTGCCAAAAAACCTAAGGAATATATTTCTGAAGCAGGTCCTCATTCAGTAACTTTCACGCCCACACTGCGATGAAATGGAGGGCCGTGGTCCGGCGGAGCCGACGAGGGGCGTCAGCCCAAAAATATATATACAGTACATATATATATATATATTTGGGGGGGGAGATTCAAATTGGTGAATGAATCCCACTCCGAAGGTGACTGCTCTGCACCTCGGAGCCGGCCACGCGGATGTCCACCCGGCTGTCCGTGCCGCACAACGTGACCATGAAATCCATGTGCTGCGAAGCAAACGCAACGGGCAAAGGCATACCTGCCGCAAAGTGGCACAGCTGCTTTCTTAGCAATCGAAAAGATTTAAAAAAACCTCTATAAAAGATATCTAAAAACATCAAATCGATTCGAATCAATCGATTCGAATCGATCATCATGAACCGTCGTGAAGACTCTGGGCAAAAGCAGCCACACCTCCATGGACTTTTCGTGATGCATGAGCCTACAAAAACATCCAAAAACAATTCGTTAAACTGTGTTAAACATAGTTAGACTGTTTGTTAAACTGTTGAAGTTGAACTAGTTCCTTTTCAGCGTCCCTGTTGCTGACAGGAAGCGTCTTGGTGTTCAACAGTCTGGTTGACGTTGAGGCTGCTGCTGTGTACAATACACAAGATCGTTGAGTCAGCGGTGACAGCAATGCTTCCCCATCCTCAGCAGGAAAGCGAGAACTGCAGTGGAAAACATACAAAGACTTGTGCGAGACTCATTTCATGGCCTGGTCATTGCATCTTGGCACTTTGCAATTTGGCACAGCTTCTTTCCATGTTTGGCCAAGGCTTTAGCTTGTGGCTCTTGGATCACGGCTTCAAGCCTCAAAAGCCTTGGCTTCGCAGAGCACAATCAGGCCATCTGCAACAGAATATCTATCTATAAGGTCAGAGTGAAACATGGAGTTCCACAAGTCAACAAGTAAAAACCCTCCTTCAGAAGGGGAAAAAAAAACTCGATGCAAGATGCCAGTGGGCAAATTGTTGCAGAGTGGAGGAACTGGTGTGGACTGGTATGCAGTGAGAGTTCAGTAACTTTAGTAGCTGCCTCAGCATCAGCTGAGCATCGCACCAGCGGCTACTCATTGGCTTTGAAAAGTTGACATCATAACCTCCAGCTGAAGGTAGCATCTTTTCCACCTGCGGCTGGCTCCAAAAGTCTCGGAGGTTGACATTCTCGGTTTACAGATTTTCAGTTCAACATGCACCTCTGCTTGTTTGCTGATCTCTTTTTCAACTGTGATGTCAGAGTAAGGTGATTGGATCTTGCAGGTCCAAACTCGCTCGTCAAGCTTTGCTCCAAGTACGGGTAAGCCTGTGATGCTGCACTCACTGGCAGAGCCTGCAAACAATGCATATCATCTGCGTATCACTGTTATTCAAAAAAAACGCAGAAAACCAGCATCTTGATCAATCCAACCGAATGTCGAATCTTCAGTCCCTGTGCCTGTATCCGGGACCGCAATCTGCCAGAGATCATGTCCGCATCCGAGTCCTTCCATATCTGCATCTTGAATCCAAAGTCACTGTGTGCATCTTTCACTGCTCTTGCTCCTTGTCTTCCTTATTTGGCCTCAGGGAGTCAAGGAGAGTTGTCCTCACATGACGAATCTAAAAGAGCTAAGCATATTCCATCAATGATCATGAAATTATGTGACTATCAATCTAAAATAGTCTGAAACCGCTTTGTCAGGCTCTAGGCTGCAAACTTTCTGATAACACATTGACCAAGGCTGCCTTCCACGAGGCTTGCCTGAAAGGACAAAGTTGCAGGAGTCATACAGTCATACACCTTTGCAGGACGTGCGGATAAGCCGTTCTATCAGTTCTGTCAAAAATAGCCGTTCTGCAGGAAGTATACCAAGTATGCCTCGCGGAATACAGATGTTACAGCCTGGGCTTTGGACCAAGCTTTTGAAAGAGTCTTTGGAATCTGCCGATTTTTCCGCCACTTCTTTTCTTTCTGGCTCCTCGCATTTCGACACGGCAACTTGCCACGGCTCTTCAGGATAAAGTAATCTTAAGAATTGAACAAAAGAATGCCTGCAACCATGGTCTCTCTATCTGCCACGCGTTCCAATCTTCAGCACTCTACCTTTACCAGTGTTTATTATATATTTATATAATGTATATATATATATATACATAATGTTTATACATATATATATACTTGTCACCCTTCTGATTTTTCCATCATCACTCCTGAAGCTCGCTACCCGACGGTTCGGTGGATCGACCTGAGCTCATGCCAATCTGGTGCTATGCATCTCTCTCTATTCTCTCTTCTCAGAATTAAAGGAATGTCATTACGTCCTGAAAAACCAACCACTGATGCCTGCATATGCCTGCAGCTTAGAATTCTGCTAGAACCAGGCAGAACACTCTTGATCACGTTGTCAGCCTCAACAGGTTGGAATTCAGTATATAATAAATATAGGTTGCACGCTACCCAGACTCTGTTTTGCGACCCTTCTTCCGTGAAAATCAACCTGTACTTTTTGCATTTTTTGCGGCCAATCAAATGAATTCATCAAGTCTCTTCTGGCCAAAGTTCAGCGCAAGCCTTCACCACCGCCAACAGCATGAACGTCACAGCCACGCCGAGCAGAGAGAACCTGAGGCAGCATGGTTTTGCAGCGGCAAATCAATAGTTTTTGTTGGCAGCGGACGCTGCACAGAATTGAGTTCGCAGCACAAGGATAGCCTTCCTCCACCGATGATGCGGAAGCACCTCGGTACAATCCAGCAGTTTGATACCGTGATTGGGAGGCTTTGTGCAAATCCGCTGCGCCTTGCCATTATGGGTGTCCAAATCAAACCTCAGCACACTGCGGTGGAGTGTAAATTATGTTTCATGTGTTTGAGTCGCTGATCTCCAGGAAATTTTCGCAAGAAAATTACAACAATGGGACAGGCACACTTCCAGTGGACCTCATGGGAACGACTTACAATCGCTTGCAGCTGAGAAGCCACTTCTTAGCGACCATCTCCATGGCAAGTTGATGTTGCACAGTTTTGCTCACCTTTGTCAACAATGTCAAATCTGTGACCCAAAAGGTTCAAATCATTTGATCCATTTCAAATCAATAATGACAACACCGACATAGCGCAGTTGCCACTTCCGAGCTCCTCTGTATTCACGAAATCAGAAGAAAACTGCATGGTTTGTCCAGTTTGCAAATGCCAGGACGCTTCTGTCGTATGATCTTGAAACCAAAAAGCTCCTTTATCAACTTCTGTTTTTCCCGAATGCATAGCACGGGTTCCCGTTTCACTCTGGGGGTCTGGGGGTGGAGGCTGTGTTCGCCAGACGTTGCGCAACCGTCCGCAACCGCTCGCAACCGGTCGCAGGCGGTCGCGTGAGGCCCGTATGGCCGTGCCTATGGCGAGTTCTGCAAAAGTGGTCACTCTTGGAGGTTTCAAATGCCGCATAGCCTCGTTTCGCGTGGCAGGCGTGGCACTTCGTGACAGTCCAGCATGTTTCATAACGTGTAGAAAGTCGTTTTGTGCGGCAGGCGCAATACTTTTGCGTCGATTCAAGAAGATGAGTTGCATTTTTCGTGGCAGGCGTAGCACTTTGGAGGTCATTTTGCGTGGCAGGCGCAGCACTTTAGACGTGTGCTGTTGCGTGTTTTCTGCGAATCGCATTGTCAAAGCTGCGTCATGAAGTGACAACGTGCAAATTACGTGGCAGGCGTGGGACAGCGTATGAGTGTCATTTTGTGCGACAGGGGCAGTATTTGGTGGAGACCCGTCGTGTGTGGAATTTTTTTTTGCGCGGCAGGCGCAGTATTTCGGACACCCTGCACTTTGAACTCCACACTCTACACTTGACACTACACTCAACACTTTACACTCTGGACTTTACACTCCACACTTTACACTTTACACTCCACACTCCACGCTCTACACTCTACACTTTACACTCCACACTCTGCACTTTAGGCTTTACATTCTCTACACTATACACTCCACACTCAACACTTTACACTCCACACTCCACACTTTGCACTGTACCCTCCACCCTCTACATTTTACACTCCACACTCTACACTTCACACTTTGCACTTTACACACTACACTGTACGCTCTACACTCTACACTATACACTATACACTCCACACTCTTCACTTTACACTTTACACTTTACACTCCTCACTCCACGCTCTACACTTCACACTTTACACTCCACACTGTACACTCTACACTCTAGACTTTACACTCCACACTTTAAACTCTACACTTTACACTCTACACTTTACTCCACACTCCACACTCTACACTTTACACTCCACACTCCACACTCTACACTTTACACTCCACACTCCACACTTTACACTTTACACTCCACACTTTAAACTCTACACTCTACACTTTACACTCTACATACACTGTACACTTTACACTTTACACTCCACACTCTACACTCCACACTCCACACACTCTACACTTGACACTTTACACTCCACACTCCATACTCCACACTCTACACTTTACACGCCACACTTTACACTTTACACTTCACACTTTAAACTCTACACTCTACACTTTACACTCTACATGCACTGTACACTTTACACTATACATTCCACACTCTACACTCCACACTCCACACACTCTACACTTTAGACTTTACACTCCACACTCCACACTCTACACTTTACACCCCACCACAGTCCACACTCCACACTTTACACTCCACACTTTACACTCTACACTCTACACTTTGCACTCCACACTCTACACTTTACACTTTACACTCCAGACTCCACACTCTACACTCTGCACTTTACACTCCACACTCCACACTCTACACTTTACGCTCCACGCTCCACACTCTACACTCTACACTTTACACTCCACACTCTACACTTTAGGCTTTACATTCTCTACACTTTACACTCCACACTCAACACTTTACACTCCACACTCCACACTTTGCACTGTACTCTCCACACTCTACACTTTACACTCCACACTCTACACTTCACACTTTGCACTTTACACTTTGCACTTCACACTCTACACTTCACACTTTCCACCCCACACTTTACACTTTACACTCCACACTCCACAATCCCCACTCCACACTCTACACACTATATTATATACATTCCCCACTCAACACTCCACTTTCTTCACACTGCACACTTGGCATTCCACACTTTGCATTCCACCCCATTCCACATTCCACAGTCTACAGATTCTACAGTGCACTGGTACGGTAACAGGGGAAAAGTACAAGACTTTTCAATTAACTTGTTTCAGAAAGGTGTTTTACGTGACTGCATTCGGGTTTGTGGGCTGCATCTTCTTTTTTCTTCAGTTTGCCCACGTGACCTCTATTGCCAAAAAGAAACCTACACCGTGATTTGCTGCAGCTACAGTACCTCCTGACTAGTTTTGCATCATGGAGTTGCAACACTTGCCCCATCTTGCCCCCTTTGTGCTCCACAAAAGCGAAAGGCTTCGGTCCGGTCCTTTGATAAAGAAACACCAGGACTGCCGGAGATTTGCAGAGTTTTGGTTTTCGTCCGGGAGATCCCACCTCTCGTCTCATGATCGAAGGTGACAATTCTGCGACAGAGGCATCGTCTGAGTGCCCCTGGAGCTCCTGCACATGGTGGAAGAAAAGAAAAAGGAAACGAATTACGCAACGACATCGATTGACAGCCTTTTTGAACGCCTTTTGGTGATTTTCGTGAAAATTGGTTCAGAAATATCCCGCATAAACCGCATTTCAGGATACACACAAAGCATCACAAAGCTGTTTGAGTCTGCAAAGCTCTTTTTGACGTCATCCAAACTTCTGACTCATGCTGAGTTCTGTCCTCTTTCTCATCACCTCTGGGCAAAGTAAAGCCATCACTGCCATCGCTGTCCTTCCGCAAGGAACCGAAGATCAAATGAACTGACATGCTGTAAGCTTTGCTCCCATTGATTGGCGTATCATCCACTTCTGTCATGGCCCCAGAGTTCTATCTGTCCTCATCTTCGCCACTCTCCACAGAATCTGCCTACCAACCGTCGCAGCTTCAACAAAAAACATGTGAAACATTGAAACCAATTGCAACAAATCGTCTGTATCTACTTGCTAGCCTTTTGGCTAGACGGCTAGACCATGGCTGAGGTATGCTGAGTGATTCGATTCCGGGTCGTGCCTCGGATTGAGCCATGGTTTGGTCTTCATCCTGGTGGATGTGCTCAGCACAATGACGAGCCGAAGGTCAAGATAAAGCCACACACAGCACAGCATGAAGAATGCGGGAGGCTCAAGCAGCTCAAGCCTCTGCATCATTCGGATCAGGAAGTTCTTCCTCAAGGCCCTAAGTTTTGAGCGGTTGCAAATGTTGGAAGCTCCCGGAAGGAAGTGATAATTTTGACTTGGACAACTGCGACACGACAAGGCTTACAACTGCATTCTCTGTGGGATTCTGCAGCCATGCATCATCTTGTTCTGTGGGTTTGTCAGAGAGTTTCACAAGTTCATGATGCTCGCTGGGAACCTCCGCTGCCTCACCACTCTCCTTCCCAACTTCCACAGCTTCAGCCCAGCGATGAAACCAGTGTAGGGAGGGTAGGTCGATTCATTTTATCATTAGGAAATGCAACAATGACATTGACCACATAAACCACATTGACCACATTGACCAACCAGAGACATTTCATGCAGTCCTTGACCCGCATCTCATTGGTCTTGTGCAGAGGTCCCTGCAAAGACTTGCTCAAACTTGAAACTTCGATGCGAAGTGTGCCCACTGTGCCATTCAAAACCAATTGCATCCAACTCCGCCAACTCCCAAATACAATTCTTACTACCCAGTTGCATTGAAAATTCATTGAAATCCGCCGACCCCTGCCGCCAGCAGGGGGAGCGCGTCAGAGGAGGCCTTACTAGCAACAAGGGGCGAAGAGAGAAAATTGTTGGACAAGCACGGCCGCCTGCGACACGGTGCCTGCGACACGGTGCCTGCGACACGGTGCCTGCGACACGGTGCCTGCGACATCAGAAGGCAACGTTTGGCACTCTGGGCTACGGGCAGCGGGCCCAATCCGCCCTTCACTGCCATGTTGTTTTAGCCCTGCGACGCGGTCCTCGGACTCCAGCTTGGTCCGGAGCTGTGCAGAACGAAAGCCAGCTCCGGGAGGACACGAGCAGGGTGGCAGTTGGCAGTGCAGAAACGCAGGTAAACTCAAGGTTTGGAGTTAGTTTCTAGTCGGTTCAGAAAATAACGTTTGGCACTCTGGGCTACGGGCCGCGGGCCCAATCCGTCCTTCACTGCCAAGGTGTTTTAGCCCTGCGACAGGGTCCTCGGACTCCAGCTTGGACCGAAGCTGTGCAGAACGAAAGCCAGCTCCGGGAGGACACGAGCAGGGTGGCAGTTGGCAGTGCAGAAACGCAGGTTAAGTCAAGGTTTGGAGCTAGTTTCTAGTCGGTTCAGAAAGCAACGTTTGGCACTCTGGGCTACGGGCCGCGGGCCCAATCCGTCCTTCACTGCCAAGGTGTTTTAGCCCTGCGACAGGGTCCTCGGACTCCAGCTTGGACCGAAGCTGTGCAGAACGAAAGCCAGCTCCGGGAGGACACGAGCAGGGTGGCAGTTGGCAGTGCAGAAACGCAGGTAAAGTCAAGGTTTGGAGCTAGTTTCTAGTCGGTTCAGAAAGTGACGTTTGGCAGTCTGGGATACGGGCCGCGGGCCCAATCCGTCGCCGCGGGCCCAATCCGTCCTTCACTGCCATGGTGTTTTAGCCCTGCGACAAGGTCCTTGGACTCCAGCTTGGACCGAAGCGGTGCAGAACGAAAGCCGGCTCCAAGAGGACACGAGCAGGGTGGCAGTTGGCAGTGCAGAAACGCAGGCAAAGTCAAGGTTTGGAGCTAGTTTCTAGCCGGTTCAGAAGGCAACGTTTGGCACTCTGGGCTACGGGCCGCGGGCCCAATCCGTCGCCAGGGTGTTTTAGCCCTGCGACAGGGTCCTTGGACTCCAGCTTGGACCGAAGCTGTGCAGAACGAAAGCCAGCTCCGGGAGGACACGAGCAGGGTGGCAGTTGGCAGTGCAGAAACGCAGGCAAAGTCAAGGTTTGGAGCTAGTTTCTAGCCGGTTCAGAAGGCAACGTTTGGCACTCTGGGCTACGGGCCGCGGGCCCAATCCGTCCTTCACTGCCATGGTGTTTTAGCCCTGCGACAGGGTCCTTGGACTCCAGCTTGGACCGAAGCTGTGCAGAACGAAAGCCAGCTCCGGGAGGACACGAGCAGGGTGGCAGTTGGCAGTGCAGAAACGCAGGTAAAGTCGAGGTTTGGAGCTAGTTTCTAGCCGGTTCAGAAGGCAACGTTTGGCACTCTGGGCTACGGGCCGCGGGCCCAATCCGTCCTTCACTGCCATGGTGTTTTAGCCCTGCGACAGGGTCCTTGGACTCCAGCTTGGACCGAAGCTGTGCAGAACGAAGGCCAGCTCCGGGAGGACACGAGCAGGGTGGCAGTTGGCAGTGCAGAAACGCAGGTAAAGTCAAAGTTTGGAGCTAGTTTCTAGTCGGTTCAGAAAGCAACGTTTGGCACTCTGGGCTACGGGCCGCGGGCCCAATCCGTCCTTCACTGCCAGGGTGTTTTAGTCCTGCGAAAGGGTCCTTGGACTCCAGCTTGGACCGAAGCTGTGCAGAACGAAAGCCAGCTCCGGGAGGACACGAGCAGGGTGGCAGTTGGCAGTGCAGAAACGCAGGTAAAGTCAAGGTTTGGAGCTAGTTTCTAGTCGGTTCAGAAAGCAACGTTTGGCACTCTGGGCTACGGGCCGCGGGCCCAATCCGTCCTTCACTGCCAGGGTGTTTTAGCCCTGCGACAGGGTCCTTGGACTCCAGCTTGGACCGAAGCTGTGCAGAACGAAAGCCAGCTCCGGGAGGACACGAGCAGGGTGGCAGTTGGCAGTGCAGAAACGCAGGTAAAGTCAAGGTTTGGAGCTAGTTTCTAGTCGGTTCAGAAAGGAACGTTTGGCAGTCTGGGCTACGGGCCGCGGGCCCAATCCGTCCTTCACTGCCATGGTGTTTTAGCCCTGCGACAGGGTCCTCGGACTCCAGCTTGGACCGAAGCTGTGCAGAACGAAAGCCAGCTCCAGGAGGACACGAGCAGGGTGGCAGTTGGCAGTGCAGAAACGCAGGTAAAGTCAAGGTTTGGAGCTAGTTTCTAGTTCAGAAAGTAACGTTTGGCACTCTTGCCAGGGTGTTTTAGCCCTGCGACAGGGTTCTCGGACTCCAGCTTGGACCGAAGCGGTGCAGAACGAAAGCCAGCTCCGGGACTGCTTTCCCAGATAACCACCGAGATGGAATCTTACACAACGAAAATGTGTACAGTACGTCCCCACCAGAAACGCACAGCGCGGAAATCCTTAACAAACTCTTGACATAAACCTCTCAATGCCTTTTTTTTCTGTCAATATGTTTGATGGCCATAACAAAATGAATGGCTGACGGGTCTGCGGTCCATGTTTCTGTTTCACTCCTTCTGCAGTCTTCGATCTTTACAATGATTTTTTGGCCTGGACCGACCTCTCACTCGCAACAAATTGCCGTGGTCCACACAAAATTTCATTCTTCAGTCATTGCGAAACACAATGCTTTCCCCGACGCCCAGGTGAAACCTATGTGTGCTTGTACGTGTGTCTGTGTACGGCCTGTCGATGTACGAATCCACCAACCCATTGAAAGTCAACACCCAACCGCCCTTGGCGTCACCGCCCCTGCTCAACTGCCGTCAGCCATGTTACATTTCCGGCACAGTCTGTGCACCTCCTCGCCGCCCAGCTCCACCAACTCCGCCGTGACCAACTCATGCAGCCTGCAGCCGCTCAGCCCTCCTACATTCCCTTCCCCAACATGGCCCTCATCTCCCCTCTTTCTCTAACCCTTCCTGCATCTTGCAGCACCAGCTGCCATACAGACCCTCCTCTGCTGCCAAGGCACGGCGCGCCAGCGATCGCAGTCGATGATCTGCCCACGCCAGCACCACATGCAATACACGATCGCGGCATGGCTCTCTGTCTATCTACCTTGCAAGTCGAACAGCATGTACTTTTTTGTCAGCGACAGGGCCATGCCAACCTAGTCCCTCTCTATCTCTCTACAGGCTTGGAGATAGAAGAAGTCATTCACATATGTTGATGCACTGTTTCAGCTGCCAACATGCGCAAAAAATATGAGATGATAAACTGTGATGTTGACTGTCATGTCGAATAATGCATTGAATCAGTTTAATCTTTTCATTGATGCTTTGCACTCCCATAAGCCAAAGTCCACAACATCGCGCAGTTGAAGCAGCTTTGTCTTCGTCCAAAATTGCCTTCACACTTCAGATCGCATCACTGCAGAGGCTTTATCGGAGTTTCTGCCCAGTATGGTTTTGCACATATTTTGCGTCTACTAGTATATACCATGGTAATATGACCCTCCAGTGTCCAGGGGTCGGCGGCAGAGGGCGTAGCCCTTTATATGTAAAGCAAAAGCATTGCTCTATGCTTTGCAAGTCGCCTGCTCCAACTCCTCTTGAAAAAATGTCACAGGAGGGCCAGGATTCTTTTGCTTCACCTGTAGCAGGAAATCGCAAGGCAAAGCGAGTGTGTCTGCTGAAGCAAACAACACATGAAGCTTCGTATGGATTGCATGATGTTGTTCCAAAGACAAAGAAAAAGACAGACATACATATATTACATTACATTGCATTGCATTACATTACATTGCATTGCATTGCATTGCATTACATTGCATTGCATTGCATTACATTACATTACATTACATTGCATTGCATTGCATTGCATTGCATTATACCTTACATTGCATTGCATTGCATTACATTACATTGCATTGCAGTGCATTACATTACATTACATTGCATTACATTACATTACATTGCATTGCATTACATTACATTACATTGCATTGCATTGCATTACATTGCATTGAATTGCATTACATTACATTGCATTGCATTGCATTGCATTACATTGCATTGCATTGCATTATACATTACATTACATTGCATTGCATTGCATTACATTACATTGCATTGCATTGCATTACATTGCATTGCATTGCATTACATTGCATTGCATTGCATTACCTTGCATTGCATTGCATTACATTACATTACATTGCATTGCATTATACATTACATTGCGTTGCATTGCATTATACATTACATTGCATTGCATTGCATTACATCACATTGCCTTGCATTGCATTGCATTACATTACATTGCATTGCATTGCATTGCATTACATTGCATTGCATTGCATTATACATTACATTGCATTGCATTGCATTACATTACATTACATTGCATTGCATTGCATTGCATTACATTGCATTGCATTGCATTACATTATATTACATTACATTGCATTGCATTGCATTACATTGCATTGCATTGCATTACATTACATTACATTGCATTGCATTGCATTGCATTTCATTGCATTGCATTGAATCACATTACATTATATTGCATTGCATTACATTACATTACATTGCATTGCATTGCATTACATTGCATTGCATTATACATTACATTGCATTGCATTGCATTACATTGCATTGCATTGCATTACAATACATTGCATTGCATTACATTAAATTGCATTGCATTACATTACATTGCATTGCATTGCATTACATTGCATTGCATTGCATTACATTGCATTGCATTGCATTACATTGCATTGCATTGCATTACATTACATTACATTGCATTGCATTGCATTACATTGCATTGCATTGAATCACATTACATTACATTGCATTGCATTGCATTACATTGCATTGCATTACATTGCATTGCATTGCATAATACATTACATTGCATTGCATTGCATTACATTGCATTGCATTGCATTACATTGCATTGCATTGCATTACATTGCATTGCATTGCATTACATTGCATTGCATTGCATTACATTGCATTGCATTACATTACATTGCATTGCATTATACATTACATTGCATTGCATTACATTACATTGCATTGCATTATACATTACATTGCATTGCATTGCATTATGTATACATTACATTGCATTGCATTACATTACATTACATTACATTGCATTGCATTGCATTTTATTGCATTGCATTACATTACATTACATTGCATTGCATTGCACTACATTGCATTGCATTACATTCCATTACATTGCATTGCATTGCATTGCATTACATTACATTGCATTGCATTGCATTGCATTACATTACATTACATTGCATTGCATTGCATTGCATTATACATTACATTGCATTGCATTGCATTGCATTATACATTACATTGCATTGCATTGCATTACATTGCATTGCATTGCATTACATTGCATTGCATTGCATTACCTTGCATTGCATTGCATTACATTACATTACATTGCATTGCATTATACATTACATTGCGTTGCATTGCATTATACATTACATTGCATTGCATTGCATTACATCACATTGCCTTGCATTGCATTGCATTACATTACATTGCATTGCATTGCATTGCATTACATTGCATTGCATTATACATTACATTGCATTGCATTACATTACATTACATTGCATTGCATTGCATTACATTGCATTGCATTGTATTACATTATATTACATTACATTGCATTGCATTGCATTACATTGCATTGCATTGCATTACATCACATTACATTGCATTGCATTACATTGCATTGCATTATACATTACATTGCATTGCATTGCATTGCATTACATTGCATTGCATTGCATTACATTGGATTGGATTGCATTGCATTGCATTGCATTACATTACATTACATGGATGCATGCATGCATACATACATACATACATGCATATATACATATATATATATACATGTTCTATATATATATGTATACATTTTATAATGACATGTGATACGCACAAGCCATCATCGTGTCGGAATTACGTAAAACACCACCATCAACGAGCTTAAAAGTCCGGTCTAAGACGTTCTTTACAAAATGACCAGGTGACTCTAATGCAATTTCACTTAAGCTGAGCACAGCTTCACTCATTGAAAAAACATGAAAAAACATCAAAACCTGGGCTTTCAGGCCTTGCTTCGACTGATTTTCCTGCGGGTTTTTCACAATTCCATTGAGACAGCTGTTTTTTCCTCGCATTTCATCACCTCACCACTACAGTGTCACTACAGACTCTGATTGACTCAGTCAAAAGTCTCAAAAGTCCTTTCGAGCTCGTGGTGAGAAATACGCCCTCTCGCGTTGACCTGTCACAAAAATTGATGCAAGACTCAAATGCGCTAAATTAGGTCAAAGTTCATCAAGTGTGGTATTCCAAATGATGCGATCTGTAATTTGCATGTCTTAAGCAATTCGGGAGAGGGGAAGACGCCCCGATTGTATGAATTCAATCTTGAGCACATACTCCTAGCGTTGTGCCTCGACATGTTGTTTTCCTTGGGAATGAGTCAAACCTCAACCACCTTCAACCTACCAGTAAAGTATCTGTAATGTCTTGAACATAAGTGGATCCATTGGATGGTTAAGCTTGGTTGTCAGCCAAATTCTCAACGCAGGTCTCAAGTGCCTTGCCTCTTCTGTCAGCAGGCGAGGACGATGTTTGGATTCCTGGTGAGAAAAGAGCGCACGTTGGTAAATAAATTATCAACAATGTTGAACATGTATATTATATGAAAATTGTGCGTGTTATTTCCTTAGGTGTTTAGCAGTTTTAAACATTCACAGACAGCACTGGTGAAAAAGGCCACCTCCAGGCCATCTGCAAACAGAAAAGAAAACCTTGGTGCCGAGAAGCACCAAGAAGCACCAAGAAGCACCAAGAAGCACCAAGACGCATCAAGACGCATCAAGACGCTTGATGCATTTCGATGCTGTTTCATTCTTGCACACTTTGCCATGCTCACACTGCTTCGACTTCGATCAAAGGTCACGAGATAAAAAGCTGTTGGATTGATAGGATGGTTCGAACTGCTGCGATCAAGCCACAAGCAAATCTTCAGAAATCGCATTGCATTTAGCGAAAGGCACCTGGCAAACTGAGAATGTCTCATACGCTCTGACATGAAATGCTATGTGTGTGCTTCTAGGTCTGGCTTCCTTGCCTTCAATATGCTTGGAAAGCGAGAAGGGCAAGCAAGCCTCAGAATTGGTTAGCAAGAGTAGGGGAGTCGACTACAGGGAGCTCTGCCAGCACAAGCCGTGCAAAAGCATAGAGGTTTTAAAACTGATCTGCATCAAGGAACTATTGAAGCATAACCTGCTGACCATGGAGAAGAGTTATAGACAACGGATTGGAAGGAAGAGACACTTCCTTTGAGCCAAATCAACATATAGCACGGACGTTGGATGATCTTGCAAGATCTTGCAAGCCTTTTTAGCAGAATATTGCATCGCATCGATCCAAAACAGTGGACAAAGTGATCTGTCCGTAGGGCTAGGCCAAGCTGCAAATGCTACAAATGCTTAAGTTGCTTAAGCTCTTGTCAAGGCACTGGGCAAATTTCATCAAGAAAATTCAAGAAACGCGCAGAGGGATACCAAAATTAAATAAAAGTGCCTCCCAGTGATGCATTTCCACTTCGTGTTTATGTCTGTTGATCTCCTGCAGCTACAAGAGAAGAGTGTACAAGACTCTGGACACAAGTCTTGTGACCCCAGAACTGTCCCAGAACTCAACAAAGTGTTGAAATCAGAGAAGGCCACTAGGGCCAGGGAATCCTCCTGGGTTCTGCGAGCTTGGTACTCCACTACCAAATGATTGGCCTGCCAGGATGCAAAAAGAACTCTCTTCACCATGGTCTGTGCAAGTACAGGATGCATTGTTATGCTTGATGGGATTTGTTCTGTGACAGTGCAAACGCCCTGCGCGGAACTTGTACGCAGCATGTCGCGTGCAAATTGAGCTCTGCTTAAATACCCAGCCTGTGCTTGAATATCCAGCGTTCAAATTAATGTGCAATGTGTGGAAGATCGTGAAAGTAAGCTTCATGCAAGTAGGCACACATTTGGTGCGAGTACACCTCTTGGGTTTGCTCTTGCAAACCACTGCACCCGCCCCCATGCCGAGATGGCATTTCCAAAACCTACAGGGCCTCACAACAATGTTCAGCAGGGCAGATCCACAGAGAGCAGCGAGACCAAACCACATGCAGACTCTCCACAGAGGGTTGTGCTCGCGCAAAATCGCTCCGTCCACAATGACCCAACATGCATAGTTTTGAAAACTTTCAAACAGTCCCGCCGCTCCTACCCAGGCCACCTCCTCAAACCAATATTCAAAAGAGATTGGGCTATTAAGAAAGGTGGTTTGTCCTGTCTCAGCAACTTCTCTGTGCAAAAAGGCAGGGATGGCGGGTTGAGAAGAGATCTGCGGGGAATGAAGACTCGTGTATGATCAAGTCAAGTATGCAATCGTATTTGTATAGTATCAGGATGTATCAGGTATCAGTCCACCACCACATTTGACTTCTCTGCCAACTCGTCCTTCACTCTTTGTCCAAGGTTGAAAGCGTCCTTCTCACGGATTTTCCGGTACAAGTTCTTATCTAACCTACGACTCAGCACATGGTGTCACATGAGTGTGCCCAGGGAATATGTTTTGCTTTGCACAGCTGGTTGAAGTGAAGGATGGGAACTGTTCAAGTCAGTAGTCGGGAGTCAGCCTGCTCCTCCAACTTTATCCGCATTTGCCGAGCTGACTGGCAGAAGGCATTGTGAATGGCACAGTGTGAAGTGATACCAACACTTCCTGCCTCATGTAGCTGAGCTAGAGCCTTCTGAAATTCTTGTTCTGCTGCTATTTCCTCGGTCATAGCACAAGCAAAAATCAAGAAATGCAATCTGTTTTCTAGGACTTGGATGTAGCCTGATGTAGCTGCGTCTTGGCACGAAAAATGATTCTCACTTCAGCGGATTTCACTGGTGACTGGCGGTGCCTGAGCTCTCAGGTGCTGATCCCAGCGACCAGAAGCGACCTGGCACAGAATGCACAGAATATATGAATCATTACGAATCTACAAATAAAATGAAGTCAACTAAGTCAACTATGTTGATGTTTATCCCGCGACAGCAACGGATCGCAAGTGATAAATATGATACATTTCCTCAAATCTTGGAAAGTTGGAAAGAAAACAAGCATTTGATTTATTTTGATTTGGTATGAAGGTCAAGCAAGCTCAAAACCCAAAGTTGGGCCTCTTTGGCCTGCAATGCTTGAGTTCGGAGAAACTCCTTCTCCCTGGTTGTCTGATCCTCCACCAGTGGAGAAACTCTCAAGTGTCACAGCGACAAAGTCCGACAGTCTGACACCAATCTGAGACACTGCCAGGTACCTCCAAAAGCAGCTGTGCTTGGTGCAGCTGCTCATCAACGTCCCGATAGTTCTTCTCCTAGCGTGAAAGGCAAGACAGAATTTACTCAATCAAGTAGTGGTAGAGAGCTAAGGGCCCAAAAATCACACTTCATCAAGCTCTTGGAGGCTCTCCTTCTGAGCATGCACAACATCGGGTGGTGGTAAATGCCGAGTGAGGCTAGCCTCAGAACAAATACTTTCTGGTTCATTGCCTTGCTTTGCAAACCCAAATTAGAGAATTTACATGTGCAGGCTGGGAGAAATCCAAGATCAAGAGTCTATACCAAATACATCCAAATACTACCTACAGTGTTACAGTATCACGTGAACTTTTTGGCACAGGCGGTTGGTCCGAAGCCTAGGACTAATTACTCTCTCTGCTGCGGAACGTCCTTTCAAAACGAAGCTGCTAGTGTGCGAGATAACCAGAAGATTGACAAAAATCTGTCTGTGCAACAGATTGATTAGAGCAGCAAAGCTGTCAACACTACTGCCCTTTCAGAGCGTGGTTGTTGACGATGTTGCCCTTTGTCTTTGCAATTGATGAACCTCCACAGAAAAAACATGGGTTTTACGTTCCCACAATCTGCAGCAACCTCTGTTTCAAGGCTCTGGCTAATGAATTTCATGACTTTACCAACTGGGATTGAATGCTTCTCTTTAAGAGAAAGCACTCAGCAACTCTCAGCAATCTTCTGAAAGCTGAAGCCAGTCCATTCTCGTCGGTAGCGCCACCAACGACTCCCACAGGCGTGATCAACTCCACTTGGCATCTTTAAATTCCAAGGTTTTCAGAAGAGACACCTTCAGCATCTATTCAAACCTCGGCTTTTGCAAGACAGAAATGGCCTCATAACTTCCTGTAAAAGTTGTAGAACATTTGTGGAACATTTGAAACGCTTTGAATTGGAGCCCCTGAATATTTACATGCTAGAAAGCCGCCGGAGGCGTCTTGACGTCGACCTAGTATCGCTGGCTGTGGAAATCACTTCTCAAATTCTGAAAGCGCATGTGTAACATGTTTATGCGTGGTGTCTCTTCCCGTCGATGAATTCGAGAAACCCGCCAGCGACGTGGTCCTTTAAATCATCGTCAAACCAGTCCAACCTCACGCCAATCATGTGGTCATATGTGGTCGCTGCTGCTGAAGCAACTTCAAGGTTGAGCGTCCGGCGGCACTCCATTTACTTCCAAATCCTTCTTCCACGCAACTTCAACACGGTTGGCAACACATGCAACTTGAAGCTTTTGACAACTTCAAAGCTGACGGTCTTCAACCAAACTTCAAACTGTCGTCCTCCAGGCCAAGTCTGCGTCGGATTTCATCAATGATATCTTTTGAATCAATCCTGCATCACCAGGTCAGGACTGAGTATGTTTAAAATCATTAAAGATTCAATCTCACCCGGAGCGTGCATCACGTCCAAGAAAATACCCCGCTTACGCTTCCAGGCCTTTGCAGCCTTTCTAATGTTTCCCGGCTCACTTTGCCCTGGCCATATCTGCCTCGGCGGTGGACATGCAAGGTTCGACTGCAAGAACTCTCCCGGTTGCCCATTGACATCCTGAGTACCAGGCCTGGATCAGTCACCTCACTCACCTGCCGCTACCACCCATGCAAGTCTGTCAGAATGCTTGGGAAAGGAAAAAAATATATTTCTCCAGATTTCTCCCTTGGAGTCTGCCCTCAAAAATGATGTCAAAATCCAGCATTGTTGAAGGCAAGTGTCACAAACGAGTTTCACCTTTGCGTCTGTGTGAAAATGGGCTTGTTTCAGCAAAATGGCCTGGGAAACATTCTTCGCCCACTGCCTAGAAAGTGGACAAAGACATTAATATCAGTGCGAAACGGTCTGGCATGTCCTGGCAATATCTAAGTGCTACATGACTTAGTGCTACATTGTTATCTAAAGTAGCATTGAGTGCCGAGCTTGTGCATTGCTGCGTTGCCTCAGCAACAGCACCATGTTTGTCAGCTTATTCACCGCTTATGCTTTATGATCTTTATAATTCATATATATATATATATCCGCCGACCCCGGCAGACGCAAGGGGGAGCGCGCCAGGGAATAAGACATTTGACTCTTGTCGGACTACTACTACTACTACTCCTACTCCTACTCCTACTCCTACTCCTACTCCTACTCCTACTCCTACTCCTACTCCTACTGCTACTGCTACTGCTACTGCTACTGCTACTGCTACTGCTACTGCTACTGCTGCTGCTGCTGCTACTGCTACTACTGCTACTACTACTACTACTACTACTAATACTACTACTACGGGTCCCTTCTGGAAGCCTGATGCTGCTACTACTACTACTACTACTGCTACTGCTACTGCTACTGCTACTGCTACTGCTACTGCTACTCCTACTCCTACTCCTACTCCTACTCCTGCTACTGCTACTGCTACTGCTACTGCTACTACTACTACTACTACTACTACTATTATGGGTCCCTTCTGGAAGCCTGATGCTTGCAGCTTGGAGCCACCAAACAACAGCTGCAGGAGACAAAAAAAGACAATTCTTTTTTTCTAACTCTTTTCTAAGATTCAGAAGGGGCGTTAGGCAGTTTTTGTGGGTAAGTTTGAGCACGGTTTCGGCACGCAATTAGGTGCTGTTTTGCTGTGGCGAGGGGTCCCTTCTGCAAGCCTGATGCTTGCAGCTTGGAGCCACCAAACAAGAGCTGCAGGAGACAGAAAAAGAGATAGACCCCGGCCAACGCAAGGGGGAGCGCGTCAGGGCAGAGAGGTTGTGAACAAGAACAATATGTTTGGGTGTTCCAAGCCCTTTGCATTGGACACGATTTCAGAACATACGTGCACGTTAGGCACTTTTTCGGCGCCGTTTCGTGGCTTCTCCGTCCTTCTGCCATGGTGGAGCAACAGCAGCCAATACAGGACCACCAGCAGCAGCAGCAGCAGCAGTTGCAGCAGCAAGGGCTTTTGGCGCGGCAGCAGCAGCAGCAGGAGCAGCAGCAGCAGAAGCAGCAGCAGCAGGAGGACTAGCAACCGCCGCAGGCAACAGAATCTGTCGAAAAATGTTGTTTTTCTAGGATTTCAGACGACACGTTAGGGAGTTTTTTGGTGTGGTTTTGGAACTAGCTCGTCCTTCAGAGGCATGGTGTTTCGCCCCCGGGAGGTGATTTTTTCGAAGCTGTTTTACTGCTAGCAGCCGCAGGCAACAGAATCTCTCGAAAAATGCTGTTTTTCTAGGATTTCAGACGACACGTTAGGGAGTTTTTTGGCGTGGTTTTGGAACTAGCTCGTCCTTCAGAGGCATGGTGTTTTGCCCCCGGGAGGTGATTTTTTCGAAGCTGTTTTACTGCTAGCAGCCGCAGGCAACAGAATCTCTCGAAAAATGCTGTTTTTCTAGGATTTCAGACGACACGTTAGGGAGTTTTTTGGCGTGGTTTTGGAACTAGCTCGTCCTTCAGAGGCATGGTGTTTCGCCCCCGGGAGGTGATTTTTTCGAAGCTGTTTTACTGCTAGCAGCCGCAGGCAACAGAATCTCTCGAAAAATGCTGTTTTTCTAGGATTTCAGACGACACGTTAGGGAGTTTTTTGGCATGGTTTTGGAACTAGCTCGTCCTTCAGAGGCATTGTGTTTCCCCCCCTGGGAGGTGATTTTTTCGAAGCTGTTTTACTGCTAGCAGCCGCAGGCAACAGAATCTCTCGAAAAATGCTGTTTTTCTAGGATTTCAGACGACACGTTAGGGATTTTTTTGGCGTGGTTTTGGAACTAGCTCGTCCTTCAGAGGAATGGTGTTTCGCCCCCGGGAGGTGATTTTTTTCGAAGCTGTTTTACTGCTAGCAGCCGCAGGCAACAGAATCTCTCGAAAAATGCTGTCTTTCTAGGATTTCAGACGACACGTTAGGGAGTTTTTTGGCGTGGTTTTGGAACTAGCTCGTCCTTCAGAGGCATTGTGTTTCCCCCCCTGGGAAGTGATTTTTTCGAAGCTGCTTTACTGCTAGCAGCCGCAGGCAACAGAATCTCTCGAAAAATGCTGTTTTTCTAGGATTTCAGACGACACGTTAGGGAGTTTTTTGGCGTGGTTTTGGAACTAGCTCGTCCTTCAGAGGCATGGTGTTTCGCCCCGGGAGGTGATTTTTTTCGAAGCTGTTTTACTGCTAGCAGCCGCAGGCAACAGAATCTCTCGAAAAATGCTGTTTTTCTAGGATTTCAGACGACACGTTAGGGAGTTTTTTGGCGTGGTTTTGGAACTAGCTCGTCCTTCAGAGGCATTGTGTTTTCCCCCCGGGAGGTGATTTTTTCGAAGCTGTCTTACTGCTAGCAGCCGCAGGCAACAGAATCTCTCGAAAAATGCTGTTTTTCTAGGATTTCAGACGACACGTTAGGGAGTTTTTTGGTGTGGTTTTGGAACTAGCTCGTCCTTCAGAGGCATGGTGTTTCGCCCCCGGGAGGTGATTTTTTCGAAGCTGTTTTACTGCTAGCAGCCGCAGGCAACAGAATCTCTCGAAAAATGTTGTTTTTCTAGGATTTCAGACGACACGTTAGGGAGTTTTTTGGTGTGGTTTTGGAACTAGCTCGTCCTTCAGAGGCATCGTGTTTCGCCCCCGGGAGGTGATTTTTTCGAAGCTGTTTTACTGCTAGCAGCCGCAGGCAACAGAATCTCTCGAAAAATGCTGTTTTTCTAGGATTTCAGACGACACGTTAGGGAGTTTTTTGGCGTGGTTTTGGAACTAGCTCGTCCTTCAGAGGCATGGTGTTTTCCCCCCGGGAGGTGATTTTTTCGAAGCTGTTTTACTGCTAGCAGCCGCAGGCAACAGAATCTCTCGAAAAATGCTGTTTTTCTAGGATTTCAGACGACACGTTAGGGAGTTTTTTGGCGTGGTTTTGGAACTAGCTCGTCCTTCAGAGGCATGGTGTTTCGCCCCCGGGAGGTGATTTTTTCGAAGCTGTTTTACTGCTAGCAGCCGCAGGCAACAGAATCTCTCGAAAAATGCTGTTTTTCTAGGATTTCAGACGACACGTTAGGGAGTTTTTTGGCGTGGTTTTGGAACTAGCTCGTCCTTCAGAGGCATGGTGTTTCGCCCCTGGGAGGTGATTTTTTCCAAGCTGTTTTACTGCTAGCAGCCGCAGGCAACAGAATCTCTCGAAAAATGCTGTTTTTCTAGGATTTCAGACGACACGTTAGGGAGTTTTTTGGCGTGGTTTTGGAACTAGCTCATCCTTCAGAGGCATGGTGTTTCGACCCCGGGAGGTGATTTTTTCGAAGCTGTTTTACTGCTAGCAGCCGCAGGCAACAGAATCTCTCGAAAAATGCTGTTTTTCTAGGATTTCAGACGACACGTTAGGGAGTTTTTTGGTGTGGTTTTGGAACTAGCTCGTCCTTCAGAGGCATGGTGTTTCGCCCCCGGGAGGTGATTTTTTCGAAGCTGTTTTACTGCTAGCAGCCGCAGGCAACAGAATCTCTCGAAAAATGTTGTTTTTCTAGGATTTCAGACGACACGTTAGGGCGGAGTTTTTTGCGTGGTTTTGGAAACTAGCTCATACTCAGAGGCATGGTGGTTCGACCCCGGGAGCGGTGATTTTTCGAGCGGTTACGGTAGCGCCGCAGGCAAACAGAATCTTCGAAAAAAATGCTGTTTCTAGGATTTCAGACGACACGTTAGGGAGTTTTTTGGTGTGGTTTTGGAACTAGCTCGTCCTTCAGAGGCATGGTGTTTCGCCCCCGGGAGGTGATTTTTTCGAAGCTGTTTTACTGCTAGCAGCCGCAGGCAACAGAATCTCTCGAAAAATGTTGTTTTTCTAGGATTTCAGACGACACGTTAGGGAGTTTTTTGGTGTGGTTTTGGAACTAGCTCGTCCTTCAGAGGCATGGTGTTTCGCCCCGGGAGGTAATTTTTTTGAAGCTGTTTTACTGCTAGCAGCCGCAGGCAACAGAATCTCTCGAAAAATGCTGTTTTTCTAGGATTTCAGACGACACGTTAGGGAGCTTTTTGGCGTGGTTCTGGAACTAGCTCGTCCTTCAGAGGCATGGTGTTTCGCCCCTGGGAGGTGATTTTTTCGAAGCTGTTTTACTGCTAGCAGCCGCAGGCAACAGAATCTCTCGAAAAATGCTGTTTTTCTAGGATTTCAGACGACACGTTAGGGAGCTTTTTGGCGTGGTTCTGGAACTAGCTCGTCCTTCAGAGGCATGGTGTTTCGCCCCCAGGAGGTGATTTTTTTGAAGCTGTTTTACTGCTAGCAGCCGCAGGCAACAGAATCTCTCGAAAAATGCTGTTTTTCTAGGATTTCAGACGACACGTTAGGGAGTTTTTTGGCGTGGTTTTGGAACTAGCTCGTCCTTCAGAGGCATGGTGTTTCGCCCCCGGGAGGTGATTTTTTCGAAGCTGTTTTACTGCTAGCAGCCGCAGGCAACAGAATCTTCGAAAAATGCTGTTTTTCTAGGATTTCAGACGACACGTTAGGGAGTTTTTTGGCGTGGTTTTGGAACTAGCTCGTCCTTCAGAGGCAGGTGTTTCGCCCCCGGGAGGTGATTTTTTCGAAGCTGTTTTACTGCTAGCAGCCGCAGGCAACAGAATCTCTCGAAAAATGCTGTTTTTCTAGGATTTCAGACGGCACGTTAGGGAGTTTTTTGGCGTGGTTTTGGAACTAGCTCGTCCTTCAGAGGCATGGTGTTTCGCCCCCGGGAGGTGATTTTTTCAAAGCTGTTTTACTGCTAGCAGCCGCAGGCAACAGAATCTCTCGAAAAATGCTGTTTTTCTAGGATTTCAGACGACACGTTAGGGAGTTTTTTGGCGTGGTTTTGGAACTAGTTCTAGGAATTCAGAAGGGGCGGTAGGCAGTTTTTGTGGGTAAGTTTGAGCACGGTTTCGGCACGCAATTAGGTGCTGTTTTGCTGTGGCGAGGGGTCCCTTCTGCAAGCCTGATGCTTGCAGCTTGGAGCCACCAAACAACAGCTGCAGGAAACAAAAAAATATAATTTTTTTTTCTAAGATTCAGAAGGGGCGTTAGGCAGTTTTTGTGGGTAAGTTGGAGCACGGTTTCGGCACGCAATTAGGTGCTGTTTTGCTGTGGCGAGGTGTCCCTTCTGCAAGCCTGATGCTTGCAGCTTGGAGCCACCAAACAAGAGCTGCAGGAGACAGAAAATGAGACAACAGCTGCAGGAGACCAAAAAAGAGATATTTTTTCTAGGAATTCAGAAGGGGCGTTAGGCAGTTTTTGTGGGTAAGTTTGAGCACGGTTTCGGCACGCAATTAGGTGCTGTTTTGTTGTGGCGAGGGGTCCCTTCTGCAAGCCTGATGCTTGCAGTTTGGAGCCACCAAACAAGAGCTGCAGGAGACAGAAAAAGAGATATTTTTTCTAGGAATTCAGAAGGGGCGTTAGGAGTTTTTGTGGGTAAGTTTGAGCACGGTTTCGGCACGCAATTAGGTGCTGTTTTGCTGTGGCGAGGGGTCCCTTCTGCAAGCCTGATGCTTGCAGTTTGGAGCCACCAAACAACAGCTGCAGGAGACAAAAAAAAGATAATTTTTTTTTCTAGGAATTCAGAAGGGGCGTTAGGCAGTTTTTGTGGGTAAGTTTGAGCACGGTTTCGGCACGCAATTAGGTGCTGTTTTGCTGTGGCGAGGTACTACGACTACTCCTACTCCTACTACTACTACTACTACTACTATTACTACTACTACTACTACTACTACTACTACTACTACTACTAAGGGTCCCTTCTGGAAGCTTGATGCTTGCAGCTTGGAGCCACCAAACAACAGCTGCAGGAAACAGAAAAAGAGATATGTTTTCTAGGAATTCAGAAGGGGCGTTAGGCAGTTTTTGTGGGTAAGTTTGAGCACGGTTTCGGCACGCAATTAGGTGTTGTTTTGCTGTGGCGAGGGGTCCCTTCTGCAAGCCTGATGCTTGCAGCTTGGAGCCACCAAACAAGAGCTGCAGGAAACAGAAAAAGAAATAAAATATTTTTTCTAGGAATTCAGAAGGGACGTTAGGCAGTTTTTGTGGGTAAGTTTGAGCACGGTTTCGGCACGCAATTAGGTGCTGTTTTGCTGTGGCGAGGGGTCCCTTCTGCAAGCCTGATGCTTGCAGTTTGGAGCCACCAAACAAGAGCTGCAGAGACAGAAAAAGAGACAACAGCTGCAGGAGACAAAAAAAGAGAAATTTTTTCTTGGAATTCAGAAGGGGCGTTAGGCAGTTTTTGTGGGTAAGTTTGAGCACGGTTTCGGCACGCAATTAGGTGCTGTTTTGCTGTGGCGAGGGGTCCCTTCTGCAAGCCTGATGCTTGCAGCTTGGAGCCACCAAACAAGAGCTGCAGGAGACAGAAAAAGAGATATTTTTTCTAGGAATTCAGAAGGGGCGGTAGGCAGTTTTTGTGGGTAAGTTTGAGCACGGTTTCGGCACGCAATTAGGTGCTATTTTGCTGTGGCGAGGGGTCCCTTCTGCAAGCCTGATGCTTGCAGTTTGGAGCCACCAAACAACAGCTGCAGGAGACAAAAAAAGATAATCTTTTTTCTAGGAATTCAGAAGGGGCGTTAGGCAGTTTTTGTGGGTAAGTTTTAGCACGGTTTCGGCACGCAACTAGGTGCTGTTTTGCTGTGGCGAGGGGTCCCTTCTGCAAGCCTGATGCTTGCTGCTACTGCTACTGCTACTACTGCTACTACTGCTACTACTACTACTACTACTAAGGGTCCCTTCTGGAAGCCTGATGCTTGCAGCTTGGAGCCACCAAACAACAGCTGCAGGAGACAAAAAAGAGAAATTTTTTCTTGGAATTCAGAAGGGGGGTTAAGCAGTTTTTGTGGGTAAGTTTGAGCATGGTTTCGGCACGCAATTAGGTGCTGTTTTGCTGTGGCGAGGGGTCCCTTCTGCAAGCCTGATGCTTGCAGCTTGGAGCCACCAAACAAGAGCTGCAGGAGACAGAAAAAGAGATATTTTTTCTAGGAATTCAGAAGGGGCGTTAGGCAGTTTTTGTGGGTAAGTTTGAGCACGGTTTCGGCACGCAATTAGGTGCTGTTTTGCTGTGGCGAGGGGTCCCTTCTGCAAGCCTGATGCTTGCAGCTTGGAGCCACCAAACAAGAGCTGCAGGAGACAGAAAAAGAGAGACTTTTTCTAGGAATTCAGAAGGGACGTTAGGCAGTTTTTGTGGGTAAGTTTGAGCACGGTTTCGGGATGCAATTAGGTGCTGTTTTGCTGTGGCGAGGGGTCCCTTCTGCAAGCCTGATGCTTGCAGCTTGGAGCCACCAAACAAGAGCTGCAGGAGACAGAAAAAGAGAGATTTTTTCTAGGAATTCAGAAGGGACGTTAGTCAGTTTTTGTGGGAAAGTATGTTGTAGCTTCAGTTTTTGAGCCATTTTTTATTTTGAGATCTGTGGTAGATTCTTCTTTGAAACCAAGAAACCGCTGCAGTGCTCTACACTCCAGTGACTGGGCTCGATCTGCTGTGCAAACATGTACATAGAATTGCTTCCTTGTTGCCAAATATACCCTTTGGATCCCTTCGAACAATACTCATCTGGCAAACTTCTATATATATTCTTATGGAAGCATCTCGTCAAAATTGGCACTGCAGTTGTCAGCAGTTGTCCATACTTGTCCTTTACTTGCACCCTTCTGGGCTATAACACTTCAATGTCTGTCATTGCAATCAGCCACAACACGGCAAAGCGATGCAGAGCACAAGGTGAGCGGCCAAACGTGTTTTTGAGAGATCATGCTTGTTCATCTCCAGCGGAATAGGCTTGATTGGGTTGAACATATGGACACCAATCCTCATCGTTAAAGGGTTGCTCGTGACCCTTCCTCTTTCCCCCTTTTTCCGGGGTCGGCGGCAGGGGCGGCAGCCCTTAATTCGGCTCCGCCGGCTCCCCACGAGTGGCTTGCCCTACGAGCGTCCCAGAGCGACTAGAGCTCTAAGGTGAGGCGCGCCCCCAACCGCCGACCCTCCGACGCCGGGCCCCGAAAAACACCAAAAATCCTTCAGGAGGGTGGGGGAGAGCTTTTTGGCCGGGATCCGGGTCGCTCATAAGCGTCTCCAAGAGCATTCCCCCCCCCCCCGTTTTGAGGGTACCTAAAATCGGAAAAAAGCGCCGTTTTGACACATTTTTCGGACGATTTTTCGCTTTTCGAAAGTCACAAAATGCTGTAAATTACAGCATTTTTGCGTTTTAACATCTTTTGCGGGAGCCATGCAAAAACGCAGAAAATGCTGTAAATACCAATACTTTTTGGACCCAAGATGCACAAAACACCGCAAATACCAGTGTTTTTGAAAAAAAAAAACATTGTAAATTACAGCATTTTTGGCGTGTTGATCGCAAAAACTGCTGGTATTCACAGTGTTTTTGCAATTTCAAGAAAACGTGGAAGGCACGAAACACTGTAAATAGCGGTGTTTTGGCCACTTTTGGACGCCAAAACGCTGGTATTTACGCAGTTTTTTGCCCGTGGCGGCGCCAAACCCCTGTAAATTACAGCATTTTCTTCCCTTTCTGAACCGATTTTTTGCCTTGATGAACGGAAAAAACGCTGGTATTTACGCGTTTCCCAAAAAATCGAAGATCGTGACGTGAACGAAACCCTGTAAATAACAGTGTTTTAGCCACTTTCGGGGACTAAAACTGTGGTATTTACGCGGGTTCTTGCCATCTGACAGCGCAAAATGCTGTAAATTACAACACTTTGTGCGCTGTTTATGTTCAATTTTTTAAACTGCGATGCTTTCACCTGTTCTTTGCCTTCTTCCACAAGAAACAATGTTGCAGATTGAAACTGGAAACAATGTTGCAGATTGAAACTGGGCGACAGCGTGACCCGAAAGAAAGCTGGAGGGAGGAGTCGCACAGAAGCTTTTACACACACAGGGGCTTTTACACAGAGAAGTCTTTACACAAAGGAGCTTTTTACGCACAGAAGGTTTTACACAGCGAAGTCTTTACTCTAAGGAGCTTTTGCACACAAACGTCTGAGAGCTTTTACACACAGAAGCTTTTACACGAAGAAGTCTTTACACAGAGGGGTTTTTACACACAGACGCGTTTGCACACAGAAGCTTATTTTACACAGAGAAGCCTTCACACAGAGGAGCTTTTACACACAAAAGCATTTACACACAGCAGGCTTTTACACACACAGGGGCTTTTACACAGAGAAGTCTTTACACAAAGGAGCTTTTTACATACAGAAGGTTTTACACAGAGAAGTCTTTACTCTAGGGAGCTTTTGCACACAAATATCTAGGTGCTTTTTCACACAGAAGTTTTTACGCGAAGAAGTCTTTACACAGAGGGGTTTTTACACACAGACGCATTTGCACACAGAAGCTTATTTTACACAGAGAAGCCTTTACACAGAGGAGCTTTTACACAAAAGCATTTGCACACAGCAAGCTTTTACACACACAGGGGCTTTTACACAGAGAAGTCTTTACACAAAGGAGCTTTTTACACACGGAAGCTTCTACACAGAGAAGTCTTTACTCTAAGGGGCTTTTTACACACAGACGCGTTTGCACACAGAAGCTTTTACACAGAGAAGCCTTCACACAGAGGAGCTTTTACACACAAAAGCGTTTACACACAGTAAGCTTTTACACACACAGGGGCTTTTACACAGAGAAGTCCTTACACAAAGGAGCTTTTTACACACAGAAGGTTTTACAGAGAGAAGTCTTTACTCCAAGGAGCTTTTGCACACAAACGTCTAGGAGCTTTTTCACACAGAACTTTTTACTCGAAGACGTCTTTACACAGAGGTGTTTTTACACACAGACGCATTTGCACACAGAAGCTTTTACACAGAGAAGCCTTTACACAGAGGAGCTTTTACACACAAAAGCATTTACACACAGCAGGCTTTTACACACACAGGGGCTTTTACACAGAGAAGTCTATACACAAAGGAGCTTTTTACACACGGGAGCCTTTTGGAAGCAAATTTCGGCCTTTTGGCGGCCCCTCGGCCGGCTATTGAATTTCTCTTCTGCGATCATTGGGAAACGGCCGTTTTTGGCCAAATCCTGGCCGGGAGCCTTTTGGAAGCAAATTTCTGCCATTTGGCGGTCCCTCGGCCGGCTATTGAGTTTCTCTTCTGGGATCATTGGGAAACGGCCGGTTTTGGCCAAATCCTGGCCGGGAGCCTTTTGGAAGCAAATTTCTGCCATTTGGCGGCCCCTCGGCCGGCTATTGAATTTCTCTTCTGGGATCATTGGGAAACGGCCGTTTTTGGCCAAATCCTGGCCGGGAGCCTTTTGGAAGCAAATTTCTGCCATTTGGCGGACCCTCGGCCGGCTATTGAATTTCTCTTCTGGGATCATTGGGAAACGGCCGTTTTTGCCCAAATCCTGGCCGGGAGCCTTTTGGAAGCAAATTTCTGCCATTTGGCGGCCCCTCAGCCGGCTATTGAATTTCTCTTCTGGGATCATTGGGAAACGGCCGTTTTTGGCCAAATCCTGGCCGGGAGCCTTTTGGAAGCAAATTTCTGCCATTTGGCGGCCCCTCGGCCGGCTATTGAATTTCTCTTCTAGGATCATTGGGAAACGGCCGTTTTTGCCAAAACCTGGCCGCAAGGTTTTACACAGAGAAGTCTTTACTCTAAGGAGCTTTTGCACACAAACGTCTAGGAGCCTTTGCACACAGAAGCTGTTCCACGAAGAAGTCTTTACACAGATATATAGCTTTCATTCACAGACGCGTTTACACACAGAATCTTTTACACAGAGAAGCGTTTACACAGAGAATTTTACACAGTGAAATCTTTACACAGGCGCGCTTTCACACAGAGAAGCTTTCACACACAGAAGCTTTTACACAAAGAAGTCTTTACACAAAGTGGTTTTTACACACAGCAACTTTTACACGCAAAAGCTTTTACACAGAGAAGCCTTCAGCCAGAGGGGCTTATACACACAAAAGCGTTTACACACAGCAAGCTTTTACACACACAGGGGCTTTTACACAAAGAAGTCCTTACACAAAGGAGCTTTTTACACACAGAAGGTTTTACACAGAGAAGTCTTTACCCTAAGGAGCTTTTGCACACAAACGTCTAGGAGCTTTTTCACACAAAACTTTTTACACGAAGAAGGCCTGACAGAGAGGGTTTTTACACACAGACGTGTTTGCACACAGAAGCTTTTTTTACACAGAGAAGCCTTTACACAGAGGAGCTTTTACACACAAAAGCATTTACACACACAGGGGCTTTTACACAGAGAAGTCTTTACACAAAGGAGCTTTTTACACACAGAAGGTTTTACACAGAGAAGTCTTTACTCCAAGGAGCTTTTGCACACAAACGTCTAGGAGCCTTTACACACAGAAGCTGTTACACAAAGAAGTCTTTACACAGATATATAGCTTTCACACACAGACGCGTTTACACACAGAGGCTTTTACACAGAGAAGCCTTTACACTTTACACAGAGAGTTTTTACACACCGAAGCTTTTACACACAGTGAAATCTTTACACAGACATTTCACACAGAGAAGCTTTCACACATAGAAGCTTTTACACAAAGAAGTCTTTACACAAAGTGGTTTTTACACACAGAAACTTTTACACACAAAAGCTTTTACACAGAGAAGTCTTTGCACAGAGGCGTCTTGACATGAAGTCACAAGTTGAAATTGGCAGCAGTTCTTCGGGAAAAACCCTTGGCAGGAGCTTTCGGGCACTCACTTGCTCCCCAAAAAAGCCGTCTATTTCCAACAAAGTTCCTGTTCTTTTTTTTTCAAAAAACGTGAGGAATATATTTCTGAAGCAGGTCCCCATCCAAAAGCTTTCCAGCCCCCACACTGCGATGAAATGGAGGGCCGAGAAATCCGGCGGAGCCGACGAGGGGCGTTAGCCCTTAAATCCGGCCAGGGGCCCCCTGGCCGTGTCCTTGCCGAAGGCGTTTCTCTCCTCTCCGTAGGAGAGAGGGGCCGCGCCCCCTGCCGCCGCCCTCTCCCCCCCGCCAAAAACTGTCCTGTTTTACGGTGTTTTGTGCTCTTCCCATTTTTTCCCATTTTTCGGATCTTGTGGTTTAAGATGGGTCAACATGGGCCAACATAGGCCTCAAGATGGGCCAACATAGCCCCAACATGGGCCAACATAGCCCCCAAGATGGGCCAACATAGCCCCAAGATGGGCCAACATAGCCCCAAGATGGGCCAACATAGCCCCAAGATGGGCCCACATTGCCCTCAAGATGGGCCAACATAGCCCCAAGATGGGCCAACATAGCCCCAAGATAGGCCGCCGACCCTCAAAATATCCTGCGTTTTACAGCGTTTTTTTGCTGTTCCCATTTTTCGGATCTTTTGGCTCAACATGGGCCAACATGAGGCAAACATAGGCCAACATAGCCACAAGATGGGCCCTCGTTGCCCGCAAGATAGGCCAACATACGCCAACATAGGCCAACATATAGCCACACGATGGGCCAACATAGTTGGGCCCCTGGCCGGCTGTCGCGCGTAAGCGCTTAAATCCGGCCAGGGGCCCCCTGGCCGTGTCCTTGCCGTACGGCAGTTCTCTCCTCTCCGTAGGAGAGAGGGGCCGCACCCCCTGCCGCCGACCACCTCGTACCGCCAAAAACCCCCGCGTTTTACGGTGTTTTGTGCTCGTCGCATTTTTTTTCCGTTTCCGGATCTTGTGGCTCAAGATGGGTCAACCTGGGCCAACATAGGCCTCAAGATGGGCCAACATAGGCCTCAAGATGGGCCAACATAGACCCAAGATGGGCCAAGATAGCCCCAAGATGGGCCAACATAGCCCCAAGATGAGCCAACATAGCCCCAAGATGGGCCAACATAGCCCCAACATGGGCCAACATAGCCCCAAGATGGGCCAACCTAGCCCCAAGATAGGCCGCCGACCCTCAAAATATCCTGCGTTTTACAGCGTTTTTTTGCTGTTCCCATTTTTCGGACCTTTTGGCTCCACAAGGGTCAACATGGGCCAACATAGGCCTCAAGATCGGCCGACATAGGCCTCAAGATCAGCCCACATAGCCTTCAAGATAGGCCAATCTAGCCCCAAGCTGGGTCAACATAGCTCCAAGCTGGGCCCACATTGCCCGCAAGATAGGCCAACATAGGCCAACATAGGCCAACAGATGGGCCAACATAGTTGGGCCCCTGCCCCTGACCTCGCGGTGGGGTGTGCGTGTCGACAGAACCCCCTGTAATTTACAGTGTTTTTTGGCCCTGTGACCTTCAACAAGTTTTTGCACTAACATCGCGCACGATCGCCCAACATAACCCCAAGATGCCCCATTATAGCCCCAAGATGCCCCAACATCGGCCCACGATGGCCCCAACATAGGCCCAAGATTGGCGAACATTGCCCCAAGATGGGCGCAACATGGGCCCAAGATGCGCTAACATAGGCCCAAGATGAGCGAACATAGCCCCAAGATGGGCGCAACATGGGCCCAAAATGGGCTAACATGGGACCAAGATAGCACAAAATGGCCCCAACAACCAACAACCAACCACCAACAACCAACCAGCCACCAACAACCAACAACCACAATAACGACCACAACCACAACCACAACCACAACCACCGCAACAACAACAACAACAACAACAACAACAACAACAAGAAGCAGGCCAACATAGTTGGGCCCCTGGCCGGCTGTCGCGCGTAAGCGCTTAAATATATACACACAAAGAATTCATCCATTCATTTTCCTCAAGCCCACCGATGTGCGGCCCACAAGGGCCTTTATGTCATCTCCCACCTTCTTGAGTCCCCGGATTATCATCAATGACCCATACTCAGCGGCTTGGAGCTCTGGAGTCTTGCCAGCCAATGTGGTAAAGTAGCAGAAAGCCCGTGCACCAAGATTCTTAGCATTCAGAACCTCTCCATCTACCAAAACATTTGCCAGGTCCTTTTCCAGCAAGTCAAGTCGTGGGTTTTCATCATTGACGATTTTTGTCCATGCAGGCGTCTGTGCAAGTGCCTCAGAAATGAGTCTCAACGCACCTTTTGCCTGCAATCGCTCGGGGCTGTCTCCTAATTCATCATCGTCATCAGCTGGTATTGGCCCACAATCAGGGAACAGTTTGCTGAGCGCTTCCCATACTATCTCGGTTATCCAGTTTGGCACGTAAAAGACATCCTTGCCAGCATGGAAATCATCCGGAAAGAAAGGTGCTGCATTGCGCACAACAAATCTTGTTCTGCGGATGTAGCTGCTGCTTGGAGGCATGTCAATGTAGGGCCCCCAAACGTTGTAAGTTGGTTTACTTTCACACCATGAATACTATAGTTATTTGCGTATCATTAACCCAAACGTGAAATTGAAGTTATGTTCAGCAACTTAGCTATCGTTCGGGGGCACCACATCGTGTATAAACCCCACGTTCATATCCATACCATCCCCCAACTAACATAAACCCCAAGGCATTGCAGGGTCTAGCAATGTCGCCATGTTGGTGGAATGGAATAGATATGGGGATGGATCAACACCTGGCAAAATCTGGGTATATAATTTATGATAATTCACTAACCTGAAAGAAGGCTATAATTTACCCAGATTTTTTCCCATGAATTTAAGGCTGCATGAACAAGGACGTCATTCGTTGAATAAAAATGTCTAACAAGTATGGATCAACCCCTATGATTCTTAGGAAAAAAAATGAAATTATCATAATCAACCGATGACATTTTTGAACATCATATGATTTTCCCCTAAACTTGTCCACTGGATAAATTCCAGCTTCAGTCAAGGGATTCCATGGTAAGGCTCTGCAAGCGGCCAGGACGTCAGGCAAATGACCAGGTGGACTGGCGCACGCAGCGCACAGCAAAAAGGTGGGATTTATCCAGGGGAAAGCAGGATTTAACATTACAATGTGGTGCCCCAGAGCTTAGATAGCTAAGTTGAGATATAAGTAGCTTAACTATGGTTTATCATACTTATAATTATAGTAAATGGGGTTTATAAACCAACTTATAACGTTTAGGGGCCCCACATTGTATTTAACCAGCGAAAATGTGGCTTTAACTGTGAACATGGGTATGAAATTTGATTCAATTCCGCCAAAAATTGGGATTTTCAATGGGTATTAAACCCACAAACACTGGGATTTAGCTGTTTTAAATGCTAAACATGCTGACATTAAATTGGAACATGTCACCAACAATTTGGGATGTGGGACTTACTAGGTAGTTTGTGGCGATTTCCCATCTGGTTATTCCACATAGCTATGGAAATAACCCATTTTAGCTCGATGACAAGACTGATCATTGCCTATTAAACATGGTGATTTCCCAGTTCGCTTCGTTCAATAACCAAAGGTGTATAATAACCAAAGGTGTATAATGTAAATTATTTTGCATGTAATATTTACACTTCACATCATATAGTATGTTCGTTCAATACCATATATACATGTATATCGATATCCCTCAATATTTGGTAGATATGTGTTTGTCCAAACATAATGCAAAAACCACCTGAATAGCCATTACCCTCTGGTAAACATTTACATAACTATGGAAAATCACCATTTTCAATGGAAAAATCAACTATAAATTGCCATTTTCAATAGCTGATTGTATGTTTATCAGAGGGTATGTTTCGGAAAACCATGATGAACCTCTCGAAATCCCACATGGCAATGGAACATCCACCACTTGTAGCGATTTCTCATCGCCATGGCAATGATGACCGGGTGATGACCGGAGGGTACCCCATGTTCAGAGAAACCCGTATCAGTGAGCAATGAGCAGTACCCACATCCTATCTCATGTTACTACTGGTTGGCTGATAAGGAATTCCCATCATTCTTTTTTCACCCAAATAAAACAGCTAGTGTAATCCCCCTGTACCAACCAATCAACAATGGCACAATGTGGGGCCCCCCAGTTATAAGTTGGTTTATAAGCCCCATTAAGTACACTTATAAGTTATAAGTATCGTAAACCCAAACGTTCTTGAAGTTATGTTCACCAACTTAGCTATCCTTCGGGGGCCTCACATTGTTTTTTTTCATTCATACACCCATTCATATTCCATTCATAAACCCATTCATGTTCCATCCGTATGTTCCTTGATTATACCCATTCATATTTTCTAAGCATGTTATAACCCCAGTTACAAGTGGATTATATCCATTATTAACCATTATTAATCATGATAAACCATTATTAACCATCATTAACCATGACAGCAGCACCAGGCGGCACCTCCGTTGAATGAAACTCTGGATGGAGGTACTCCAGGCTTCGTCAAAGACCTCCGACCTGCTTCGTTGATCTTCAGGCCCGAGTCATACCAGTTATAAGTACTGAAATAACCCCATAAAAATGGAATGCATAACTGTATAACCCTATTTATAGCCAGTTATAGCTAATAAATGGCCATAACTGTGGTAATTTCTGACGTGGCGAACTGGAAAACCACGAATTGTTAGTAAGTAATTCATCGAACTAACTGGTTCATGTTCGATAGCGATGTTAGTTTACCAGAGGGAACTTGATCTCTAAGAATGTTCATTGTCTACATATAGGAGTTTTGAGGGATGGTACAATGGTAGCTCATGAATCACTGATCATGA
The DNA here is from genome assembly GCA_947184155.2 of Cladocopium goreaui. NCBI lineage: Eukaryota > Dinophyceae > Suessiales > Symbiodiniaceae > Cladocopium > Cladocopium goreaui. The sequence goes on from CAMXCT020000111.1 coordinate 54,427, forward strand.
TGGAAACCATGGATCATATGGGAAGCCACAAGAGGATGCAGAAAAGGTTGACTGCACCATAGGTTTAATAGGATTCTGTAAAATGTTGATCTTTTGTGGGTTTGCTATAAAATCCCCTTGGGAGAAATGGATCCTACCAGAAGATACAATGTATATCCGCTACCATCCTTTGATTTTTGGTGTGTATGTAAACATATATATATATATATTAGCAGTAGGATATCTATATATATAAAGTAGAATCTCTATATATATATTATAAACCTATCTTGTTCGGGGTAAATGTACAGTACAGTGGGTGAATGTATCACATATGCGTGATGTTGGTGTTCTCAGTGGACATGGATCAAAACACAAGTACCTGTACTTTGTTGAAACCCTCAATAGCTGGGATTTATAGATGCTCACCTCCAACTTTTTGTAGAAAATTATGTGTTGAAATGTGTTGATGAGTGGTTACAAAAAGGCGCACCCAAACGATAGGAAAGGTGGTCAACATAGCCAGGCCAACAGTCGGATCTATGGTGGACCTACAGCTGGAATCAGTCGGATACGTTTATAAAACAATGTACACCTCCAGGGGTTCCATCATCAAGACAGATTTCCCCCCAAAAAAGTAGCTGGGACCCGAAAAAATTGGTCGTTTCACCAGCTGCGCCTCTCCGACTTTCCCGACTTCATGGCACAACGGCAGGAATGGCGGGAGGGATGTACCAACTATAGTGGGGATGTAGTGCGGAACAATGGGATATGCAGAAGCGCCAATATGACGTTAATATGTTGGGTGTGTCTGAAAAAGGAACACTCGGATGCCACAGTAAATGGTCAAATAACAGGGACGGTCAATGAATATGATTATAAATCAGTGGATTGAGGGGTACCCTATATTTGAAACAAACTCCTTTCATCAGAACAAATCACAATATTGAACTGTTGGCCTTGCCTAGTTTCTGCAGTATGTTGGCAGTTGTGTTGCATCGATGCGATGTCAGAATAATGCAAAGGGACGAACCAAAAAATCTTGCAGAGTGCAATGCTGTGCACATGACATTCTGTCATTCTGTCAGCTCACTGAGAGATCACCATATCACCATATCCGTACTCTTAAAGGAGGTCAATACCATAAACACTGAAAGGAAAGCAACGAATACTCAAGGATATACAATGATATATGTATATCATGTTCAAACACCAAGGTGTCATTCAGTGATGGTTTCGGTAGAAGCAAAACTAGAAAGCGGACAAAAGCAACTACCCTCTGGATATGACTAACATAGCCATGGAAAGTGGCCCATTTATAGATGATTTACCTATTGAAAATGGTGATTTTCCATGGCTATGTTAGATAACCAGATGGTAGATGTATCCACAGAATGATGAGTTGAACCCGATCAATGACAGCATGATGATCATGATGTGTTCCAATCTATGTGATCATGATTCATGGTGATAATATATATATAGTATATGATATTTATAGTGTATATATATATATATTAAAATATATCATGCGGCAAAATCAACCATAGGTTACTGGAAATAGCTTTAACCTCCCCAAAGTACACTGTTTCCTCTTTAAGGAGCCTTGTCCGGATGTTTTTGTTTAGAACAGGTGGTTTAAGAAACGGCTGAGGCAACGAATGGGTGCCTGCTTTAACCCGGCACAATGATGCAACATGTCGGTTTAAATCGGTTTAACATGGTTTAACCGAGAGAGGTAGTGATTTCAGAAACGGGGAACGGACCACCAATGAAAAACACACATGCCATCTTACCCCCTGGTAAACTAACGTAGACGTAGCTATGGAAAATCACCATGTTTGATAGGTAAATCAACGAACTCACTGGGCCATTTTCGCAAACTGTTAGTCATTGCCAGAGGGTAATGGATGAAGATCATCCGTGAAACATGTTTTCCTTGCGCTGTTTTTCAGCTTGGTCATGCCATGCTCCATGAAGCCTGATTTGGGCGATCCGGCGTCAACAGGGCTGGAAAATCCACCGAAAAATGATGGGATTAACTGGATCTACTGTACATCCAACTCAGTTGGGAGAACAAACACAAAGGATTGGATTGTTGTTATTAACAATAGGATAACAAATAACAGACTATACTAACCAATAGGATTAGATTCTTCATGTAAGTGGGTTGAAAGCCATGGTTAGGAACCAATTCCCAACGTGCTGCACATCCAGGTCTGACACGCAACTGTGTATCATCACTACCGAGGACATTGCTGGTCTCAACAAAGAAATGCTCTGCAGTTATGGCCCAAAATACCAGTTATAAGTGCTTATATAACCCCATAAACAAATGGTTTATGAATTTATGTATAGTCCCATTGAAATAACCAGTTAGTTCACCATCATTAATTCACATGTTTAGGCACTATGAAAACCATGATTAACCACTATAGAAACCACCATTAATCACCATAGAAATCACTATAGAAATCACCATTTCTAAATGGTTTCTACGGCCAAATTCCCCTGGGTCAAAATATGAGATCCACTCAGAAATTTCCTCAGATTTTGTTGCACAAAAAACGGCCGACGGTCAACGTGAAGAAAATCCATGTACTTCGTGGTCCATTGAAAAAAAGACACGTGGTTGGTAAACTCAATTCATAGCTCCAACTGGCTCACCCTTTTGAGAAGGAATATGGAGAATATGAATACATAATGATACACATATCTCCTGGTCTCTCTCCAAAACACCGGAGAATATAAATACATAATGAGTCACCAACATGCAAGTCATCTGATTTTTCTCCCTCCATATACAGCTACATAAGTTGATACATCCACAGACCTACCAACAAAAATCAGCCAAACGACATCGACCAAGTTGCAGCGGCCGCGTCTTTTTAACCCACAACACGGGCACCCACAGGAGGTGTAACGGCTGGTTGGACCGCAGCTGGTTTGGGTGCTTCTCACCCAACTGTCGCCGTTTGGAGAAGGCGAAGCATAAAGGAATGGGTCCCGAGGAGCTCTATCTTGATGAACTTATATAGATTTAGCACCTACATAGTCATAGGGATCATAACGTATCATATAAAAAAAAGTCATATACTTCACTTGTCACGAAGACATGGAACCTATTAGATATATCAATCATTATATACATCATATATATATATATATTTAATTATATTTATACATGATATATCCATTTCAATCTCCATTTTCAAATCATCTAAGGTGACCCCTGACCGGGCCACCTCGGTGGCCCGGTCACTCCGAGGTGAACTCGTCGGCGTCGTCATCGTCGTCAGCGGCGATGCTTTGATGCAGGTGCACTGGGGGATGTTCTGCGCCTGCGACGATGGTGATTTAAAAAGAGCAGTGCAGTGCATGGCAATTTATTAGTTAACTGGTTGAAAATGGGATGATACATAGACCATAAATGGCTTATTTCAGTGCTTAGAATTTCAGAATTGGTATTTTGGGACATAACTGTGGTTGTATGAAAGCTTTTATGGCGTTTTAATGAGAGTTTATAATGGCTCTTTAATGGTGGTTGAATGGATAAACCTGGTTGGATCGAAGCCGAAAAAAACGTGGGGATTTGGTTGAGGATGATCAGCTATGAACTGGGAATCAGATTCGAAGATATGGGGATATAGTTAATGTAAATGTTCATAAACGATGCTTGATCATTATATTTCTGAACTATAATAACCAACATTAATTGTATATATATATATATATTTATGAATAACAACTATATCACCAGATAGTTAACGAATGATGCTTCATAAACAAAGTGTATTCAATATGAACACCAAGCCATTCATGGCCCGCATTCCCTGGATGGAGAAACTCACGGCAATAACCAGTTACGACTTGTTTGTAATGGCTTATCAATTGGTTAGATATGGCTTATACATGTGTTATTAATTGGTTATAGATGGGTTATAAATGGGTCATTAATTTGTTATAGATGGGTTAGAAATGGCTTGTTCCATTTACAAATTGATGAACTAACCCCAGTTGCCTCAACGACCATCCCAGTTCCATGATGGCCAAGACACTCAGTCGCTTCAGCAGCGTTTGAGGTTTTTCACCAAAGCGCCGTTGGATAGCTTGTTCCAGCAGAGGCACTTCAGAAGTTAACCTGCCATCGAACAAAAAACATGTTTTAAAATCATAAATGGATACAGAAAAGGTCCCATAAAATACCACGGTATAAGTCACTTATAACATCTTATAACCTCATTTATGGAATGTGTATAATTCCAAGAAAAGAAACTAATAACCATGTATAATTGGTAAAGGGCCAAATCATGGTGGATTCAAGCTATTGCAAAGCTGGGGGTGAAACATCAACCAGCTTCTTGCCGTTTAAATCTCGATGGAATGTCTGTGGCCAGCAATGTGGGATGGTGATGTCATAAAAAAATAGCCACATTTGGATGTTTCGTGGCGATGTCGTGGCATAGAACTGCAGAAAAAAACATTTAAACCTTCATAAGAATGGGTTCACTTATACAATGTGGCCCCCCCCAGTGATAAGTTGGTTTATAAGCCCCAGAAACTATAGTTATAAATGCCATAAACCATAGTGAAATTAGAGTTATTTGCACCAACCTAGCTATCCAACGGGGGCCTCACATTGTAACCCATGGGCTTCACCATAAAACTTTGGCTTTTTACCAACCCTCCAACTGCCAACCGTGCCAAGAAACAGATCATCAAAGGTGCTGGCCTTCGGGTCGTCATGACCAAAATGGTCTCCGTATTTGTGGCCGGACTGCCAGTCCACGCGATAGTGGTTCCCCACTCCTGGAGCCGTAGCGGTTCCCAAAACATCTGCTTCACCCGGCCTGGTACAGTAACACTTTGCGAACCGGAAAGATCAACCATCTTTAATAGGTAAATCAACGAACTAAATGGGCCATTTTAAATAGCGATGTTAAATTACCAGAGGGTAGTTCAGAATAGCAAATCCTATTAAAATATTAAAGTACTCCATTTTGGATTGATGAAAATGGAGCGATGTGGAGCGATGTGGCTTCCGATAAGGGTGATCTAATGGTGATTTAATGGTGATTTAATGGTGATCTACCTTGATATCATAGATGGATATAACACGATGGATGCCATCAATTTGCTACCCCAATAGCTGGATGGCTTATTGGATGGGAAATCGGACAAGAAAATATAAATAAATGACAACTGAAGGTACCCCCATGTACCCCACATGACATTGGACAACAAATGGCGTAGTTCACAGTTGCCTGTGCCGTAAAGGGATTCGGGACAAAAGGCTTAGAGATATCTTTCGACAATGATGTTCTCTTGACTTGGGCTTGCATCTTTCCCCATGCTAGCACAAAGTTGTGACCCTCCAGTTATGTCTGTTGGTGTGTAAACCTTGTATCTACAGATATATTTACCACCACAGAATTCACCTAGGCATAGAGCAACTTAGCTAACTATGGGGCAGCACCTTGCAGGAAATAACACGTCATGACATCTGCCTAGAATCCACCTGGCAGACTGAGGCCCGCCTTAGCCATAAACATATTGTGGTTCCATGTTGTGCTGTGAAATGGAAACATCATGCTCACAATATATGTATTGTGTATATATACATATATATACATATATATATATATATATGTACATATATATATATCTATATGTAATTATATATGTATATATATAGTATATGCACACTAATGTATGATATTATTTCAGAGATCATCCCAACAATATCCCATCTTAACATCTTATAGTGCACTATTTAGGGATAATATCCCAATAACAAAACATTGTCATCAATAGTATCCCAGCACTCTGTTTGCTTTATAGCGTCCAAGTACTATAGTAAGAACTTCATTATTGAGATAGCAGTATTGACACTACCAATAGTAGCACTATTTGGAGGTGTCCTAAAATGGGGATAGCCCAACATGGATGGTTGATAGTAAAAAATCCAATTAACTGATGAATTAAAACGGATGTTTTGGGGGTGCCCCCTATTTTAGGAAACCTCCATTTACTGAATTTTATTGGGTGACCACGTTGAACCGTCAGAGGATCAAAGATGACCCTCTGGTTTCATGACGTTCACAGTCTGCAAACTGGAAAATCACCACTCTTTCAAAGGTAATTCATAGATCCATTAACAGTTTGCGAACTGGTAAAATTATGAAACTATCTTATACTTCAATATACTTCAATAATATTCAATGGAAGTGTTAATCTTAATGGTAGCATCAAGAAGTACAATGTGCCGCCCAAAAACCATAGATATATATATATATAGGTTTCCTGAAATAAGGGTACCCCCAATTCATTCAAAATTAGGCCACTGTAGTATTGCAACACATGGTTTTGGGGTACCTCTATTGATGGGAACCTCCACATCTGTAAAAAAGAAATAAGCAGAGAGAGGAATCCCCGTCATCACCCCATGATGACTTCGAGCTACCCAAGGTTTCTGGCAGCATAATGTCTTCGGTCGCGTTTTCACAGGCGGTGGCAAAATGGAACCAGAGACTATGCCTGGGGCGAAAGTCATGTAACAAAGCTGATTTTGTGTATGCTCTATCAATAATGGGTGGTTTACTAAAGTGGTTTACCCAAAAAGAAACCATCGTGGACTTGCTGGTTGTTTTGGGGATATTTCCAAACAAAAAATCACCACGATGTTGCTGGTCCACAGGTACCCCAAATTACCTTTTACCCCACATGTTGGCTATATCACATTATATATGACTGGTTGGTTCCAACGTTTGCTGGTTACATTCCAGTGTTTGACCCATTATATGATTCAATTGTTTTTGTTGGTGATATAAGTTCCAATTTTGTTTAAATCCCATTATTGAAAACTGAACTTAAAATGGGATTAATAAGCAACATATATCACCAACACCCACGAATTGACGCTGCATCTTGATGCCCCTTTCTGAAGACTTTGATCCAGCGGGTTTTTTTAGAAACGGCTTCCATTCCCTAAGATTCTCACCATCCCCAAAAAATTAGCATCCGTGTAAGTCCCAACAGCCCAACAGATTCATGCCAGGCTATACCTGCCCCTTTCACTCCATGGCATACAACGTTTCCAACCGTTTCGAGACCTCGCTAGCTGCCGTCGGGTCACACGACATGCACGTTGCAGGCAAACTTTCCATTGGCCTCAGCTCAATGCAGCTAAGGGTTCGTACTATCACAAACCATCACTGTACAAGTCATCAGGGAATTAACAGTGCAAATGCTCAACTTAAGTAATCGTGTACCAGCCTATCCTATAAATCACATATAGTAATATACTCTGGTTGGTGGTATACCTAACCCTCTGAAAAATATCAGTTCGTCAGTTGGGATTATTATTGTTATTCCCAATATATGGAAAGGCATAATCCAGCCATGTTCCAGTCACCACCAAACCCATCAGTGAGTCGATTGGATCCATGTGGCCAGCTTCTCCGGATGATTATGGCTGCGCGGCAGCTTCGCCTCGCGCCAGGCCGAAGAAATCTCCAGCGAATCCGACGGAGCACGGGCGAAGCGGAAGCTGCGGAAACCTCAAGGTGGGCCAACGAAAGGGTCCAACGAAAGGTGGGTAAACCAACCACGGGTACTGTTAAGAAAAGGTGGATGTCTGTTGTGGTGATTCATATATCATGAGTATTTGGGTATTGAATGGGATTTATACCAACGAAAAAGTGTATATAAAATGGTATAAATAGTGGTGGATGTGAGGGGAGATTATTGGGAATTATTCTGAATTGTCTGATGTTCTTTGATGTTCTTTGGATGTATTTTGATCCATGGGGAGCAAATGAAGCGTTACATAAGTCCTTGGAAAGTTGAAAAAATCCTTCCCCCATGCCTACAATAAATACCCGCAAGATTCACAATCTTCAGAACGGGATTTGCACTGATTTGGGATCATTTGTCTTCCTATTTAGTATTGGGGTGATGAGATTTGTCATTGTGACATATTGTGACCATAATCGTCCATAATCAGTATCTAAACTTTACGTCAGGATATGAGGATTATATGAGGATTAAATGCCGATTGAATCAGATTCACCCGGTCAACTTCAGCAGCCACCATCGGGATGCAGTGAATTACAACCTCCCCAATTGGTTTACGTTTACAGTTCCATGTGAAGAACCCATCATTCGAATGTTGTTGTTTTTTCTGAACGGGAAACCATTCTCTATACAGGGTGGGGCCCCAGTTCGTTAGCAAAGTTGGTTTATAACTATAATAACAATAGTGTATGATACTTATGATTATATTTAGATGGGCTTATAAACCAACTTATAACTAGGGGGCCCCATCCTGTATTCTCTTTTCACATTTATGTAAACTTTTACCGTTACCCTATAGAGTACCAGTTGATGGTGCATTCAGCCAACTCTATTATCATTTGGGGCCTGTGGGTTACGCTGCTTCTGAAAATCTGGAGGTCATTAAGATATGCCGTGGGGATCTGCTGGGGATGAACCCACGGCCAAATAGAGGCTTCTCCGTCCCAGCGGCTGACGCTTCTGACTTCTTCGAGCCGTTTTCCTGACCAAACGGCAACAAAATACGGAGATTTCGATATATGCCATGAATTTGTAGATACCATCGACATGTTGCATACCCTCCTCATGGATCCTCATGGTGGTTTCAAAATGAAATTAGGCATGGCATTCTGTCTCAAGCAACATTTACTACAGAGATATGATGGGAAGAAATAGACACTGGTCTTGTAATTTTCATCATACAATCATTACAAAGTTGACTTCAAAGAGCCAACAAATTAGTGCCTATGAAGCAACAAGGATTAGGACCGCGACAAAGATAGGAGCTGCACCAATTGAGTTGGCCAAATTGGGGCACGTATCATGAAAATTTCACCAACCCCAATAGTACAGTAGATGGTCAATAAAATTAACATCATTGGGGGGTCACCAACCTGCTTACAAAAATAGTGCAAACATGGACGGGATCCAGCAACATGATACAAGTATTCAACCTTGGCACATCCGGGCACCATATCACTTGGATGCTCAAGGGGCTCCATATTCACATCGCCAAAAATTTCCGGACATTCCCCAAAATCCAGGTCGTCAGGACATCAGTGCCCGTCCTTTCCACTTGACGATGGCATCCCAAGCCGTCTTCAGGTAGTCTTGCGGCACCACACCGTCAGGAAAGAAGTGGCCAGACTTAAGATGAAAGTATTCATCGACATCAACCTGCAGAAAGTTCAGATTCAACGCGCCGCTTTACCAACCCTTAAAATGGTTATAAAGGGTAATTTTAAACCACAAAAATTGCGAGGAAAAAATTGTAGATCAGGCAATCATGTGAGTCCGTCAATACTCCAAGTTTTTGGCCCAAGTGAATTGTTATCAATGCCATGGTTTGGAAAACTTCTCCAACCATCCAAGCAAGATGGCTACCCTGCACTTGGGGGAAGACTGCGGGGCCCCTAAACGAATATAATATGGGGTCCCCAAACAATAGCAAAGTTGGTGAACATAACTCCAATATAATTATAGTATATAGCGTAGATGTAGCTATGTTTACTGGGGGATAACAAACCAACAAACACGGCGGGGGGTTCCCACCTTGTACGATCCTCAGGATCTACGTTAGTTGGATGGATGGTATTACTTGAAATTTGGATCTTACTTTGGTCTCCCAGTAGCGGTTTGGGCTCTCAAGGCCTGCTGGAAACAATAAACATGGTTAATTTGAATCCCAAGAATAAAAAAAACAATGTGGCCACCCCAGATATGTTTGTAACCCTCATGAATATCTATGAAAGCTATAGTTGAAAGTATCAAAAACTATAGTTAATTATCTAATCTTAAAAAAACAAAATATTAGTGTTGAATTCATGGGATTTCTATGGATTATCATGGGAATTCTATCGGATTTATATCATGACTCCCTTACAGTTGGTGCCCTTTAGTTATAAATGGGTATTTAGATGGGATTGTACCAGTTTTATGGGGTTATGAGTTATGATATATAGTATATAAAAAATGACAAACATAAGTGGTATTGGCCGAGCGGCAGAAGGCAACAGCCAAGTGGTATGACTTTTGGCGCGGTAGAGACAGTCCTTGCTGGATGACGTACGGCTGAGGGGTGCCAAACCCCCAGAGGTTACAAGTTCGAAATGGTTAAGGGTTAATCAAAATTATTAACCATAGGCAGCAAATAATTTTGGATATTGGTTAATAATATTGATTAATAATGGTTCGTAATGCTTGTTAGTGTCTATTACTGGTTGTACCTTGAAATTCACCCAGGGGTCGGACCCTGCTATTTGTAGCTATAAACGGCGGGGTCTTGCCAAAAACCTACAAAATGAATGGGTGCAAGTAAACATTTCTCCATACAACATGGTAGGGCTTTGTGCATCAACCAGCTCTTTGCAGCACTCCCACATTTTGTAGGGAAGTATATTTTGCGCGGATGTTTGATTTCTACTTTTTTCTCAATATGAGTCTTGCTTGCATGCTTGGACCCTGATCCCCAAAAAAGGCATCATTTTGTAAGAACCTGTTGCTCTGCCATTTCTTTGCGTTTTTCTGAGTTGTCTTTACGGAGCTACCAATCCTTTTTGTAAGGAACTGGGCTCAGCGAAATTTGTGGCCTGTCTTTTTACAACGTTGACAAAAAGTGAAGCGTTCATACCCCTTTTTCTTTTGCCCAAGATTTGTGTTGGCAAGCCGGGCCGAGATCTTAGTAGTTGCAACTCTGCTGCTGCTTACATTTGGCAAAATGTGCGGGTATGAACGCTTCACTTTTTGTCTACACTGTAAAAAAACAACAAATATCAGTGAGCCATAGTGAACCCATTTCCTTACAAAAAGGATGGGCTGCAGGCTGCGTGAAAAAACATGCTGGCATAGCAGCAGGTTGCTACAAAATGATTTTTTTTTTTGGGCCACAGGGTCCAGGCATGCAAGCAAGGCTCATATTCGGAATAAGAGAGAAATCAGGAATCTGGGCAACATATACCTCCCTTCAAAATGATATGTGCAGTTTGATTTTTTTCCCCCAAAACCCTGCCATTTTGTATAGATAATTGTTTACCCGCCCCTACTCATTCTGTAGGCTTTTGGCAAGTTTCTCAAGTTGATACCTATCCAAGAAGGGGGTCTGACCCCTTGGGGTGAATTTCAAGGCCTTTCAAGGGGGATACTAGTAAGATCATGTAAGATCTCAAAATCAACCGCCATGCCACTAGTCCGAATCAGCCTAGCTTTCCAACACAACTCTTGGGCAAAAAGATGCACGTTGCCTCACCCATCCTCATTCTTCACATTAGGATATTGAAACATGTTCCCATACAAAATGGCAGGGGCTAAGCTTCCACGTGTTCCTCCAACTGCTGTGCACCTGCTCACATGGACTTTCATGATTTATCATGCTGCCATGAAACCCCTTGCATTTTGTAGCCCAGCCATCTATTTCCCAAGTTTCACTTCCCGTTTTGGTCGACACAGCTTCCCGTACGCATCGCTGTATCGATCTTTGGTCCTACGCCATCCTACATTGTTGAGCCTGGGTATGGCAGGAAGCAAAGCCACTAAGTTTCAAGAGCAGGCCGCCACATATTCTTATGGCGCCTCGAAAACCGAACAAATTCCAAAATGGAACTGCCCATGGACCCAAGTGGAAATTGGGGAGAGCCGGAGGCGTGCTTTGAAGGCCTGAGTAAGCAAAATGCAGAATGTTCAAAAGAGACAACAACCAAAATCTATGTAGAATTGGTCGCGCAGCTCGATTTCCAAGAATAGCACCAATTTCCTACAAAATGACACTTGAAGTCAACAAAGGGATTCCTTACAAAATGAATGGCCCCAACCCAGCCAAGTTTTCAAATTGCATTTTGAGATTGCTAATATGATAATGATTTTATGTGTTAATCATCTATTTTATTGCTCTTACAATATTGCAAGGTGCAGGCAGGCTCCCTACAAAATGGCCTCCGAAATGGGCCTTGAAATTAGTAGATGCTACAAAATGGCTGGGCTCTTGAAAGTGATTTCCTACAAAATGACCCTGGAAATCGGGCTTATATGGGCCTGAAGGCCAGCCCTTTCATAGGTGAAATTTCAACGGGGATGTTTAACCCATAAGTTAGGATATGACAGCTATAACATATGATAATGATAGCATCCTAAAACTATGTTTTATACTATGTCCAATAGGTCATTGGAATTGTACTTCCAAGTAGATAAACAAAAAAAGGAGCTATGCTGAGATTCTCCGTAGTTGTGTTTGTTGGCTTACGTTACCCCACCAATAATAATATTACAGTAGCTACAGGTGTATCCACCATAAATCCTGCCACCGATTCCTGTACAATGGAAGCGCTCTATCACAAGCATGTACACCTTTCGACACACACACACACTTACTTACACCTACACTTACACTTGCACTTCATACCGTACAATGCAGCCTCAGCCAACAACCTGTCAAAGTCATCATGGCTACTCCCGGGAGATTTTCAGCAACCGATGAGGCCACATACCAGCCCTGCTGGGAGGTCCCCTGAAAGATTATCACTTGTCAAACCACCAACCAGTCATCTGGGTAAATTCGAATTTTCATTCACTAACCTGAAACTTGCGGACATTTAATGACTGGGATGATTTTCATTCATTATACCCTCTGGCAAACTAACATAACTATGGAAAATCACCATTTGTAATGGGAAAATCCGCTATTTCAATAGCAATTTTCAATAGCTATGTTAGTTTACCAGAGAGTAACCTTTTCATTTTGATCTGGGATTCCCCGAATCCATTCACCATGATTTCAGGCTTCGGTCACGACGTGAGGTCCCTATAGCCTGGTTGAAGGATCATCCCAGCTGCCGCTGTCGTGGATAGCGGAAAAACATGGTCAATTGGGATCATATATTCTAGGTCCTAGGTACAGTAGAAGCCCTGAAATTTTCAAACGTTTCTGGGAAATCCCCTTTACAAGGAGGCTTTGAAACAAAAAACATCCTGTAAATGAGGGATTTTCCATTGCTATGCTTTATTTTCGGAGGATAGTCATGGAACAGTGAAAAGCAAACAATAAACAAAACACAGTTTTAAGACTGACGTGCGGAATAGTCCTAGCTGGTGGACTTTGATTTCTCGCTTTGAGTGAACAAATTGATCGATGTAGGCAGCCTGACACTCTACACTTTGGGTTATTTCGGTAATTTCAACCCATGGTTTTCAATACTAGACGTCTAATTTTGGATGATTTGGGGTCACCCTTGGTACGGTAAACATCTCAAAAAAAACGCTCGGTTCTACATCCCGACTTGTATCCCCATCAAATGGTTGATTAAGACTTCAACTCACCGTTTTTTGTAAAACATTTCTCATTATACCACCTGCCATGTTTTGGAATAGAAGACCCTCAAGTATTGTATATCCCATTATGTCATCAAATTGTTGATTAAAATCACAATGTGCGTGTATGTATTTGTGTTGGTCACATCTCTCATGATACCCTCCACTAATCAAACGTGGCAATTCTAAACCCCCCAAGTAGAGATGTTGTATGTTCCTATATGATTTTCCCATGTTTCCCATGATTTTCCCATTAAAACTAGCCACAATTGAGTACCGGATGGTATCCCCCGCAAGGGGAGTGAAACGTTGCTGCTATTGATTCTGCCCAGCAATGAGCAATTGACAAAACCCCTATGACTTGTACATACATACAGCCATATGTATATATATATATGTGGGTAAAAAAACAGGTGACTATGTGACTCTCATAATAACTGTGGAGGTTCCTATTGATCCACCATTAACAACAACGGAACACAGTTGCGGCTTTTGAACACTTCGAAACAGAGATTCCTGGACAACCTGGTGCTGTCGATGGATCTTGTCACTAGGATAGTCGTCAAAATGGATCCTGGAGCCAGGATAGAAACGGGAAGGGGCCTCCCAAATGATACAGTTGTGGCCGTTTACCAGTTATAAATGGTTATAACATGTTATAACTGGTTGTAAATAGGATAATACGTTCCATACATGGTGTTATTTCACTGCTTATATCTGGTATTTCGGGCCATAACTGTAGGCAACGTTGTTTTATAACGAGCGCAATTCAAGGCTTTTAATGGATATATCTATTGTATTCTATTGTTAGACGTTGATGTCTTCCATGATGCCGACTTCTCAGCCCTTCTGCGCTGATTGGATGGCTCGAACCAGAAACCATGGCATGTTGGCGTTTCATCTGACAGCTGATCTGCTAAGAATCTGATATTCCTTCATGAATCCTGACATTGCATCTGACATTGTGTCTGTCATTTTCTCTGCCATGTATTACCGCATTCGTATCTGACAGCCATATTCTGCGTTACATACATTCATTGACATGTATGTTATAACATTGCTAGCTGACATGGCATCTGACATCTTATTTGGCACAAGTTCTGACATTCTATATCATGGTGAATCTTCGATACCAGTCAAAACAAAAACAATGTGTTAGTTGGTGAATGGACTAATTTCCCCATTGAAATCGCAAAAACAATTCAAGCACTAGTTCGTGTCTAACCAGTCGGTTGACCCAAATATCTGACATAGGTTCGGACCGTTGACATTCGAACCGACTCGCTGACATTCTCACATTCTATCTGAACCTTCTGACAAACGGCATACAGTTATGGCCCGAAATACCATCACTGAAATAACCTCATTTATAGATCGTATATGATCGTATAATGTATAACCCCATCTTAAACCATCTGCACTTAGTAAAGGGCCATAACTGCACATTCTGACATTTTATACATGGCGTTTTGTCTGACATATTCTCTTTCACATATCTGCTGGTTATTTCATGTCATTTCATCTAACCAGAAACATCTGATAGTCTTTTGGATACATATTCTGACATGTTATCATTCTTGACATCCTTTTTGATATGACATCTGAAATTCTCCCTGACCGTCTGTATGAGATGTATTCAAACCTAAATTCTGACATTTTGTCTGACAAGCTGAGATAGAATTTAGAGAACCTCCCATGGCACGTGGGAAAAAAAAACAATGTGTGTCTAAAGGATTGCGAAGTAACCGCGCTCGGATGTTCTCTGAAGTACCAAAATATCTAGTAGCTGCAGTCTGGTGATATTCAAAATGTCATTGCTAGTGGAACCCGTGTATGTTCTTGGGCTACACCTATATTCCAATTAAGCATATTATATTATGATACCCAGAGGATCCATGTATGGTATATATGCTAACATGACTGGGGTATATGGATGGTAAGTGTTACCATATATAGCATACATGGATCCTATGGGATATAGAAGTGGAATATCCTATTGCTTCGTGGATCGCCTCGTTGCGTTCGTTGCTGGTGCCAATTTGGATGGCCGGTAAATGGAAGAAGTTCTGGTAGTAAAACGCTAGTTACATTGGTTGTACACCATCTACAGTACATCCATGTACCATAATCATAATCAGTTAAGTGTGGTTGGATTGGTTGGTATATCCTATATCTATCTACTAATTTTCTACTATACTTCAATGGTGATGGGGGTCATATACCAACTTGCATTAATTACTGGGGAGCGCCACCTTGCCAGTTTCAACAACCCTGATATCTCCTTGTTGCAAGGCCCTGGCGAAGGTATGGCATCAGCAATTCCTTTACCGCGTCTTCTGTTCCTGCAAAAAAATCGCAGTCGTGGCTGTGATGGGAAAATCATGAGAAATAACCACGCATAGTGAGATAAATATAATGATAGACAACAGGATACATCCCCAATGATCTGTTTTTTTGTGGATTTGTCTCAACATGAAAAACTGTAAATAGCTATCACCATTGTCCATTTGGATGATGGCATTTGGGGGTATACCCCATTCTCAGACACAACCATACACTCAGTTTCAATGTTATTTGCATTTTCCTAGATGTGAATCATTCCCATGCATACTCTAGCAGTTCATATGAGTGTGGCTCAGAATTTCAAGTTTAATGGGCAATACTATATGACCGAAGGAAGTTTAGAAGTCAGAGTTCCGACAATATGGTCAAAATAGGTGTCCTGTGTTTGAAACTTCCGCCACCGCCTTGCGGTACTACTGGTAATCTATTGGTAAAGCATCGGAATTTCTTCAAGGGAACATGGTAACATGGTGCTATGCCAGGGCTTGGTTGGTTGCCCGGATCTCCGGGGGAATACCATCTGCGGTTTTCGGCCGTCCTGATTTGACGCGCAGGCCCACTTGCCCATTGTGTGGGGGCGAGTTTGGAGCACGTCTTGACAAATTGTCCGCGCATCCTCCAGGAATTTGGGCACCCCCATGAGGAGATCAGCTGGCCTTGCATCTTAGAATCTTCTCCTCTTGATGATTTGCTGGTTCTTCTGTCTCGGACTGGGCGATCTGTTGCTTTGCTTTGCCGATAAGGAAAAAGGTACTAGAGCCTGCCGGTTGACGGTAATGCAATAAGCACCGTTTCCCTTCGGCCCTCTGGGCACAGGAAAGGTGTTTGGTTTTAGGTGTGCCAGCTGCAGTAAGGGGCAACCTGACCCTACGGGGCCTGTCTCAATAACCAAGCCTAAAAAGCCTTCAACCCTATGAGAATGGCTTAAAGTCCCGATTTAAGTAGAAAGTAGAAACTCAGAAAATGCTAAGTAGCCGTTCTCCAAAAATGGTCCTGATCAGAACAATTGAAATATGGAGGTTACCATAAATGGGGATACCCCAAAATGGATGGTTTATAAGGGTAAATGCTTTTTTAAATGGGTGATTTGCGGGTACCCTTATTTTAGGAAACCCCCATTTGGTATCTTGAAGTCCTTTGCTATTGAGCCATGCCAAACTCAGCATCGGTGCAAAAACCGGCCCAGTCCTCGGAAAGTATACACAAAAAAGTGCTCAATTCCATGAAAGCGGTAGAATTCCAGCCATTCCACCAATTGCTTCAATGCAGCACTGAAGAATTCACGGCTTTCAAAAAAGACCTCAGATGTGCGAGAGCTGGTAGAAATTTATCAACTCATGTCTGAGCCTGAGCCTGACAAAAAAAATTGATTCACCAACAAAAACCTGATATATTTGATATGTTGCCTGCAGAAATGATGGTTTGACACCTCCAGAAATGCTATATCTGGATCCCAGCGAACATTGGGGATTCAAATCTTCCATGATAACACGAGTCTCTGGTGGAGCTAAATCGCTGGATGTGTGAACGCATAGGCTATTTTTTTTGGGGGGGAAGTAACCATAAAAGTAGCATGGAAGGTGCACATCCAGGGGCTGACATTAAGCATATATCAGTTCCAAGATGTTATAGGCATATCCCATAGGATCCATGTATGCTATATATGGTAACATTTACCATCCATATACCCCAAATGTTAGCATATATACCATACATGGATCCTATGGGTATTGGATACCTGGATATACCCTTGGTCACTAGATTCACATTTGGATACTGATAGCCAACATTGACTGGATTCACCAACCAAAATACCCCTGAATCCAGTGTTTTTTTAATCATCATGTCACTTTTATTGCGTCACTTTCGGGGATACCATGTCTGGTCAAAATCATACATAGATCATCTATCCAATATATATATATATGTATGTATATATATATGTATGTATATGTATAAAATATATATATATATATATGTATATATATATATGTATGTATATATATATATATGTGTATATATATATTTATGTGTATATATATATGTATATATATATAAATATAGCTGAACATTGAAATAAGCCCAGGGAGTCACAGCTCCCGAGATTTCCCATGGAAGGGCTAAAATAAATCTCCCACCGAACGGACGGAAGTCACCAAGAGACGTCCCGGACACAGGCCATTGTGTGGTACTTCTGCAGCAACCCAACTTTTCTTCTGGCCAGGACCCTCAAGAGATGCTTTCCATCCTGGTCCTGTTCGCCAGAGATACACAGAGATTCAGAGCAGTGAAATGGCCATGGCTATTAGTGAAATAACTGGTTATGAGTCTATGGGAATATACATAAACCATAAATGGTGTTATAAGTACTTGTAACTGGTAAATGGTCCTATTTAAAATTTAGTTAGGTTAAGTTGTCTATTTTGAACCTTGCTCAAGCGCGCGCGCCAAGCTTGACGGCGTCCTCCAGAAAGACCTCGAAGCTTTCTCTGTCGGTTTCTTCCGCAGGCCAATCGCACAACAGGACGCGTCGATAGCCGCGCACTGGACGCCGATGGGCGCCGTTGGGACCCGAACAAAACCTCGCCCCGGGTGGCCATGGACTGAAAGCGTTCATGGGTTGCTAATCCATCAACCAGACCCACAGTTATGGTGTGAAATACCAGTTATAAGAAGTTATAAATCACTAAGTGGATTCCCATTAGAATGTACAATCCCATCTACAGAAACCAGTTGTTTCACCATTTACAATTGGTTTCTGGGGCCCATAACTGTATCAAAGATTGGATGGTGGTTTCAACCCCCCCTTAAAAAAAATCGGGGATCATTGTCACATTGATTCAGGCTATTGTGGGATGATTCCCTTAGGTCATCATATGGTTTAAAAATGTTTAACATAGATTGTTAGTCCTTTATACATAATCATATTGTACTATGTTATATATCTATATATATATATGTATACATGTGTGTGTCTATAGTTGTATGTCAACCCAACAACCAGGTAAGCATCATGGCATTAAAAAAACCTCAGGTAACCCTCAAAATAACATCCTTAGCAATCCAGTTGGCTAATTCCTAGCCAACAAAGTACGCCGAGCCGCCCCAAAATGACTCCGTTGTTTTTTCCGCCTGGAAATAATAGACCCTGAAGAAACACACACACACACTAGATAAGAATGGATCATTGTAGTGATCCGGCAGGAACTGAATCCTGTAACGTGCAAATTAGAAGAGAAACAAATTTGATAACATTGGGGTACTTGGCTTAGCCCCTTGCCATCACAGTGAAAAATCGCAGGTACGCCAGACTGATCAGGTCTGGTATCACCACCAATTGCAAGTGTCTTCGTTGGCAGTAGACTTGCAATGGTGCTACTGCCCCCTGCATTATTTAAGAAGGGAGAAGAGGGAAGAAAAAAGAAGGAAGTTTTGTTACACACACACCCGGCAGAGCCGGGGAAACCCTGAAAGGCAAGAGGAAGAAAAAAGCGGACACACGACGGGCCGACGGCCAAAAACAGCGCAGGGGGGGGAGGGGAACAGACGGACCTCCGGAACCAACCTACACGGCGAAACGGACCTGACAAAAACAGAGCACACACCTAAACCCAACGACACACTACGGAGAAGCCAGAAGGAGGCTTATTAGGGACCAATGGGGACTAGTTGGTGAAAAAAACGGAAACAACAAAATTGTCAAACAGGACTCAGTTCCTAAAAAACCTAAAGGTCGTGCGTTATTCCCTTGCCGGGACCGTGGTCAAGTCTTGCCCCAATTGGCATAAACGGCTTTCAAGTTCCAGCGAATTAGGTGCACAATATGTTTGACTTCACCAGAAAACCAAAAAGAAAAAACACCACACCTGCAAGTCGTGTGCTTGCCTGGTTCTTGTGTCATGTAATGATGCAATGTGACTGCAAAAGTTGCTGCGAAATAAGAGGTTTCTGAATGTTCGGCACAGCTTCACACAGTAGAAATGCATTCCACAGGGTTCAC
Organism: Cladocopium goreaui; assembly: GCA_947184155.2. Taxonomy (NCBI): domain Eukaryota; class Dinophyceae; order Suessiales; family Symbiodiniaceae; genus Cladocopium; species Cladocopium goreaui. Next base: position 74,102 of record CAMXCT020000111.1, read on the forward strand.
AAAGGACAGCCGGAGCAGCGAGAATCTCCAAAAAACGGTGGATAACAGTAAGGCCCACTGTTGCACTTTACTTAGACGAATTGCTAATTCAAAAGTGTAAATTCGGAAGTCAATTCAGTCGACATTCACCCCAAATAGGGTTGCCTCAATTGGCCCTATGGCACCATGTCGGAGTCACCATAGGAATCACACTAGATAAGAATGGATCATTGTAGTGATCCGGCAGGAACTGAATCCTGTAACGTGCAAATTAGAAGAGAAACAAATTTGATAACATTGGGGTACTTGGCTTAGCCCCTTGCCATCACAGTGAAAAATCGCAGGTACGCCAGACTGATCAGGTCTGGTATCACCACCAATTGCAAGTGTCTTCGTTGGCAGTAGACTTGCAATGGTGCTACTGCCCCCTGCATTATTTAAGAAGGGAGAAGAGGGAAGAAAAAAGAAGGAAGTTTTACATCTATCCAGATGTTACACACACACATACGCATATCGCTCATAAGTTTAGCTTGTCTTGCCAATTTCATGGGTCAACTTTTTGGGTCAGGGTATATCGATTATACAAATATAACATGTTCAGTTCGCGGATTTGCTGGGCCATTCGCTGTGAAGAGTGAGTCGACTGTCAGGATTCCTCGTGGCCCTTTATTTTTTCCACCGTCATTTCCGCCAGCAAAATAGGCATATTCTCCGAATCAAGCGTTCCTAAAATTTCCCCTTGTGGGCAGGGTTCAAAACATCTAAGACCCTGGGGAAACCAAATTGTGGTTACTAGACTTGACCATCCACTACAGTAATTGGGTTTACCTTATTTTTTGACCCATTCCTTCTTACTCCAAACCGGATATGTAATCAGTAGTAAGATGGCTCAGCTACGGTTTATGGTACGTAGATTACAGTTATGGCCCGAAATACCAGCTTTTAGATGCTTTTAGTATAATTACTTACGGGCAGGACTAAGGGTGGTCCCGGAATGGTCGTATGAACGTCAGTGGGAGGCTCATTTCTCTGCGCAGGCGCAGTGTTTTATGACTCTGGTACATCTGTGGGTTAGCGTGGTCTAAGTCTAAGACGACACTTTGGAAAAATCAGTCAGAAAAGTATAAACCCTCTGCGGACTTCACGCGTTTCGGCCATTTCCACTTTTTCAATCTTTTTCACTTTTTTGGCGAGTCCAGATTTTATAACATTATGTAAACCCTAAATGAAACCCCTAATAAAAGTATGCATATATGTTCCATGGGGCCAGGAGATTTTATAACTTACGTAAACCCTAAATGAAACCCCTGAAAGAAGTATGCGTATATGTTGCATGGGGCCGGGGCCGGGAGATTTTACAACTTACGTAAACCCTAAAGGAAACCCCTGATAGAAGTATGCGTATATGTTCCATGGGGCCGGGAAATTTTATAACTTGCGTAAACCCTAAATGAAACCCCTGATAGAAGTATGTGTATATGTTCCATGGGGCCGGGAGATTTTAAAGCTTACGTAAACCCTAAATGAAACCCCTGAAAGAAGTATGCGTATATGTTGCATGGGGCCGGGGCCGGGAGATTTTACAACTTACGTAAACCCTAAAGGAAACCCCTGATAGAAGTATGCGTATATGTTCCATGGGGCCGGGAAATTTTATAACTTGCGTAAACCCTAAATGAAACCCCTGATAGAAGTATGTGTATATGTTCCATGGGGCCGGGAGATTTTAAAGCTTACGTAAACCCTAAATGAAACCCCTGATAGAAGTATGCGTATATGTTCCATGGGGCTGGGAGATTTTAAAGCTTACGTAAACCCTAAATGAAACCCCTGATAGAAGTATGCGTATATGTTCCATGGGGCCGGGAATTTTATAACTTACGTAAACCCTAAATGAAACCCCTGAAAGAAGTATGCGTATATGTTCCATGGGGCTGGGAGATTTTAAAGCTTACGTAAACCCTAAATGAAACCCCTAATAGAAGTATGCGTAGGACGTCACTGTTGTTATGACAAGGAAATCCCCTGGCACTGGGATGATGGAACCAATGGGTTGCTAGCTCCGCTCTCGGGTATGGCCCACAGGACGAGGGGTTGTCCCTTCAGAACAACCCCTCGTCCTGTGGGTATACTTACACCCCCATTGATGGAATGTCTAATCGCATTGAAATAACCAGTTATAACTAATAGCCATGGCCATAACTGTAGACTCCGTATATTGAATCCAGCAAACATTTCACTGGGCACCTTGTCATGTGTGGTGTTTCAACCCAGCAAACATTTCCAAGGCGCAGTGGAAGATTTTCTGACACCCAGCGCTTCGTGCTCTTGGTCAGGAGCAAGGCAATAAAATTGCCATCTTCGCCGAAGCCTCGCGGCAAAAACTGCGGCCGATTATCCGATTCAAATGGGAATTGGATGGGAAATTCCGCGACCCATCGAGTTTTTTGGAGATCTTACAGTTATGGCCATTTACCAGTTATTCAAGTAATGAACTAACATCTAGAATAACACCATTTATGGTTTATGTATATATAATGCCATTGAAATAACCAATTATAGCTAATAGTCATGGGGTAACTGTATCTCCAACTGGCGAGTCTCCAGTTACAGCTAAGTTGGCAGATATATTGAACGATAGTTTCATGGGGATAACACCAACTTAGCAAACTGGGGCACCAGCATTGTTTGTAACTCGAATAAGTAGATAGATATATATATATGTATATCAAACTAGTTTACACTATATTATGGGATCGAAATCCAGCAAACACAAGTAATGGCCCGAAATATCAGTTATAAGTTACTCGTCAGAAAGTCATCCAGTTATAAGTTATAAGTTATCCCATTTATTTATCATTTTTAAAATGTATTTGAGGGCTTTACAAAGTGAGGCCCCCTAGATATCTAAGTTGGTGAACACAACTCTAACTATAACTTATGAATCGATACTTAAAACATCTTTCAATTCTAGTATGGGGTGAAACTAAACCAACAAAATCCCACATTCAACATTCTGGGTAAATTAAAATATTTCACTAACCTGAAATAAGGCCATTTTGGGATGATTCCCCTTACTAACCATGATTCCAGTGAGGTCGTAGTGAGGTCGTTATAATTTACCCAGAACATTTAACTAAACCAACACACTGAAAATTGCGCTCTCCACGCCGTCCCAAGGCACTGGGCACGGCGCTGAAGATGCGCATCGTCTCGCCGTTGGCCAAGCGCAGCTCCGTGGGCGCCGGCAGAAGCGCCAGGTCGCGCGGGCTGCGCCAGGCGCTGGAGTCCTACGACGGGTCCCCATAAAAACGGGCCACAGGGGAGATAAGAGATGTTAAGATATGCCAATATATGTCAATATGTAAGAATATGTCAAGATATGTAAGAATATGTTCAATATTTTCAGATATGTTCAGATTTGTTTAGATATGTTAAGAAATGTTAAGATGTGTTAAGATATTTTAATAGATGTTGAAAAATCCGAAGAAGTGTTAAGATATGTTAAGATATGTTGAGATATGTTGAGATAGATGGAGATATGTTAAGATATGCCAATATATGTCAATATGTAAGAATATGTCAAGATATGTCAAGATATGTAAGAATATGTTCAATATTTTCAGATATGTTCAGATTTGTTTAGATATGTTAAGAAATGTGAGGATGTGTTAAGATATTTTAATAGATGTTGAAAAATCCGAAGAAGTGTTAAGATATGTTAAGATATGTTGATATATGTTGAGATAGATGAAGATATGTTAAGATATGTTAAGACCTGTTAAGATGTGTTAAGATGTGTTAAGATGTGTTAAGATTTGCTCAGATGTGTTAAGAATTGTTCGTATGTGTTAAGCTATCTTAATACATGTTAAGTGTCAAATTATGTCAAGATATGTTAAGATATGTCAATATATGTTAAGATACGTTAATATATGTTAAGATATGTTTATATATATCTTAAGATATGTTAAGATATCTTAATATATGTTAAAACAGGTTAAGACATGTACAGATATGTTAAGATATGTTAATATATGTAAATATGTGTTAAAACGTGTTAAGACAAGTTAATATGTGTTAAGATACGTTAAGATACGTTAAACTATGTTAAGACATGTTAACATAGGTTAAGGCATGTTAAGACATGTTAAGGCATGTTAAGACATGTTAAGATGTGTTAAGATATGTTAATACATGATAAAATAGGTGAATATACGTTAAGATATGGTAATACACGTTAAGATATGTTAAGATATGGTAAGATATGTTAAGGTTAAGATATGTAACAACATGTTAAGATATGTAAAAACATGTTAAGATATAATAATATATGTTAAGATATGTTAATATATTTTAAGATATGCTAAGACATGATAAAACATGTAAAGACATGTTAAAATGATTAAAGATATGTTAAGAGATGTTAAGGTATGTCAAAAAATGAAGTATGTTAAGATATGTTAATATGTGTTAATATATGTTAAGACATGTTCAAATATGTTAAGATATGTTGAGATATGTCAAGATATATTAAGATATATTCAGACATGTCAATATATGTCAAGATATGCAAAGATATGTAAAGATATGTTAAGATATGTTGAGATATGCTCAGATGTGTTAAGATATGTTCAGAAATGTTAAGAAATGTTAATATATGTTGAGATGTGTCAAGATATGTACATGTATGTTGAAAAATCTTGAGGATTGTTAAACTATCTCAATATATGTTAAGATATGTTGAGATAGATTAAGATGTGTTAAGATATGTTAAGACATGTTAAGATATGTTATGGTGTGTTAAGATGTGTTAAGAAGTGTTAAGATGTGTTAAAATATGTTAAGACATGTTAAACTATGTTAAGAATGTTAAGATGTGTCTAGAAATGTTAATATATGTCAAGATATGTCAAGATATGTCAAGATATGTCAATATATGTTAAGATATGTTCAGGCATGCTAAGATACGTTAATATATTTTAAGATATGCTAAATTATTTTAAGATATTTTAAGATATTTTAAGATATTTTAAGATATGTTACAGTAATAAATGCCAAAATGTGCTAAGATATGTTAATCTATGTTGATTTTTCTTAAGACATGTTAACATGTTAAGATATGTTAATATATGTTGAGATGTGGTAAAACATTTTTAGATATGTTAAGGTATGTTAAGATATGTTACGATATGTTAAGATATGTTACGATATGTTAAGATGGGTGCAACAACTCTGAAATTGATGATTTCAAGTTTTTCGATCATCATTTACTTCGATGTTCATCGAAATGGAAGAATCGTTTCCCCCAATGCCAATGCAAGGTGATGATCAATCAAGAAAGAACAAAAAATCATGGGTGCATTTGGGGTCCCCAGTTTTTTGGACAAACCCGCAAGCCCCTTTTTTTACATTCAATGATCGATTGAGACTCTGCTGGTTCCTAAGTCCCCTGTTAAGTTGCTTTAAATTCCAGTGGTTCTGTATAAATTATCTGGGATTATCTGGATTATCTGAGTAAATTATAATGATCACTAATTAACCTGAATTAAGGCCATTTGGGAATGATTTCCGTTATTTACCATGATTCCAGGGTTCGGTCGCGACGTGAGGATATTATAATTTACCCAGAGTTATCACACCATTCACCAAAAAAGCGATCAGAACATCTCAGGTTCCACGGCTGGGATTTTTTCGCAAGAGATGGCCAAGACCCAACGGTTATGGCCATGGCTATCAGTTATACAACATGTTATAACTGGTTATTTCTATAGTGATTCATGGTCATTAATAGTGATCAATAGTGGTTAAATGGCTGGTCAATAGTGGCTAAACAATGCTAAACATGTGATTGATGATGGTTATAACTGGTTATTTCTATGGGATTTTACATAAACCATACATGGGCTTATTTCAGTGACTTATAATTAACTGGTATAACTCGGGCCATAACTGGAAGTTCTCAACAAAAAACACAGCCGCTCTGGGCACGGCCCCCGAACTTGATGGAACCAGCTGTTCATATCTGAATCTATTGTGGTAATTCCACCCGAAGTGGGTGAGGTATAATATTTTCTCTTATTATTCGCAAAAAATCGCAAATAAAGTAGATCAATTAGATTCAAATCGGTATGCTATGCAATTATTCTTCATGGTTTGCTGAGCTTGCTAGACTGTTTGGACAAACGAGTGTGAATCCCGCATTTTTACCATACCCTTTAGCCGAGGTTCCTCGCTTTCAAAATACACATCGGAAGGTTGTTGGTCCGGAAACCATTCAGTAAGCGGCACAGCCGCACTCGTGACATTTCTCACTTGCAGCGCAGACTGGTGGTCACAAGTTTCAGCAAAGGTTTCACCGGAGCTCAGACAAAGAAATGCCAAAGCCCAAAGCATGGAAAATCAGTACAGTTTTCGGACACTCATGGACAGCGCGCTACATTTAAGATGTCGATGGGCACAGCCACCATAGCGTCATTTAGCCTCCAGAGCCAGACACCATGCGAAATGAACTTCATTGCAACATTGCCACCTCCTTCTAGAGCCTTGTGCATGTTTTAATTACACCCCTTGAATTTAAGATGGAACCTCCAAAATGGCCAAATCAAGCTTTGAAATGATTCGGAATCATAGTCGGTTTCAGAGCCCGCACACATTGGGCTCCCAGTCGCTTAAATCTATGGGACAATTTTTGTGGAGTTGGGGCTCTAAATGCAAACATCAGGGTTGGAATCGTCGGCAAAACCATAGCCTATTCTTGGTGATTCAAGAGTGTTCAAAGCCAAAAAAAGAAATAACTGGTCACTGGTCACTGGTCTTAAAAATCTTCAAACTAGATTATTCAGCTGGCCAATTTGTCCAAAAGAGGAGCGGACAATAGACTCTTAACAAACAAGTGATTAAAAAACGGCCAACGCAAATTGTTGGTTCTGGTCCCCAATTTATATGATTCTACCCTTAAGGAAATGGATAGCTCTCCCCATCCAAGAGCAACTCACCAGAACATGATACAAACTGGGACCCTCAAAAGCAAAGTTGGTTTATTTGCCTGGACTATGGACTTTGTGACTGGTGGTAGATATGTTGAACTAGCTACTGGTGTTAAACAAAACCAGCAAACATACCTTCCGGTAATATTAAAAAAGGGTCATTTACAAATGAGTAATCATTAATCTACTAAACATGGTGAATTTCCAAAGCTATTTAACAAGTTGCCAAATGAATCCAGATGGTATATCTGTATTTACCCCATTATGTCCCATGATATCACCACTACATCCCATTAAATCACCTGTTTCAAAGGTAAATCAGTGAGCTAAGTTGGGGGGCGCAGTGCCAGCACTCGTTTTTGTCGCTTGCGTTTTTCTGACTCGTCGCTGTGAAACAAACGACCCACTGGTCCGGTACCAATGGGAGGATCACAAGTCCCAGTTTCCTGGAGTTATGCCACAGCTGGATTATAACTCCACAAATATCAAGCAGGAATTCGTCCTGGAATGATTTCCTCTCTCTGTCTCTATCTATTTATATATATATACTGTTATACTATATATAAATAATATCCCTACAATTTCGGGCCGAACGATTCGAACGATAGCGAAGTTGATTTATAACTAGCTGAAGTATGGTATATGGGAGATATATCTATAGTATTCATGGGGTGAATCTAAACCAACAAATCCAACAAACATAACTGGGGGCCCCACATTGTATGATCCCCATTGCTGTGAAAAACCACAGAAAGCACCAGGATTCCAGGATCGGCTGCACTCGCTGGGTCAATAATCATCCCAATCATCCACGTCGTTGTCCACGTCGTTGTTCACGTCCGCGTCAGCATTTAGCTGTCCCAAATGCATGGGAGGATGTTCCTGACCTCAGGATCTACAATCTACAGTACACATATAATATAATATACATATACATTATGTATGTATACATTAAATCATGTCATACATAATCATACAGTATAATATGTATCTATATCTATCTATATGTATATATACTGTCACACAACATATACAGGCCCATTAGAGAACACGTGCATCTCAGACCCGCTGAACATTGGTGCTTTGGTTGCGGGGGTGACCTTTTTCAGAAACATATATCATAGCAGCTCATAACATATCATTAAACTGGTGCGTTTAGTCGGTGAAAAATGCAGTTGTTTTGGGTTAAACCACCATTCTTATGGGTACTTGGAGTCTTTATCTGGATAAATTATAACTGGTTGGTGGTTTCAACCCCTCTGAACAATATTACTCTGTTGGGATGATTATTCCCAATATATGGAAAAATAAAACATGTTCCAAACCACCAGCCAGATAATCCTTCACTCATCTCAAATTTTCGGCTATGGGAAAGTTACCCCAAGCCCAAGCCGGACACTTTCAGTGACGTCACGTTAGTCACGTTAGTGAGGTGATCAGATTCTTCCAGATTCTACCCTCTGCTAAACGTGGTGCCGAATCTCGCCGGGGAATTTTTTTCTCCTGCCCCGGGGAATTTTTTTCCTGATCTGTTCTGTTTTCCGTCCCCTGCATCTATCCTGCCACTTCCCTTCCATGCAGCATGCTATTTGCAGCATTTTGGAGCTGGAACCTTTCATTTTGCGGGTTATGTGCGACATTTTGGAGCTGAACCTTCCATGCTGCATGCTATTTGCAGCATTTTGGCGCTGGAACTTTTTATTTTGCATGCTATTTGCCCATTTGGGCGCAGGAACCTTCTATTTATCATGCTGTTTGCCGCATTTGCGCACAGGAACCTTTCAGTTTGCGTGCTATTTGTAGAATTTGGGAGCTGGAACCTTCTATGTTGTTGTATTTGTTGTTACGTTGTGCTGTCTGTTGTAATGTTTGTTGTTGTTTCTTTGTTATGTTTGTTGTTGCGATGTTTGTTCTTGTGAGGTTTGCTGTTACGATGGTTGTTGTTGTTGTTGTTGTGGTGGTTGTGATGGTTGTGATGGTTGTGATGGTTGTTGTTGTGATGCTTGCTCTTGTGATCGTTGTTGTTATTGTGTTTAGAAAGATTGTTTGCTCGCTGGCTCCCTTGCTTGCTCCCTTGCCTGCTTGCTTGCTTGCTTGCTTGGTTGGTTTGCTCGCTCGCTTGCTTGCTTGCTTGCTCGCTCGCTCGCTTGGTTTGCTGGCTGGCCGCCTTGCTTGCTTGCTTGCTGGCTGGCTGCCTGGCTGGCTGGCTCGCTCGCTCGCTTGCTTGCTTTGCTGGCTGGCCCCCTTGCTTGCTTGCTTGCTGGCTGGCTCGCTTGCTTGCTTGGTTTGCTCGCTGGCTCCCTTGCTTGCTTGCTTGCTGGCTGGCTGGCTGGCTGGCTTGCTTGCTTGCTTGCTTGCTGCCTTGCTGCCTTGCTTCCTGGCTTCCTTGCTTCCTTCCTTCCTTCCTTCCTTCCCTCCTTCCTTGCTTCCTTGCTTGCTTGGTTTGCTCGCTGGCTCCCGTGCTTGCTTGCTTGCTTGCTTGCTGGCTGGCTGGCTGACTGGCTGGCTGGCTGGCTTGCTTGCTTGCTGCCTTGCTGCCTTGCTTGCTTGCTGCCTTGCTGCCTTGCTGCCTTGCTGCCTTGCTGCCTTGCTGCCTTGCTGCCTTGCTGCCTTGCTGCCTTGCTGCCTTGCTGCCTTGCTGCCTTGCTGCCTTCCTTCCTTCCTTCCTTGCTTCCTTGCTTGCTTCCTTGCTTGCTTCCTTGCTTGCTTCCTTGCTTGCTTCCTTGCTTCCTTCCTTCCTTCCTTGCTTGCTTGCTTGCTTGCTTGCTTCCTTGCTTGCTTGCTTGTTTGCTTGCTTGCTGCCTTGCTGCCTTGCTGCCTTGCTTCCCTGGCACACCAGTCTGCGAGAACTTAGCCGGGAAAAAAATTCCCCGGGGAGGAAGAAAAAAAATCCCCGTAAAAATGGGGTACCGGTAAACGTTTACATAGCTATTGAAAATCACATGTTTTTTGTAGGTAAATCAATTATTTCTATGGGCCATTTTCAATAGCTGCGTTAAATTACCAGAGGGTATCCCACACATCTGGTGGGGTGTAATTGGTTTTACCACCATAACTTCACCATAACTTTTCAAAAATCCATGATCCGCAACGGTGTTAACTTGCTGGTCATCCCATATTGGGAATCCGAAGATCATGGGTATATCAATACCATCCCCCAATTTGGGAATCTTTATGGATACCCTCCACAAAAATTAACATAGACCCTGCCAGATAGGGGTTGAAAGATTTGTTTCCTCTAAAAATTGGTGATTTTCAGGGTCTATGTTAATTTACCAGAGGGTATGGGACAAAATTGGCCCAAGAATTATATGGTTCATACCAACAATGTCCTTTTGGTAAAAATAGAGGGGGCCGGTTTGGTATACCATCTATCATCATTTACCTGTTTTTTACCTGTTGTTAAAGGGGTAAACAAACCCTCTATTAATCAACCAACCAAAGGAACCCTTTATTAATAGAAACAGGACCCTATAGTATTTTTCGAAAAGACAAATGGAAATACATAGATTCGACATATATATATATATGTCCTTGTTTCAGTATACTATGATAACAACCAATGGGAAAAGCACATCCACCCTCTGGTAAACTAACGTAGCTCTGGAAAGTCACCATGTTTACTAGGTAATTCAACTATAAATAGGCAATTTTCTATAGCTATGTTAGTTTACCGGAGGGTATGGTTCATCCTAAAAATCGACCACCATTTTTGCGTGGTCCCCGGTGACCCATCTGTGAAAACCACCGCCCGGCTCGGGGCTCCAAGGCTCTAAGGCTCTAAGGCTCGGCTCGGTCCAAGGGCGCACGGTCGTTCAAATTGAACTACCCGAGATATCCATTATTTGAAGCAATAAATAATGGATATAATACAATGTGAGGCCCCCAAGATAACTAAGTTGGTGCAAATAAGTCCAATAACTATGGTTTGTGGTATTTATAACTACAGTTACTGGGGCTTAAAACCCAACTTATCACCGGCGGGGCCCACATTGTAGGGATAATATGGATTATTGATCAACATCATATCAACTATAATAGGGATAATAGGGATGATATTCATTGATTGAGGGCTTCAATCCCCATTACTATTCATATCCCTATTATAGTTGATTCAGTCCACACATTGGCACGATCCCCAAGTAGTCATTGCTTGAATCCGAGCTTTGGCAAATTTCATCAACCTGAACTCAGAGCATTCTGGATTGGTTTCATATACTAACCACCGTTTATTGGTCAACAACGTATTTTGATTTGTATCCCGCACAAGTATTATCATTATCATAAACCGACTATTATCCATTCCACCATGATGATAACTATTTTATCATAGAACAATATATTGTTCACCATTATTATGGAATATATTCCAACTCGTTGATTAATGGAATATAACTCCCCCAACCAACTATTATCCTGAACATTAACCATAAGCCAACTATTATCACCAACTAAAAACCATGAACCAACTATTACAGTTATGGCCCGAAATACCAGTTGTAAGTCACTTATAAGCCCATTTATAGACTCTATAATTCCATAGAAATATCCAATTATAACCATAAATCATCATTAATCACATGTTTAGCCATTATTAACCACCATTACCCACTATTGATCACTATTAATCACCAATAATAACCAGTTATTATAACTAATAGCCAAAGCCATTTCACAGTATGCTTAACATAACTTCCCCCCTTCCATACCACCTTAGCGACGCGGAACTCAATCGCTTCAGCAATGCGTGAGGCTGTTCACCAAAGCGCCGTTCAATGGCTTGTTCCAGCAAAGGGACATCAGAGGTCAACCTACAATGTGGGCCCCCCAGTGATGTGAATGTTGGTTTAGATTCGCCCCAGTAACTAGTTCGTTATAAATATCATAAACCATAGTGAAATTGGACTTATTTGCACCAACTTAGCTATCCAACGGGGGCCTCACATTGTATGGTTGATGGTGGGTACCAAATTAAGATCGGATTTGATGGACTTCAATGGAATTTACTGGGAGTTTTCATGGGATTTAAGGAGATTGGAAAGGAAATTTAATGGGATTTAATGAGATTTGATGGGATTAACCCACAAGAATAGGGATTCAAAACAAACTACTTTATGGAAATATCATGTAGATGTAGTGGGAATACTGGGAATAGATCATATGTATAAAATATGTATATACATACATATACATATTACATATTACATATAATATAAGTCGAGGGGTTTTTGGTTTGTGCCCTGATCACAGGCTGATGGCTATGAGCAGGTTTTGCTTTGTAGCTGGGTCATATTCCCAGGTATCTCAGGCTGGTAAGATTTTGCATCAAATCACCTGCAAATCACAGGCAATGTGGAAAACCCAATGTGGTAAACTGGCTGGTGGTGCAATAACTATCTTGAAAAATATGAGTTCATCAAGGGGGAGAATGACATCTATTATGGAAAATAAAAGTCATGTTAGTCATGTTCCAAACCACCAACCGGTAAACAATAAACAATAAACAATTTGCCCAGTTTTGCCATGGTAATCGCATGTGACCAACATAATAAACATAAAGGTACAATAATGAACTAGAAGATCCCAGTGGCTCATTTACTCATGGGTTATATAATTGTGCAGTATCACTACAGCTATGACCCAAAATACCAATTATTATTGTCAATTGTCACTGAAATAACCCCATGTATGGAATGTATAGTCCCATGTCAATAAGCATGCTCTAATCATAACTAAGCACTATTAACCACTATTAACCACCATTTCCCATAAATGGTGTCGGGCCACAACTGTGGGGTGTTCGTTGGTAACATGAGTCAGACCTTTCAGGGAAACCCCAAATAATGGGTTTACGTTCCTCAAACTTTGTGGCATTGCATCCAGTTTGCCCCAGTTGCATCAGGTTTTAAACACTTGCTGAATTAACTATGGTTTATGGTTGATACATCCACAATAAAGATATCTATAGATACCTATATACCTATATACATATAATGATATCTGTAGTTTTCTTGGGGTGAAACTCAATCAGCAAAACAGTTTCACCTTTTTGAGGTTCCAAGGAACTTGTCATCAAAAGTGCTGACCCTTCGATCGGCATCGCCGTACTTGGCACCGGCACGGAAGTCTGTCCGGTAATGATTCGCCACTCCTTGAGCTGCGGCTCTGAAGATCCCAACGGGTATGGTTCGTTATCCACCAATGAGTGTTTATGGTTATTTAGATGGGATTATACCGTCCATATTTATGGGGTCTGGTTGGTGGTATACCATGGTATACCTATGGTGATTTGAACCTACCCCTCTGCAAAATATGTCTTCGTCAGTTGGGATGATGACATTCCCAATATATGATATATGGAAAAAAACATGTTCCAAACCACCAACCAGGGGTTATTTCAGTGACAAAAACAACTGCTATTTTGGGTCATAACTGCACCCAAAAATGGATGAAGTTGCATGGCTAGTTCATCCAGTTCCATGATGTTCCATGCGGGCGCCCTGTGAGCAAAACATATAGCTGGCTAGGCGGCTGTGACCTACAGCCTGAATGACGGATTGGTAGCCGTGAATAATTGCGTATGTATCTTGAATCTTCAAATGGATGTGTATGTATATATATATATAGATTGCTATTATTATCATTATCATTAGTATTATTTTGATCATAATCATAATTACATATACGTATATGTTTCTAGATGTAAACCCAAAGTAATCAAGGTAGTGGATACTGACCGTGAATGTCTATCCTAGCTACTAGCGAGGAGATTGAACGAGGAAAACTTGCAAACATGGGGAGTCTTTCATCCACAAAGATACATAGTCTTAGTTAATCATCATGAGGCTAGCTGGTCAATAAGCATGAAACTTACAAAACTTACAAGCCAGTTTAAGCAAAACAAAACCAGGTACAAAAAGAGGCCCCACAGTTATTTTTGCTGATCACACCATCGAACATACAGTTATGGCCATTTACCAGTTATAAAGTGCGTACTTGTAACCCATTCATATAAATATCAAATGTTTGCATATATATAAATTCATTTTCTATCTAGAAATCACATATACATGCTGTATTTTTACATATACATCCCATATATCGATTCCAACTCTTCCACATATGAACTCCTATTCCTATATCCCACATTGAATCCCATGCAAATCTCATGGAAGCCACCAAAAATCTCCTTCCCAAGGCTCCCAAAGTTTCCGCCAGCTCAATGTCCTGGTTCGCCCTGGGGTCCCAGGCCAGTGGATTGTGCCACCAGAGGTCATACCTGCAGCGACATGCAGCGACAAAAGAATGGGTACAATGCGCCCCCCCCCCCAGTGATGTGAATGTTGGTTAACAAAAGCCCCAGTAACTATAGTTATAAATACCATAAACCATAGTGAAATTGGAGTTATTTGCACCAACTGAATGCTATCCAACGGGGGCCTCACATTGTAGGTTTCACATGGTTTATAGCAACCCTAAAAAAATGGGAGACAAGTAAAATCCATGGCCAATTCACTGGATGATCTCCACAATTTTCTCATTTACTAGTTATTACTGGCTATTTCTATGGGATTATAAACCATAAATGGGCTTATTTCAGTGCTTATAACATCTTATAACTGGTATTTTGGGCCATAAATGTAGAAATACACCCGTTGTAAGCATCATAAAAAATTACATTTCTAGCCACTAACAATTCAAAAATTCACTATTGATCACCAGCAAAATCACTATCCAGCTATCCACTTCTTCCCAGCGACACCACGTGGGCGTTGTAGGCGAACTTCGGCTTGGCGCCTTCCTCCGGGTGATGCCTCGAGCGCTCCAGGCCTTCCTCGCGCCAGGTGGAGGAGATCTCCAGGGCATCGCTCGGAGCGCGGGCGAAGCGGTGACGACGGAAACCTCAGGGGACGACGGTGGCCACGGTGCCGTTAAGGGCGCCGTTCAAGGGAGATAGCTGGGGCCTATCTTAACCCATATGCTCCATGGTGCTAAAATATTGACCAACATAAAAACCCCATAAATCAGCCAGTTTTGTAGGCAAATATACTATACATGGAGCATATGGGTAACATTTAAGGGGATTTCAGCAACACAAATGGTGATTTCATGGGATTTTAGGAACACAAATGGAATAATAGAGATGTAATTGACTTTAATGGTGATTTAATGGTGATTTAATGGTGATTTAATGATTTAATGGTGGTTTCATGCGATTCTATTGGCGATTTAGTGGGATTCGATGGAAATCCGACTGAGATTCAATGGGATATTGAAAGCTAAAGTTCGTATAAACATAACTTCAATAACGACTGGGTTTATGGTAGATATATATATCAAGCTTGTTGGATAAAACTAAACCAACCAATAAGGGACCCATCTTTTTGTAGGTGCTTTACCAGCAAAGTTATAACGATTTCACTCGGAATTCAATGGGATTTAGCTAAGGTTCCTTGATTTCACTTGGTCCAAAAATCCGGCCATTTTTTCGAGGATTTTCCCACCTAACCTTCGTTGAGGATTTCCCTTACCTGAGAGCCTGAGAGTAGCTATAGTCTATAGTTCAACTGCTGTATAAACCAACAAACATGTTACTGGTGGTCTCCCCCGTGGATAACAAAATAACCATACACAACTCACTTACGACGCCTTGTTCATAAATATGAACATGGGCTGTATAGTGCCCACTCATTCATGATTTTCCAAGTTCGGGTAAATCCACATATGTATATACATATATAAATATATATATAGACGATTATAGACGTATGTATACAGTAGGTTAATGATGACAATAACTAGATTTATGGTCAGGCACTGTCGTTTGCCCAAATCATCAGATACCCATATGAAATGACAAGGCAGTGTCAAGGTTTACCTGTAAACCCAAGCAAATCTGGATTTTGATTTGCGTCCACAAACAAAGCCACAAATCAACAAAATTTCTGGGTCTAAGAAAACAAAGGACAGAGAGAGAGAGAGAGAGTTCCCCACCGAAAAAGTGATAATTCACTGTTCTTTTTTTTTTTGAGGTAAAATTAGGTAACCAATGGAAATTATGTGTGTATATATATATATATATCATCATTTACCGTTATTCCATGTTATTCTATATCTAGTTGCCAGCAACGTCGAGCGGCTGATGCTTTTCACTTCCTCCAACTGCTTTCCTGCTGGTGGGCCGGTGGCGCGAGATAGCCAGGTGCATCCCCCGGTGTCAAACATGGCTGGTAAAACGTTACAATTATGGCCCGAAATACCAGTTATAAGTCACTTATAGCCCCATTTATGGACTGTATAATCCCATAGAAATAACCAGTTATAACCAGTTATAACTACAACTTCAATGAAAAAACTAGTAGCCATGGCCATAACTGTTTTTTTTGCATGATTATCAATGAGCTTTGTAGCTGGGAAATTCATTGAAACAAATGGTTTCAGTTTAAGATTCTCCCCTTGAATCCATGGAAACTGGATATGATAACCCCAAATGGCTATGGGTAATGGTATATACCCGGCCTGGTAAACTAACATAAATATGGAAAGATCCACCATTTTAAATGGGAAAATCAACTATTTCTATGGCCATTTTCCATAGCTTTTTGTATGTTTACCAGGCCGGGCAATCTGTATCACCCCTCAAATGGATGGCACAATACCCAAGAGTTGGATTCGCAAGTGGATGCAGCAGAAGGCATTTTTTTGCACCTCGCAAGACAAAACCAGTGTGTAAACCCCATTAGCTATATACTGTACATACATATATAATAGGCCACAGTCTATAAATAGCTTATACATCATAGATATAAATACACACACCTATAAGTTAGCTTGTCAGCCCTCAAGTATACATACAATAAACCATAGCCAACTTCGGGTTCGACCTAATTTTCAACACTATCCAGAGGTTCCGAAGGTCGCCTTCAGATTTGACAATGGCATCCCAGGCAGTCTTCAGATAGTTTTCTGGTACCCGACCATCTGGGAAGATGTGACCAGAATTCAAGTGGAAGTATTCATCAAAATCCACCTCAGCATCTGGAAAGGGTGGAGGATCTACAGAAAAATGGTCCAAAATACCAGTAAAAAGTACACAAATCACCCCAAGTATGGTTTATGGAAAAAAAAATCCCAGTGAAAAAAACAGTTAGAACTAATAGCCATGGCCATGACTGTAGGAAGTGGGAACATAGATGTCCAACCCAAAACTTTCCTCCTCTCGACTTGGGCATCAACCAAGGCTAGTTTGAGGTGGGAAACGGCTAGCTTAAAGTGCAAACATCCGCTTTGAGCATGTGGACCATCCATGATGGGCGGATGAAACCAAATCAACCAAATCAAAAAAAAACGGCGGACCATTCTACTAATTTCTACTAGCCACTTCAATTTTTCAAGGGCAACACTATATATTGAAGCACTATATCACAATCGTATCCCACTATGTATTGATATCACTTCATTGTGGTATACTAATAGGATACTTAATATATTCAAAGCCTGGCATCAGATCTGGTTTCTAATCGTAAACCATCCGACCAACGATGACTGGGGACCCGACGATTTGATTAGGGATTCTTGGGGATGGTGCCCAGTTCTAGCTGCTGAACCGTGAGTCCCAAAATAAAAAACAGGTGATTCCAATTTTACTGGTGTTATATATATTTACTGGGAATGTATTTTATATATGTTCATATATATATATATACTGGTGTTATATGTTCATATATATATATATATACTGGGAATGCATGTTATGTGTTATTCAAAATATGGGGTTTCCTGAAGAAAAAATATGAATTTGAGGCAAGCACTTCAACGGAAGAACATCCAACAATCTCATCGTGTCCATTTCCAACAAAGAATTGGGTATCGATCCCAATTGAAGAAGTGGTTTATACACGTGTATATAGATTCCAAAAGAAGATGTGTAATTATATATCTATCTATATATACATATATATATACATTGTTATACATTATTTTATGTTTATAATGTATGTACATATAATTGATTAACTGGCTATGAACTGAAGTACAGACAACTCCAATCCGATGGACACAGTCAAGGCACGGAGGGAAGGACCCAGGTGGCATGGCTCTTGGCTCGGTACAAGCAATCCTCGTGGCTTGGTCCGGTCGGTTCTTCCACCGAAATTGACTGGATCAAGAATCCGAGCCATGGTCCAAATGTGGACACATCTGGTGGTTTGAACCCCTCTGAAAAATGAAAGTCAGTTGGGATTATGACATTCCCAATATATGGAAAAATAAAAAACATGTTCCAAACCACCAACCAGATATTTTTACAGTTCTAGGTATCTACTCTGAAAACTTGCTTTTGTTCCCGCTACTTAGTTATATTTGAACAATTTATTTTCGCTGTGAATATCTGGGAACTGCTGGAAACATCAATGATAGCTGAGTTGATGCACATAACTATGATAATAATTGATAATACATTTTAATACATGGTTTGAGTTAGATATCTATATCCAATGGGGTTTTAAACCCATGTTGAACTCTGGGGAGCACTTTGTGATGTTTCCATGTCAACTTGCTCCGTTCCCGTGACAACGTCGTCCTTGATGACTTGGTGAAAGCGATGGCTTTCGGGTTTCGGATAATCGTCAAAATGAATCCTCCCAGCCAGCAGGAAAAACAATGGCAAACTTGGAGGGAATTTGCTGGGGAAAACTACCCAGGGTTATGTGGGTTTATGTTGATTTATGTTGATTTATAGCTAATATCACTGTGGTTTGTAGCTAAAATCACTGTGTATGATTGTGTATATAGAATAATATATTCATTTTGATAGTTTGTTAAACTAAATGTTAGCCCTGGGGTCCTCTTTGTATTGCATAACATGGTATAAACATGGTATCGACAGAATCATATCCCCAAGAATAAGCACCCTGAAATTGGACACCCCAAAAGCAAATCTAGCATAACACCATATGGATTCGCCAGGGTTCTGGGGGGAAGTTTTGATTACTAGGGGAAACTATTTGCAATGATCAAGGTGGTCTTCATTACTCCCCATCCATCCAAATAGTTCTTGAATACTATACTTATATTCCCTTTGGTAACCCTAGCTATAAAGTACCTATAGTTATCTCACCATTTATGCTGGCAAAACAGATATTGTTTGGGGCCCCACCTTCGCATAACGAATCTCCCCAACGACCTCAGAAGGTCCTGAAAGCAAATTTATTGGGACAAACTTATAGTTTCAATGAGCATCCCTGTTGCATAGTATATATCCAGTTATGGCCCTTTACCAGTTATAAGTACTTATCACCCCATTTATGTAACTTCAAATCCAATAGAAATAACCAGTTACAACTAACTAATAAATGGTTACAACTGAAGGAAACACCGTGATCCAGGTTCGCAGTTCTTGCAGTTGCATGTTTGCTCGCAACTTCGACTATCACTATCTCCGACGATCTCAACCTAGATCAAAACCCTCAACGTATCCAGAAAAGTCTTACTGGTGCTTAGTAGGGAATGGATGGGAATGGGGGTTGCTGGAATTATCATTACCCTCTGGTAATTTAACATAGCTATGGAAAATCACCATTTTAATGGGTAAATCAACGAACTAAATGGACCATTTTCAATAGCTATGTCAGTCATTACCAGAGGTAATAGTTATTGTGGATCATTCCCTCATTCCCTACGTTTAGCACCAGTAAGAGTCGTTGCTATTTAACTCAGGTTTGAGGCGCTCCAGGTGGGTCGACTCGTCGTCGATCTCCATCAATGCTTGGGCTGGTGGTATGTATTCTTTATCTCACCACATCGAATTTCCAGCTGTATCATGTTGTATCCACAAAAATATCTCCATATGTTCATGGTTTTTTAAAACCCATCTTAAATCACTCACTATTAAATTCTGATTCTCCGCATCAGATAGCAGTGAGGTACTGCAGATCCCACGTCCCGGACGCCTGGTCGCGAGCCCCGACTGCAAGTATGGCATCAGAACCTCCTTCACAGCGTCTTCTGTTCCTGCACGCTGCCCCGACTGAGTTTACGAGAACGCGAAATAAAATCTATGGTTTATGGTAGAAATATATGGTAGATATATCTTGGTGCAATCTATGATTGATGTATTTTTATGGTGTGTATATGTGTATTTTTTTTTCACATCGGCCCATTGCTGCAGTACGCTGCGGCCATGCACTGGTCTTTTGAATTCGACACTTACTCGGTCTTCACCCGGCAAAGTCAGCTCCGATGTGACCGCTGTACTTGGTCACAGTCATCGCCTGCCACATATCTATGTCTGCCTCGGGTGGCTTTTCAGTGTCCTTCACGGCCAGCGAATCAAGCCGGTCGCGGAAAGCTTCCGCAAACGCCCCACAAAGGGCCGGCGGGTACTCCTTCAGGAGTGCTGTACGGAAAAAACCCTCCTCAGTCAGTGAGTCCAATGGCTTGTCCTCTAGGAAGTTCAGAGCGGGTGAGCCACTTTCGGAGGTATAAAGGCAGCTTGGGGAGGTTGATGGTCAGCAGCTCCGTCGGTTTAGCTGTCGGCGCTCCGAAAAGACCTTGGCTGAGTCGTACTCGTTGTACCCCTGGGGCTTGCAGTAACGCGAGCATGACCGGCAATTTCCAGATGGACGCCGCCTGCTGGGCATCCGGTTCTGCCGGATGTTCAACGATCCCTGAGCCACCAGTGCAAACAACATAGCCTGCCATCAATAGCGTAAAGGTCAGCAGCTCATTTCCGGTGATCACCTGTACGACTTCTTTCAAAGCCAGGCTTGGCAATCCCCAAAGGCTCGAAGCATCTCTGACAACTCTCGGTCCACGCCCAGAAGCAATCTCACGTCCTCGGGCCTTGGACCAGGTCTCGCATGGGGGGCCGGCGAGAAAAGCCACAATGTAGCCAGCCTTCGCCGCCTGGAGCCAGTAGTTGCGCGTTCCTGGCGCCATTGCGTCGCCCCATACAGCGTCAACCACCAGATCCATGCTCACAACGTGGAGCACATACTCCACAGGCGCCTCCATCTTGTCCAGGAAGTATTGTACATCACCGACACGACGACGGCCGGAGAACATGTGCAAAAGAATGCGATGGCGTCCAAAGGGCCTTGGGCTGTCAGCGAACCTCGTCCACTCCGTCACAGCGACGTCTCGACATTCTTGCTCCAGCTCATCTAAGGCAGTGTTGTCACACGCTTTTTGGGTCCGAAGACCCCAAATCTCTGGTGCTAACATCTCTGCCAGTCGATCACGCACTTCGTGGACCGTGATGCTCCACCTCTCAACGTCTGCATCTTCAAGCGTCTCCATGAAGAAGCGCAGAGTGCTTGTCCACATACTCCAGGAGATAGGTCGCTGCTGTGCCTCATCCTTGATGGCTTGCAAAGCACTGGCGAAGTCCTCCGCATCGATGAAGGTCTCCATGAGAAACATATGCAGCTCACTGTCAACGGCAAGCTCTTCCCGTAGACGTGGCTGTTGTTGACGCGGACCTTCCGTCTGTAGGGGAGGCAGGAGACGATCATGCTGTTCGCTCAGCTCTCTATCTTGTTGCGAGCCAGCTCCCGGGGTGGGGCTACATGCGTAATTGCGACTCAGCAGCAATTGCCTGCAAGTCTTTGCATAATAGAGGTGGGCGGTCAGCTTCTTCATCGTGTGATACTCCTTGAGACATGCTGGGCACACAGTGGAATCGCTCAGGAAGCGGCGTTTGGCCAACTGCTGGTGGACACGGAACATGTGAGCCGCTTCTCCTGCACGATTGCGACATTGTTTCCGACAGCTCAAGCATCCATACACCTCAGTCTCTCGTCCATCCTGTGCACTGCTGTGTGGATCGTAGTCATATAGATCTCGAAAGATGCCCGTCATTTCCAAATGAAAACGGCGGACCAACCATAGCTTCCGACGTTGCTGGACTGCATGTTCGCAAGCTCGACGTACTATGCGTCTCCAATAAGAGCGATGGTGCACAATCAAGTCTTGCCAAGTGCCCCAGTCTACTCTCGGGTCCGGCAGGGAGGAACTGTGCCAAACTTGGCTCCATACCCAAACCATGTCATCCTCAACCAAGGCTGTCCATGCAGCATCTTGTGCAAGGAGGCCCCATTCACGTCGATGTCCACAGTGAAATAGCGTGGCCACGTACCGAAGTCTGGCACGTCGCACAAGTTCAATCGGGCTTGGCATGCTGACTTCTGCTAAGATTGCATCGTCCGTAAGGTGTTGGTCAGCAGGAAGGGGCAACAGTCTGCGATACATCTTGATGACAGCCGCATTGAAGTGGTCAACTGTGGCATTATCAGATGCAACCCATGTCTCAGCTCCATAAAGCAGCTTGCTCAGGACTAGCGACTCAAATAGTTGGGTCCGTTTCTGCAGCGGCAGTCTCCAATTGCGGAAGAGCAACTTGCTGTGATGATTGATTGCAGCAAACGCAATTCCAACTCTCTTCTTGATCTCAGCCTTCTGGTCCGTCGAATGGTGCAGGATGCCCCCTAAGTGGCAATAGCTGGCGGTGATCGGTACCTCATAGACGCCGTACTCTGAGATGACTGGGAGACTCCCTGTAGCTTGCGGCCCATAGTAAAGCTTCTTATAATGGCGTGAGTTCGCCCCTCTGAAAGAGAAGAGGACCTCTGTCTTGTTTTTGTTGAGATTGGGCGTCATACAGTGTTCAAGGCAGAGCTCCAGCAGCTTGCTCATGACCAGGCCCATGTTGGTGACAGTGCCTGCAGCGGTTGAGCTCTCCACGCAGACTGCTAAGTCGTCCATCCATGTCGGCCCCATGAAATCCTCGGTCCCACTAGGTTCCCGATTGGAGTCCGCAAAGAGCTGAATATGCGGCCATCGTGGGAATGCACTGATCAGTTCATGGTCTTTCATGAATGACTGAAGTTTGCGTAGAACCACTGCCCAAACGTAGCTGAACACAATGTCCGCAAATGGGTCCCCTGGCCTAGTACCATGGGCTGTTTGCACGACGTCCTTCTGTCTGTGCATCCAGAAGTGCGTCTGAAGGTGCAGCTAATTATGTTGTTAAGTTGGTCTTTATTTGCAAACTGCAGGAACTGTAGGATATATGGCAGATATAATATCGAAACTAGTTGGATGGGGTAGAAGTTTTTTCAACTTCGAATTGGGAGCACCACAATGTAGATATATAGACTCCTAAGAGGTATTCCAGCTAATCATATCCATCATTGATATCCTTCAATATTGGCTGTACCATGGATACCTATATCCTCTTACATCCATGTTACATATACCTATAATGTATCTATATCCATCATACCAGGTTGTAGGTTATACTACTGATGATAAATGAGGTTATACACATTTATAGCGATTTCTGCCAACAAGGATCGGGGTTACAACTATACCAACTAGGTTTACGTAGAATTACAACAGCATCAACTGCCTGAAAGGGAACTGGTGTTCTTACACGGGTCAAAGTCCATGCCCAATGGCCGCGTCCGCATCCCCACATGAAAGAGCTATTGCCACCATCATACAGAGACTGTCAAGGCATCATGTCCCTGTTGGAGCGTTTGTTTTGGTTCTGTTATCAAAACATACTTCTAAACATGTTAGCAGCAGCTGAAACAAATTTGTCCCCCTTGAGTTGGCAAGGCCAAACAAATACTAGCCGGACTCCATCTTGTTGGCTACCCATGGATTCAAAAGAAAAAAGTAAATATTCAAAATCCATCAAAATCCTTACTTTCAAAAATGCTTGCTCCCTTTGACCAAACACATCAAACATTATCATTTCAGACAACCAGACCACGCCATTTCAAAGGCCTCGAAAGGTGTAGACGAAAAAATGTTCGATGCCATGAACCGTGTAGAACTCCAACCACTCGACCAAGAGTTTCAATGCTGCGCTGAAGGTGGCCTCGTTGAGAAAGTAAACCTGAGCCGGAACGGTTCATCCCATGTGCAACGGATCTTTTGTCGGGCCGAGATTCATGGGGGTTGTCCTAAAATGGCGGGATATCCATAAAAACCATGGATTTGTTTGCTAAAATAGTGTTTTATTTATGACTTGGATATGATTTGGGGTACCCTCATGACTTAGGAAAACGCTGTAAGTTGCATAAGCGTCACGTCCCGAACACAGGCCACTGTCCGGTACTTCTTCACCAGTCCAGTTTTTCTTCTTGCCAAAACCCGCGCGAGGTTATTCCCCTGAGCATCCTGCACAGTGTGCTGTGAATTATGGAAAATAATAGATCCCAAAAGGATGGGTTTCAGCTGGGGGTCGTGAAGTCTGAAATAGAAGTTGGTGTCATTCATCGGAGATGCGTTTTGTGTAGTTCACCTGGCAGCTTAGTGAGATGTGAATCTAGATTAAAAATTATAATTCACTACTGTTACAGCCATTTACTAGTTATAAGATGTTGTAAGATGTTATAAGATGTTATAAGATGTTATAAGATGTTATAAGCTGTTATAAGCTGTTATAAGATGTTATAAGTACTAAGTCACCCCATGTCAAAAATGTAGAATCCCATTTATATCCAATTATAACTAATAACCATGGCCATTTCACTATATCTTTCTTGGCCATCTATTGATGATTTCCCACCATTTTTCCAAGCCATATGGTCCGTCGCCTGAGGACGGGCTGTCCCGAAGCGGGCGCCGATGACCGTACAAAATAGGTGGTATAGATACCACCTGTTGTTATAGTACAATAATCTATATCTATGTGGTGTAATTCCCAGGGTTGCCTACTTATGAGTATTGTATAGTAAAATGATCTATATCTATAGGTGGTATAGATAGGTGGTATAGATAGGTGGTATAGATAGGTGGTATAGATAGGTGGTATAGATAGAACAATAGTAATAACCATAGACAATAAATCATAAATAGGTGGTATAGATAGGTCTTATTTAAAGTTAGTGACATATGATAATGTACCCATATATACAGGATGGTGCCCCCTATGTTTGTTGGTTTATAGATAAACTCCATGAAGACTAGTTCGTGATACCATAAACCATAGAATTCAGCCAGTTATATCTCAACTTAAGTATCTTGGGGGCCTCGTCCTGTATAGACACCCACCATCAATTCACGTTAGCATGGCTATAGAACCACCAACAAGTGATGAAGGTATTTGATTGCGGCATGTTGTAAATCGGAAGGAAAAAATCATGGCACAAAACAAACACAATGTAAATAGGTACAAACGGGAACACATGGGTTTCTACTCTATCATCCCACTTGGATGTGCATTGTACCGCCAAATAACTGGGGATATCCCATCCTGGGGTAAAATTTCGTTGTATAGATATCTGGTTGGTGGTTTCAACTCCTCTGAAAAATATTAGTCAGTTGGGATGATTATTCCCAACCGAATGGGAAAAAATGTTCCAAACCACCAACCAGATACATCGTCCACTTATGAGTAGACTTGCACTCAGAAATCATCGTCCCGCTCTGATTTGCCCACAGTATCCCCCAGTTGTCGATGTGTCATCTGTACTCTCCAACATGCCGAAGGCGGGCCCGCCACATGGCTAAGTTGATATATATATATATATATATAACTAGAATTAACTAGATAAACTGTGGTGTGGGAAAAAATATCGTATTCATGTGGTTTATAAACTCAACCAACTTAAATAATCTTAAATAACTATTGTTTGGGGGCACCTTGTACAGAGCTGCAGTCCTCTAAAAACACTTCGAAATTTTCATGTTCAGCTTCTTCTTTGGGCCAATCACATAGAAGACTCCGATGGTGCACGCGGACTTGCGTCAAATGAGACCGATTGGGTCCAGAACAAAACCTTGGGGCCGAATGTGACGACAGCCACGAGTCATCAAAAAGGAGTTGTTCAGAAACGCTTACAGAAAACATGGCATCAACATCCAAAAACATCATGATTAAACAATGCGTTGGTTTTACGGAAAACTTACAGGAAAACATCACGCACTGCTTCTCCCAGGATCACACAAAAAGGATGCAACTTGGATAGCCCTCAAATCCATTGGTGAACCGTAATTTGTCCTATGACACTGCTTGGTGATTTTATGGATGTCTCCATTTTCAGCAAAATCCATCTTAATGGACCAGGCAGTAGTTGCAATGCCATGTGTTTTTTTTACAAAACCAGCGTTATTGACCTGCACCAACTATAAAAATAATGTCGTTTATGGAATTATCATAAACCCTGAATGGTGTTATTTCAAACATCGTTGGCATTTCGGGCCCCAAGAAGGGCCATTTGATCCAGAGCAGCATGGCATGACTCTCCGCGATCTCTTTCTGAGACTTCTTGGTCAGAAGCAAGGCGATGAAATGGCCATCTTCGCCAAAGCCTAAGATGACCAAATTTCAGCGGGACTCCCCGTAGCCCATGGATGGGAAATCCGCGTAGCCCATGGCAGTTATGGTCATTTCTTACTTGTAACTGGTTATTTCAATGGGATTATACATTCTATAAATGCGGATATGAGTAGTTTTAACTGGTATTTCGGGCATAACTGTGAGTATTCAATGAAGATGCGAATGGACCAAATCACCTATATAGAAATGGAAATTGTTGTATTTTTCAATGCCGAAAAATCTGCAAATCCCGCAAGTCTTATCATGACAAAATCGGGCCTGCAAATAGCCGCTGGTAAACTAACATAGCTATGGAAAATTACCAGAGGGTACATTGATTCAATATGTCACGTGTTTTTTTCCCTTTTTAATGTGGTGGGAATCGGGTTTTTTCTTGTCATACTTCACTTCACTTCACATGTGGGAAACCTGCCAAAAACCTGCCATAAATCTACCTGGGGATGATCCCAAACCACCTCATGGAAACGATCGTCGAGTCCCCGAGCAAGGGGATCGCGACAGAAGTTGCATTCATAGCTGCATTCATTGCTAATTAAATATGATATATGATACATATATAAATAATATTAAATGCATACACATATAGTCATATATTCATTGTCATAGTTTGTATATGTATGTATGTGTATATATATATATATATGTCATAAGTTTCCTGATTCGATAGCTGTATTCATTGTTATAATTTCATGCCCATAAAAATGGCTGCCAAAATCCTCGATCAATCACAACTTTATCGGTGGGGCCCAGAGTTGCAAGTTGATGAAACGCCCCATTACCCAGTCTGATGTGATCAATACTAATTGGTGGTTTCACCCCCCTGAAAAATATGAAAGCCTGATTGGATCATCATCCCAACTATTGGGGAAAATGAAAAATTCATGTTCCAAACCACCAACCAGATCTACCATCACGACCATAACCCGAAAAAAAACTAATCAAACAAGTTCCTCTGCAACCTTACCTATTGTTGGAGGTCCGACCGCGGTGAGTTTTTTTGCCATCAGCGCAGCAGTCGCTACAACAAATACACATGAAAACCGTGGAAAAAGTTCATGTTAATCCAGGGAACATGAAGTTCATGTTCCTTTTATTAAAAAGGCCCCAGCTAGTGGCCACAGATCGCAAATTCAAGGCATATATATATATATATACATTGGACTGTCCCCCCTTACACTAACAGTCACCAATCCAGACCACAAATAAAACACAAGCACGATGGACCCAAAATGCCATTGAGAAGTTGGGTTGGCACATTTTGTCAGTCTACCAACCCACAAAGAAGTTGGGTTTTTCACAGCGTGAACCCAATAGTTCATAAACAAGTTGGGTTTGTATATACTTTGACCGGAAAAGGCCAATGAGAGCTTAGGTCTGTATATTGAAAAATCCTGGGCAATCCAGTACAGAGACTCAGATTATGCACCATCCTATCGAACCAAAGGAGGCCCACCAAATAAATGGGTTTATGCTTTGAAAGCTGCAGCATCGGATGTGTCCTTTTCACCTCCCCGGGCAGCGAAAGTGTGTATTGGAGCCCTTTCCTAATGCAACGTTCCCTCATGGAAATTGCAACTCAACAGGGCTGTGTTCAAGGTAACCTGGGGCTTCACACTAACAGGTGCCAGAGATGGCCACACTAACGGGTGCCAGAGCTGGCCACACTAAGCCAGAACTGGCCACACTAACGGGTGCCAGAGCTGGCCAGTATGGCACAGCCGTCAAGCAGGATCCAGGCTCAGGCTGGGCTGGCAGGCCCTAGTCGACTGGACAACCTGGGGATTTGGGGGGGGCTGCGGTTGTAAACTTTTGGGCTGGGAAGTTGTGCTTTTTAAGCCTAAACGTTGTTTTTTTTGGTGCTTTTTCTTATGGTTAGTTGTGCTGTTTGTTGTGCTAATTTTTGTGATCAAATCATCAGGGAAGTTGTCCACTTTTTGTGCTTTTTTTGTTGATGAAGTTGTGGTCGGTGCCAAATATAAAATCAATTAGATGTTTTTATTTTTTCCTTGGCTTGTTGTTGTGCAAAAATGATCAGGGAAGTTGTGCTCTTTAAGCCTAAACGTTGTGGGTTTTGTTGTGCTTTATCTTGTGGTTAGTTGTGCTGTTTGTTGTGCTAATTTTTGTGATCAAATCATCAGGGAAATTGTGCACTTTTTGTGCCCTTTTTGCATGGGAAGTTGTGCGTTTGATACTTTCTACCTTTTCCAAAAGCACGGCCGAGAGCACAAAAAAAAACACAACATCAAGCAAGGGTTTTCCCTTAGCAAAATTTGTCCCTTAGCAAAAATTGTCCCTTAGCAAAACTTGTCACTGACAAAATTGTCCCTTAGCAAGATTTTCCCCTAGCAAAATTTGTCCCTTAGCAAAACTTGTCTCTTAGCAAAATTTGTCCCTTAGCAAAACTTGTCACTGAGCAAAATTTGTCCCTTAGCAAAACTTGTCACTGAACAATTTGTCCCTTAGCAAAATTTTCCCTTTAGCAAAATTTGTCCCTTAGCAAAACTTGTCCCTTAGCAAAATTTGTCCCTTAGCAAAACTCGTCACTGAGCAAAATTTGTCCCTTGGCAAAATTTGTCCCTTAGCAAACTCGTCCCTGCACTGCTGCCTTTCCCTTTGCCCAAAAGGGATTTTATCCAACAAGTAGGATTTGATCTGGTTCCAAGTAGGCTGCCCCCAGCGTGATTTCATACTTCGGTTCAACATCAGAAAAATTTGGATTGAGAAGATTGGGCCTCTCAAATTGTTTGTGGTTTTGGTCCCTGGGTTGTTGTGCAATTTTGGCTGGGAAGTTACAATTAAAATCCATTATTCCACTGTTAGTGGGGGGGGTCACTCCAATATATACACACATGTATCTTTATATATATATATATATTATATATACATTATATATATATACATACATACATATACGTCTTAAAACATACAATGTACGCCCTACACTAACTCCAAGCAAATCCTGAGCGCTGCTTAGATAAACTATTCAAGAGGAAGTGGCAGGAATTTGAATAGGAGAAAAACAAATGAGAATGTAGTAAAACATATAGAAAACGCGTGAAGCTCTATCCTTATCTCAGACCAAGTTAGAAACAGGCTACTTCTTTCACATGAAGCTCCATGGAAAACATCTTCTGCTCATTTTGGACTATGACTTCAGTATTGGGGCGTGGGTGCTTGATGGTTCCCAACACAGAAGTGTCGGCAGTTTTCTAGTACTGACAAATCGGATCAGCTCCCATTGAACTTATTGAAGCCATCTAAAGTCATCGTCAGGTTCAAATGTCTTGCTGGGGCAGATGACAGCTGTAGGCAGTCCAACCCTCTTGTGAAGACGTTCCTGTCTTAGTTGCTGCTGATGGATGTCTGCAGCAGACCATGCAAGTCCATCTCCAGCACCCTACATACTGCACACATGTGATTCGCTTCTCGTGACGCTCTGCACTCTTCAAAGAGTTCATTGATGAATTCGACTGCTGCTGTCCCCAACCTGAAGGTTTCTGTCAACTTTGTGAAATAGGATCCCTCGCGCAGGAATTCCAAAACAGATCAAACTTGCTGTCATACTGCCTGTTCATCGCCTGCTGCCCTATAAAATTGTCAGATTGTGCTACATTAACACATTCACCAAGCATTCACGCACCAAAAATTCTAATCAGGTTCTCACAGTTATGGCCATTTATTAAGAATATATAATATAACTGGTTATAAATTGGATTATACATTTCATAAATGGGGTTGTAAGTACTTAAAACGGGCATTTCGGGCCATAACTGCAACTGATACACCCAAATATAAAAGCAACAACTGTATCGACCCTTTCTGAAACATAGATGGGCCGGCATGGTGTAACATTTACATGTGCTCTATGAACATAAACCAACCAGTGGTTTGGTTGGACACCGTCAATCTGTCGAAAAAAAACATGTTAATAATCCCCCTCTGGTAAACTAACGTAACTATGGAAAATCACCATGTTTAATGGGTAAATCCACGATAAATGGCAATTTTCAATAGCTTTTTGTATGTTTACCAGAGGGTAAAAGCCATGTTCACTGGTTGTAGATGCTGAAAAAGACCCATCTGTTTGATGCATAGCATACTGAAATCATCATCCCAATTTCTGAGATATCTTCATGGCATGAAAGTCCCAAGTTCTATACATGTTCCTACAAGGTGACGCCCTATCCTTGGCTATAATTTAGTTCGATATACCATAAACCGTGGTCAACCACTCTATATATATATATACATATACATAATACATATTATATATATATATATAAGTCACCTTAGCTAGCTAAATCCCAAATCCCATTAAATCACCATGAAAATCACCATGGTCGTGGGGACTCTTAGATAACTGCCCAAAAAATACTTTACTTCGTGTGATCCCCACCATGACATGTATACATTTTGTTACTGGCAAATCTTCTGGCGTTCTACCTGAAAATATCTTCTGGCATATCATCTGGCACATCTTCTGGCATTCTATCTGGCAAACATTCTGGCACTTTATCTGGCATATCTTCTGGCATTCTATCTGACATTTTATCTGGCATTCTATCTGACATACCTTCTGGCATTCTATCTGGCATATCTTCTAACATTCTATCCGGCATATCTTCTGACCCTCTATCTGGCATATCTTATGGCATTTTATCTGGCACATCTTCTGGCATTCTATCTGACATTCTATCTGGCATATCTTCTGGCATTCTATCTGACCGTTGAGGTCCAGCGGTGTGCACTGAGCCGGGAAGGTCCCAGGTTGAGGTCCAGCGGTGCGCACTGAGCTCGGAAGGTCCCAGGTTGAGGTCCAGCGGTGCGCACTGAGCTCGGAAGGTCCCAGGTTGAGGTCCAGCGGTGCGCACTGAGCTGGGAAGGTCCCAGGTTGAGGTCCAGCGGTGCGCGCTGAGCTGGGAAGGTCCGAGGTTGAGGTCCAGCGGTGCGCACTGAGCTGGGAAGGTCCCAGGTTGAGGTCCAGCAGTGCGCACTGAGCTGGGAAGGTCCCAGGTTGAGGTCCAGCAGTGCGCACTGAGCTTGGAAGTTGACGAAGAGCTTGGCGAAGAGTTGGCAAGGCGGAAGTGGAGGTGGAAGTTGATGCAGACATGGTCGAGGAGAAACTGGAGGAGGAGGCGGAGGAGGAGGAGGAGGAGGACAACAGCTCTGATAAAATCTAACAACCCTCACCTGGCAGGTGGGGAAAACCTGATTAGTAAATATTACCATTGATAGCAAACTTGACCCGCAGTTATGGCTTACCATTTATAAATTATAAATGATTATACATGGGAGGAAATACCAGTCAGTACTGAACTCACCCAATTTATGGATATTTATGGAATGTATAATCCCATAGAAATAGTCAGTTATTTCACCATCATTAATCACATGTTCAGCCATTATTAACCAGTATTAATCAGTATGAATCACTATAGAAATTTCACCACTTACAACGAAATCACCATTAATCACCATTAAATCACTATTAAAGTCCATTAACACACCATTTTTGCTGGATTAAATCACTATAGAAATCACCAAAACTGTATGGGATTCTACACAAACCATACATGGGATATCGCGGTCACCCAAGGCGCTGGGCACCACGCTGAAGACATCGATGCTCTGACCATCCGCGAAGCGCAGTGAGTGCGGCGCCGGCAGCACGGCCAGGTCGCGGGGCGAGGTCCACTCCGAGACAAACGTGGCGTCCTTGGAAGAACAATTTATGGGATGTAAGTGGTGATTTCTATAGTCATTTAATCCAGCAAAAATGGTGAGTCAATGGACTTTAATAGTGATTTAATGGTGCTTAATGGTGATTTCGTTATAAGTGGTGAAATTTCTACAGTGATTCATACTGATTAATGCTGATTAATAATGGTTAATAATGGCTAGACATGTGATTAATGATGGTGAAACAACTGGGTATTTCTATGGGATTATACATTCATATACATTCCATAAATGGGGTTATAGGTGACTTATAACTTATAACCGGTAAAGGGCCATGACTGCAAGAATTTACGGGATGTAAATGGTGATTTAATGGGATTCATATGAGATTTAAGGGAGTTTTCGTGTGATTTCATGGTGATATCAATGATTTAGTTGGACTTAGAATTAGATGAAGATAGGTAGATAGGTAGATAGATTAATCTTATCATGTCTTATCACCATTTCTCCCTGAATCCTCCCATCTCTCCAGCTTGCGCGTCCGAATCCACGTTGGAGAAGAAGTTGGCAGCGGCACCAAGGGGAAGCCACTCGGTCAGAGGAACTGAACCTCGAGGGTCCGATCAGTCTCCCAACCTCCCCGGGACGTACAAGAGGAAACATGGGACAAATGAAAAGGTATCTATATTAAAGGATTGTACGAGGATATTTTCATGAGGTACATAGTATCTATAATCTGTATAAATATATATATATAGATAAATTTGAAGGTTTCCTAAAATGGGAGTACCCCAAAACCATAGCCACCATAGGTTTCGATACTCAAATGGTCGAATTACTTGGATGATTTGGGGGTACCCCCATGACTTCGGAAACCCCCATAGGTCCTTAATCAAGTGCCCATTTCTAATGGATAACTATAGATTGATAACATTCCCATAATACAATCATCTTCCCTTTGGATTCCCTATCCCCTCTGGTTTAAAAGTTTGCAACTGGAACATCACCATGAAAATCAATGGCAAATCATCCAACTCAATGGGCCATGGCTGATAAATAGCTATGTGAAAAATGACAAAAAGTACTTGGTGGCCCATCCCACTTAGTAAGTGGGTTATAACCCCAGTTATAAATGAGATAAGTAGGGTTAATCCACTTATAACTGGGGTTATAACCCACTTACTAAGTGGGATGGCGTCAATTCATCGACTGGATTTCTTGGGAAATTTTAAGCGACAAATCATCGACATTTTCGCGCGTGAAATTCCAGGGAACTCGTCACATTTCTGGTGACTTGCAGTGCCGACTGCTCGTCACAGCTGGGCTGGTCCGATGCGTCGGTTTCATCAAAAAAGCAGAGGCAAAGCCAAAAGGCGTAGTTTGCCCAAAGCATGGGAAAGCGGTACAGTTGGCCAGACACTTGGGTGACTGTGACTTGGAATTGGGTTGGTTGGTTTGAAGCCCAGAACTGGGGATTCCTGTCCGGTGTCAAATCTATCGGTGCAAGTGGCTATGCATGACTATTGAAATATTTGCTGAAAGAAGGATGATGGGTTGAGAACTCTCAAACCTAAAATTGGTGTACTTTCTCAAAGAAAAGGATGCTTCATAGTTGCCAAGCATTTTCTTTCCTGGAGAGAATGTACTCAATGGATGATTCCTAATCCTTTGATCCATGCCCTTGGGGTATCATGGAGGCAGCCGGGTCACCCAAGCACAACGCTACCAGCTACTGGCGCTGGGAGCCGCTGGGCAAACAGAAACGGGGGCCATCAGGATGCGCATCCCCGTTGACCCGTGGCCAACAAGAATGTGTAAGGGTGGAAAGTAGCTATATATAGAGAAAACAGCCACGTATATATATATATATATTGAATATACTGTATGTATACATATACAGTATTTACAGATATATGCATATATCATACATATATATATATAGATACATACATACATATGCTTAAAATTGTTAAAGTACATATTATGTGGAAGGCATCAACAACTTATTGGGATGTACAGCAAAGTAAAACCAATTATGGAGCGGACAATCAAGAGAAGTTAATGTATTCGACAGAACTTGATGCGTCACAAGAAACATGCCTTGCATTATGATGAAGGAAATATGCTGGATAATATTTGTGTTTCACTCACAAGATAGGAGTTTACTGCGATATTTTTCTCAAACATACACACTCCCCAAACAAAAGGTACACTTAATGGCCCTTTACCAGTTACAAGTCACCAAGTCACCCCATTTATGGTTTATGTACATTCCCATAAAGAACACATAAGGGTATAACCATCATCAATCACATGTTTAGCCACTATAAAAATTACTTTACTTCGTGTGATCCCCACCATGACATTTATACATTTTCTTACTGGCAAATCTTCTGGCATTCTATCTGACATATCTTCTGACATTCTATTTGACATTCTATCTGGCATATCTTCTGGCATATGATCTGGCATATCTTCTGGCATTCTATCTGGCAAATCTTCTGGCATTCTATCTGGCATATCTTCTGGCATCTATCTGACATATCTTCTGGCATTCTATCTGGCATGGCATTCTATCTGACATATCTTCTGGCATATATTCTGACATATCTTCTGGCATATCTTCTGGCATATCTTCTGGCATATCTATCTGGCATATCTTCTGGCATATTTTCTGGCATTCTATCTGGCAAATCTTCTGGCATTCTATCTGGCATTCTATCTGCATATCTTCTGGCATATTATCTGGCATTCTATCTGGCATATCTTCTGGCATCTGACATATCTTCTGGCATTCTATCTGGCATTCTATTTGGCATTCTATCTGGCATATCTTCTGGCATATCTTCTGACATTCTTTCTGACATTCTTTCTAACTTTCTTCTGCACATTCTTTGTCCCATATCTTCCTACATGAGGTCCGGCAGGGAACACTTGGCGTGGATACTCGCGGTTGAGGTCCGGCAGGGAACACTGGGCGTGGATGGTCGTGGTTGAGGTCCGGCAGGGAACACTGGGCGAGGATGGTCGTGGTTGAGGTCCGGCAGGGAACATTGGGCGTGGATGGTCGTGGTTGAGGTCCGGCAGGGAACACTGGGCGTGGATGGTCGTGGTTGAGGTCCGGCAGAGAACACTGTGGATCGCGGGGCGCAGTTGAGCAAGGACGACGAGGACGACGAGGACGACGAGGAGGACGAGGAGGAGGAGGAGAGGAGGACGAGGCAGGAGGAGGCGGAGGAGGAGGAGGAGGAGGAGAAGGAGGAGAAGGAGGAGGAGGAGGAGGCAACTGACATAAAATCTAACAACCCTCACCTGGCAGGTGGGGAACTATGATTTTAATCACTATTGATCACTATTCTTAACCAATAAATGGTATCATTAACCATAACTCTCTGGTAAACATACAAAGTTCGCTCTTGAACCTGGCCCAGTCGAAAGTTCGTTGATTTACCCATCCAAAAATGGTGGGTTTTCCCTCGTTTTTTCTATGCTTAACATCAATTGGCACCCCTGGGTTACTGATCAAAGGGCTACTCTTGGAGCAATAAGTGGTGATTCAAAAACATTCTGGCCAATTCAAAAACATGCTGTTTCATTCAAACAAATTCTGTTTCATACCAAAACATTCTGACCACAAGCAAGCAAAGTTGGACCATTGGAAGCAGCTCTTTTTCACTTCAGCTTCATTTCAAGCTCTTTGTTGTTTGACCTTGGGCTCTAGATTTTCTACAGCCTCTTCAAGCTCTTGGAGGATGTCATCTTTGCTTCATACCAAAACATTCTGACCACAAGCAAGCAAAGTTGGAAGCAGCTTTAACTTCATTTCAAGCTCTTTGTTGTTTGACCTTGGCTCTAGATTTTCTACAGCCTCTCCAAGCTCTTTGATGACTCCAGGTTTCTGAGAGAGGATGTCATCTTTGATGACTCCAGGTTATTCTGAGCTGCTTGTTTCATTCAAACAAATTCTGTTTTATACCAAAACATTCTGACCACAAACAGGCAAAGTTGGAAGCAGCTCTTTTTCACTTCATTTCAAGCTCTTTGTTGTTTGACCTTGGGCTCTAGATTTTCTACAGCCTCTCCAAGCTCTTGGAGGATGTCATCTTTGATGACTCCAGGCCTCGGAGAAGATGGTGGTATCCCCAAGCGAGCACTGGATGGTTTCGTTCATGGAAATCCTAGCTATAAATAGAAGATGACTTCGGGGTAGTCCTATTCTAGGACACCTCCATTTATGTTGGTGTCTAAATGTCAAAACCCTTCTGAACATTCTATATATCCCCATGATAAATCATCATTATTCCGTATGATATTCACTAAGCATTTGGATGCTTCCAGTTATCTTCACCAACTTAGCATTCTCGTAGAACGGGGGCTCCACCATGTAAACACGGACTGTCATAGACCCAACGAAATGGGCTCCAACTATATTTGAAATGGTCAAGAACTACGTTAACTGCAGTTATGGCCCCTTACCAGTAAAAAGTCACTTATATAATCCCATTTATAGAATGTATAACCAAATACTGTATATTTGGTATTTCGGGCCATAACTGTATGATTAGTAGATGTATCTAGATGTAGATCTATAGCTAAGGAGATTTCTAAACAAACTTACAACTTCAATGGGAATTTCAGGATCCTAAAATGGAGGTACGTTAGGACCATATAAGGCCATTATTTCGTGGGGATATTCCCCTAGATAGGCCCATAGGCCCTGAAAAATAAGCCTTATATACTTACTGGTGCTTAGTAGGGAATGGATGGGAATGGGGGAATGGGGGAATGGGATGATTATTACTAGTGATTATGGATCATTCCCTCATTCCCTGCTAAACACCAGTAAGTAGGTACCTCCAATAAATCGGTTCCTGTTGCATGGCCATTGACAACTTACAACGGGCACCTCGTAGCTAGGTAACAGCGTTGCTTGCGGCCCAAGTTAAAAGGGGGGCGTCTATTTGAGGGGTAAATAACAGTTATGGCCATGGATATTAGTTATAACTGATTATTTCTATGGGATTATACATTCCATAAATGGGATTATTTCAGTGACTACAGTAACTTGTATTTCGGGCCATCGCTGCAGGGGATTTAGATCGGTAACTTTGGTTTCTCATCTCAAAGAATGTTTTAGAAGCATTTTTTAGAGGTCGTAAGTTTGGATGTACCCTCCGGTAAACTAACATAACTATGGAAAACCACCATTTTTTATGGGTAAATCAACTATTTGTATGGCCACTTTCAATAGCTTTTTGTATGTTTACCAGAGGGTATGTTTCGGAAAATGAGCTCAACTCACGAACTTCTCACCCGAAAACTCATCATTTACCCATGGTTGGAGCAACCCCGTGAGTTGGCTTGCAACTGGGGGGATATCCACTATGGAACAAACAATAGAAGAAAAAAAAAGGCCAACTGCTGAACTTATCTCTATATATATATATATGCGTCATACATCATAAAAAATATGTTTACATACATATAATACATATATTGTATAAGTATACATATATATATATATATACATATATATGCATAATGTATACACATATTAATAATCTATAATGTATACACATATTAATAATCCCGTGTGTGTATACATACAAGGTGGAGGTGGGCCCACGCATCCACCCAACCTTGAGCAACGACGACTTCACCACGGAATCCGAGTTCCCTCGCGGAAAAAAAAGTGTGGAAGTGCTGGATTTCACCAACCCACAGGTATTGCCATTTATTAGCTGTATATAACTGCTAAGTTACGTTATTATTATATGGGATAATGCAGATATGGGATAAATTACTCTATATATAACTTTTTTTTGGATTATACAGTCTATAAATGGGGTTATTCAGTGACTTATAACTTGTATTTCGGGCCATAACTGCAGGGGATTTAGATCGGTAACTTTGGATTCTCATCAAGTTTGGATGTCCGTTTCGGAAAATGATTAAACAACAAACAATATGTGGTGGAGATGAATGTTCAGTTCAACGAGCCAAACTAAATCAGCTTACAACGGGCCACACATTGTATCTGCATGAGCAGTAAAAACACAAACATATGGATAATCGCTCGTATTCTGGGATGTGTTTCTGTGTTTTTTTCTTTTATTGTGTTTCCCGTCCCATTCATGTGCTTAGTAAATGTTGAAAACTTGCCCACACTAAGGGGTGAGTCAAATTTGACCAAAAAAATGGATGGCTGAACAATGATTTTTTTTGTTTTTAAGATATTGTAGATTTTTCAATCGTTCAAGTATGATTATTCTTAAAATTGATACATCATTCATTGATTGGATGCATAAAGATACCGGGGGAGATGTTGAATATTTTTGCATTCATTATTATCAACTATTGATGATCGCCAATTATATAACCAAGATTCATACATATCATCATGCCATGATCTTTAAGATATTGGATCATTAATCAACATATATTGGATTGGATTCTCAACATGATGAATCTTGGATACCTATCCAACTTTTTTTCAGGTGAATGTACATTTTACCATTGATTGCAAAAGATTAAAGTACATCAACGGTGAGTACATTTTACCAAGTATATACTTGAATATATATATATATATAGGACCAGCAATAAGTGCACTAATAATTGATGAGTACTAAAGTCTCTGGAAGTTTCCTAAAATGATGGTATTTTCCATTATATCAATGGCCATTTCAGGATCCTAAATTGGAGGTACCTAGCATATATAAGGCCTATGTAAGGCCTATGTAAGGGAATATCCCCCCAAAATATGGCCTTATATGGTACAGTACCTCCATTTTAGGATCCTGAAATTCCCATTGATTATA
Source organism: Cladocopium goreaui (assembly GCA_947184155.2). NCBI lineage: Eukaryota > Dinophyceae > Suessiales > Symbiodiniaceae > Cladocopium > Cladocopium goreaui. Next base: position 112,921 of record CAMXCT020000111.1, read on the forward strand.
AACTATCCATTTTGGGGTATCCCCATTTTACGAAACCCACATCTGACCAGTCGGTCCACCTTAGAACCCACTTGATGTGGAAGCGGGTGACGGCTCGCGTCTGAATGAACCGGGAGGATGGGTCGAAACCTATGGTTATCATATGGGAAATCAACATTCAATGGCTTGGTTTGAGGGAAAATCTACAGGAAACCATGGTTACAATGGTTTTTACCATCAAATATGGTGGGTTTCTATAATTTGTTCATATTTTTTCCATCATCCAATTCTGTGTTTCACATCCATTTGCTAGCTAAAATAAGGGTACCGCATTTTGGGTACCGTATTGACTCATGGCCACTGTTTCATCCAGAGACTTGCTTGGATAAAGGGGTAAACATGGTATACCATCTATCATCATTTACATTTACCTATAAGTGCTTTCTGAAGAAACCCCTCTTTTTTCATCAACCAATGGGAATTTGGGACATCTATTTTCACCACAACATAAAAACTGGTGGATAAATCGCAACCACAGAATTCTTCAGCGCAAGGTTTTTTCATGTTTTTTTCATCTATGTCTATGTCTAGTCACTACACAACGGTCTTGAGCCTGCGACGCATCCAAGGATTTAGGGTTAAAATGCAGGGTTGGTTTGGCTTGCTTTGAACCCCCAAAAAAGTGAGGTTCAATCAATTTGTGTTCAAGATTCCAAGCCTTTTTTGGCATATCTATTTTTTGTCCATACAGTAGCTGTATGGTTCTGGATCATGTTTCAAGTGTTCTGACAGTTCTCGGCATCTTTCCTGCAATCGCATCGGTTGAAGGTTACGCTGTTGACTCCGTACATGGTGCACCCCCCAAACCGTTGGCTTATAACTAGCCTACCTATGGTTTATGTATATAGCAAATATATTAGTTCATGAAATGTACAAACCAACAAAACATAACAGGGGACCACCGCCTTGCAAGCCAACAGTGCCATGGTCAAACCATTCGTTTATAGTTACCTAAAATGGTACCCCCAAATCACCGAAAAGTGGACCATTTTAGTACCGGCACCTATGGTTTTAGGGATCCCCCATTTTAAGAAAGCCCTATCTAATTATTTTGGAGGCTAACCCAAATGAACAGGCCAACCCTCCAATAGACCCGCATTTCGGATAGACATTTGGATGGTTTATGAACTATCTATCCCAAATATAGGCATAGCGGTATAATGGTATACTTATATGTATACTTGGATTTGCTTAAGGAACCTTCTGAACAATGCCCAAAAAAAGGAAAGATATGGTTGCTACAAGGAGATCTTCCCATTTTTTATCCCTTTTTCAAAGAAAAATCCCATTGGGAAAATTGATCAAATATCGACTCAACGAATCCATTTCAATGTGAGGCCCCCTAGATATGTAAGTTGGTTTATAAGCCCTAGTAACTATAGTTATAAATACCATAAACAATAGTGAAATTGGAGTTATTTAAGCACCAACTGAATGCTATCTTGGAGACCTCACATTGTATGTCTTTCTATATGTTTTCTATAAAACAAGAGGTTTTGATGGTGAAATTCCACCATTTTTCTCTCCACCCTCAGAGAACCCAAAGGTTTTTGGTAACTAGCTGAACCCCACGTCATGCAACGCCTTCTTCACAGGTGACATCTTCGAACGTTTCGGAGCCAACAAAAACCACCATCCCAAAAGGATGGAGATAGGAAAACCCCATATGGGTGGGTTTATTGCTCTTTAATGTCAACCCCGGATTGATAAACCATGGTTTATTAATTAGGGGGTACCCTCCAAATAGTCACAATATGGTACATAAATGGTACCCTCCCAATAAAACAGCCTAGGGGTTTATTCATCCAAGGTTGACATTATTGATGATGTCACCTTTATTTCGCCTTTGTTTAATCCATTTTAATCCAGTCAAATCACCATCAATCCGAAGATCCCGAGAATGATCCCAACAAAGACTTCCATGTCTGTTTTTGGCGTGGAACCAAAGCAGCCACACCCAGCGAGGCTCAGTTGATCCTGAAACACAACAGCAGTTGCCAAACACCTCAGGTTTCTTGGTTGCAATCTACGCAAAAAAAATAACACTTGGTGCTATGTTGCTAGAAAAAGTCTTGGTGCAGTTTTTTGTTCAACCATTTTCATGGGGATCAAAATGGATCAATCAACCACTGTAGATGTCTTGGATTTAAATGAAATTATTAACAAAACAGTGATTGATCCCCAAAACAGATGATCTTAGATAATAGACCTAGCGTTGATTGATCCTCATTGAATCAGTTTATCATCTAGGTGCATTATAAACCTAGCCTCTGGTAATTTAACAGTTCGCTATTGAGAATGGCACATAGAAATAGTGGATTTACACAGCTATAATGGTGGATCTTTCCATATTTTGTTGTAGGTTTACCAGGTCGGGTAGCGTTCTTCTAGATGATCCTCGATGCAATGGGGACTCGAACCATCCTCAGTTTGGAATCATAAAAGAGACACATCCTGGTAGAAATCACCACCCCAAAACATAGCGTAGAAACGAACACAAGTTTTTTTTAATTTTATGAGGATATACAGTTATGGCCGTTTACTAATTATAAATGGTAAAATAACTGGTTATGTCGACATAGGCTCTATAGGATTATACATTCGATTTTTATGAGGTTATAAGATGTTCTTTCAGCACTTATAACTGGCATTTCGGGCCATAAGTGTGTAATGATTTTTTAATGGGGATGCAATGGGATGTAATGATACAAATTGCGTTGGCGGATTCACCAATCTGTCATCAGTTTCCTGAGTTTCCAGGGATTGTTTTCCCAAGAGGATGGGTTGTGGCCATACACTTTGATTTTCATTGTTTTTGGCCAAGTAGATGAATAACTGGTTGGTGGTTTCAACCCCTCTGAAAAATATGAAAGTCAATGGGAAGGATTATCCCATATATTATGGAAAAGAAAAAAACTGTTTGAAACCACCAAGCAGTATATGTACGATTATGGCCATGGCTGTTATAACTGGTTATGAATCTATGACACTATGGATTCCATTGGGTTGTTTCAATACTTATAACTGGTAAAACTCGGTCCATAACTGTGCAACATATGTTGCATTCAGCCCCGTTGCCAACTGCTGCAATCCTTGGTGTTTCAGGGCACTTCCGCCGCCGGGGGCAAGAAATCCCGAACCGCGGTCGTCAACCGCCAGCCGTCTGTTTCACGACCGAACCGCGCGAAGCGCTGCGTGAGTTTCCCAAAATAACACAGAAAAACATCTGACAAATGATCCATTTGGGTACCAGTTGGTACACCCCATGTTCGTGTTACGCCATGAAATATCTATAACCAAATCCTAGTTAAGCTACTTGTAAACTTTTATAAACCAAGTTAACTAATCACAAGGCAACACTTGTTGTGGATCAAACATAGGATTCCTCAGCTGTACCCACGAACCTGCACAGTGATGTCGCTTAAGATGAGACCAGATGCAGCGTGGGGCCCCGAAACGCTAGCTAAGTTGGTGAACATAACTCAAATACAAATAGTTTAAGTGGGACATATAGTTTTGGGGCACATAGCTATAGTATATCTATAGTTTATATATAATAATAATAATAATAATATATATATATATTATATATATATATTATATATTATATATATTATATGTATATATATATATATGGATAAGGCTGTGTTCACATCCAAACAAAATGTGACCCACCTGCAACATACGTCCCCAGTCCTTGCTCTAGAAGATCTAGCTGAGTTAGGTGATTCAAATTGACTCAACAAAAGGTACAATGTGAGTTTTATCCTATTGAACTAATCAAATGTTGGAATTTAATGTTAGTTCCATAGAACAAAAATACCTAACTCCAAGTAAATCACCATCAAGGTCCCTCTGTTGATGCAGCATTTTGCATCACCATTTTTTCAATCCCATGAAATCCTTATGAGTTCGATGATTTTCCACAGGTGTCAGTCCACAAAGTCGTCAGGACTGGCATCTTTCAAATTTGACAAAAAGACATGCTAGGACTGGCACCATGATTTTGACACCAGAGAAAACAGCTATAGCTGGAGCTTCATCTCCTAGCTGTCAGCTATTGACCCACGCCATCTTTCAATATGTTTTGATGGTTCCATTATGTCAGATTCCAACCTCTTCAATGGTTCCATTGAGTTTTTCATGGTTGAATCGAACTGCAATTTTAATAACTAAATTCATTTGTTTCAAGCGTTGAATAGCCATGCTAATGATTGCATTAACAATCCTTAATGGTTGAATCCCTGATTTGCTTGTCTTTCAAGTTCAGGTTCTTTCTCGAAACCAGCTCGCAGGCGTCTGCGCGCAGACTCCGAACTCCGAACGTCCAATTTCGGCACAAGTCCCTCGATTTCAATTAATGTTAGTAAAGCAATAGGATCCAGCATCCCCAATGCCTAACCATGTGGGTGAGAATACAACTATCAATATGGCTGATGTATGTCTTAATTACTTTGATAACATTAGTTGTTCTGGTTTCAAGGGGACAAATGTCCAGGAACCATGATTTTAATTTGTGTATGCATATATATATATATATACATATACAGTCAATGTTAATTCTATGATACTATCTATGTATAACATGTATACATATATATATACATATTATACATATTATATATACATATACTAAATATATTTACTATATATATATATACTATATATTATAAAATATATTATATATTACATATTACATATTATATATATTAAACTATATATATGGGGGTTGTCCAAAATACCTTTTCCCGCACAGCCCTCAATCGCTCAGCCAATCGCGTACCAACCGCGGTACCACAGTGAGCAATCGCGGAAGGGTTTGTTCTTCGTTGATCAGATCATATACATAAAATATAGTAGGAATAGGAGTAGGAGTTCTAGTAGCAGGGCAAGGGAAGAAAGGGAGAGAGAGGGAAAGAGAGAAAGAGAGAGAGAGATAGGGAGGGAGGGAGAGGAACAGATGGTTGCGTTTGGCCGGTTTCTGACGGGTTTCTGACTGGTTTCTGACTGGCTTCTGACCCTTCAGCGGGACTCGTGTCAATTGGATTTAAAAGCAAAGGCAGAAATTCCTAGGTGTACTAGTGGTAGTGGTGGTGCAGTAGCAGCGGGTGTGGTGGTAGCACTAAGAGTAGCAGCAAGTCTAGTAATGAGAGTAAGGATCCATGCGTGAACGCATTCGATTTCAAATTTGGGAGCAAAATAAGCTTGCGCGGTCCGGAAACGGTCCGGAAAACTCACAGTAGTACCAGCAGCAGTAGTACTAGTAGTACTAGTAGTACTAGTAGTACTAGCAGTACTAGTAGTACTAGTAGTAGTAGTAGTAGTAGTAGTAGTAGCAGTAGTAGGAGTAGTAGTAGTAGGAGTAGGAGTAGGAGGAGTAGGAGTTCTAGTAGCAGGGCAAGGGAAGAAAGGGAGAGGGAGGGAAAGAGAGAAAGAGAGAGAGAGAGATAGGGAGGGAGGGAGAGGAACAGATGGTTGCGTTTGGCCGGTTTCTGACGGGTTTCTGACGGGTTTCTGACTGGTTTCTGACTGGTTTCTGACCCTTCAGCGGGACTCGTGTCAATTGGATTTAAAAGCAAAGGCAGAAATTCCTAGGTGTACTAGTGGTAGTGGTGGTGCAGTAGCAGCGGGTGTGGTGGTAGTACTAAGAGTAGTAGCAAGTCTAGTAATGAGAGTAAGGATCCATGCGTGAACGCATTCGATTTCAAATTTGGGAGCAAAATAAGCTTGCGCGGTCCGGAAACGGTCCGGAAAACTCACAGTAGTACCAGCAGCAGTAGTACTAGTAGTACTAATAGTACTAGTAGTACTAGTAGTACTAGTAGTACTAGTAGTACTAGTAGTACTAGTAGTACTAGTAGTACTAGTAGTACTAGTAGTACTAGTAGTACTAGTAGTACTAGTAGTAGTAGTAGTACTAGTAGTAGTAGTAGTAGTAGGAGTAGTAGGAGTAGTAGGAGTAGTAGGAGTAGTAGTAGTAGTAGTAGTGTAGTTGTAGTGGTAGTAGTAGTAGAAGTAGTAGTAGTAGTAGTAGTATTAGTAGTAGTAGTAGTAGTAGTAGCCGTATAACCAATCGCCAACCAATCGCTCAGCCTATCGCGATGCAGGTTTTGGCAATCGCGCAAAGCAGAGTAAACGCATCTATTCATAAATTTGTTACCTGCTTTTACGGACGGCTCCCATATATATATTATATAAGATATATTATATATTATATGTATAATATTATATTATATTTTATATCATATATATTATAATATGTACATCATATATATATATATATGTGCCCTCCAATTCAATCAGTTTTATCTCATCAATCAGTTTTCCTATTCAATATATGTCTAGCTAAGATGTACATATTTACACATATGATTCACCTTTTTTTGGGCAAACACATAATAAAACAAGGGGATGACAAGCTGTGTTCAAAACGCGCAACGGCCGTCGTCCCTTCGTATTGACCAATAGCACATAATTCATCATAATTCCACATGATCATCAACCAACAGTGGTTTTGAACAGTGCTCGTTTAGCCAACGGCGTATAGCGACGTCAACAGTGGTCCGGCCACGGCCCCAGCATAGCACGGTGTCCCGGATCTACAGACGCCTAAAATCGCCACGGCCGACACAGCCGAGACAGACATCGCATCGCATCACTTGAGAAATGATGGAAAGTGATGTGCCCAACGTGGAGATTCACCTCCCAAAAAGTGTGGATTTCAGTAATTAACAGAGATGACGACATATCAATCTAGATCGCTGCATCGCTATTAACATAGAAATATAATTAAGATGACAAACAAATGTGACATGATGTGACGTAACCAACACACATTGGAATTTATTTGACAAACATGGAGATTTCTTGTCCAAAAACATGAGACAATAAGAAGCAAATACATACTGCCTTGCCATGATATAGGGGTGTGTCTGAAATGAGGGTATACACTGGTATTTCATGGCCACCAAATAATACGATTATGATTAATTACATATGCTTCACCAATGAGGTTTTAGGGCTTGTCCCTAAATTTCAGACAAAGACATAGGTTTGTCCCCTATGTGTTCTGAAGGTTCTGTGCCGTTTCACAACCAGACCAGTCCCTATGCTTCCTGATCAAGTGTTTGACGGCTGTTCACACCAAACAGCACAGGAAGGGGCCTCCCAAGTTGGTCCACCAACTAGGTAACTCGGCTAACTCGGGCTTATGGTACAAAAATCTATCTATACTTAGATGGGCTTATGCACAAGCATAACTGCCGCAGGCCCTTCCTTTGCCAATTTTTAGGAACGGATGTTTATGTCTTCTCACATGGCAGCGGATCAAAAGTCTCCCTGGTGAGCAACCAGAACATGAACAACCAGCATGGTATGTTGATATATAATATGTTTGGGATGTTGGTGGCAATCGAGGTTGTTCATTGCATCCCATAAGTCAAAAATGGTTCAATAAAGATACAAGGCGGCGCGTATCAAACGTTACGTTTGTTGGTGTGTAAAACCCATGAATGCTACAGTTACATCCCCTATGAACCATAGTCTTGACATGTCTTAAGTATGCCGGCCCACCTTATAGCTATAGAACCATTTCATCCCACATTAAGGCTTCTATAATAGGGTACCCAAGGATTGTTTATAATGGAACATCCGACAATAAAGTGGATGATTTATGATGACTTAGGGGTACCCCCAGGGATTGGAATGTTGTTCACAAATATACCGTCTGGTTATTTAACATAGCCATGGAAAATCACCATCTCTAATAATAGGTAAACCATCTATAAATGGGCCGTTTTCCATGGCTATGTTAGTCATAACCAGAGGGTCATATCCATTATATCCCCTATAGATCCCTATAAATCCCTATTAACATTCACCGATCTACGATGCAGCTCTCACTGTCTGTGACGAGGTGGCAATCGGAATGACACGCCACACGCCAACTGCACCGTTTCTTTGTCCCTACACAACTCCGCCAAATGCGATTTATTGCTTTGTGAAACTCGTGGTTAGGAGTTTTCTCTGGATCAATTACAATAACATTAAATTACTTTGTGAAAAAGAACCGTGGTAAAAACATATCAAACTTAATAAAAAAAAATCGCTGGCAGTTGAAATAACATTACTTTGGTGTGCAGTTGGCAGGCACAAAGAGTTTTGAGCTACGTCTCCAATTTCCGGGTTTCCCGTCGCCAATTTCTGCTGCTGTCAATTTGAGCAAACATTCTCCATGTAACAAATAGATTGCCCTGTCAGCCAAAGAGAAAACAATTTTACTACTTATTCTACCTATTCGAATCCACGTGTCGTCTGAACTATTATCCCAAGGTTGGACCGTCATGTAAACATTTTGATTGCCATATGTTTTCTCCTAAAGAATGTGACCCGTATTGACCCGTTCTCATTACGAGAATCTTTATGCTGACAAAACAAATCGGTAAAATAGTTCCCAGATGTTCCCAGCGCGTTTCACACGACGTCACGTTTAATGTTGGAAACTGTAGAAACCAAGAAGAAACAATCCTAAGTTCAACCATGTGCTCGTTTTCATTTTGTGTCTGATTACAGTATTGGTTCTATGAATGGTCTTACTGCAATCTAAACAACTTGTACGGGCAAATAACATACAAATGGTACATGTTCCATTGCATATTCCAATGTTTGATTACGGGGCTATGGTCAATCTTAGGGAATTAGGGACCCTACATTTTTTTGACACTGTATATGTATATATATATACATATAGTAGATAGATACGTAAATGATCCTATCATAAATGATGATACATTACGATAATTACATGATAAGAGAAGATTAAAAAAAAAAAGCTGCAAAAAAACAACCTATACGCCTATTGGCGCAGAAACATATCAGGGTAATTTGTCAACTTTGTGAACTACCCATCCAAATTGACCTCGGGTCTCCCTTGGTGCAACTGGGGACCAAATCCCTCGTTGATGCGGCTCCGAATCCCACCAGCTTCGATGGATGGATGGATGGATGGATGGATGGGTGTATGCATACATGCATTCATGCATGCGTGGATATATGTATATGCGTACCTATGCATGTATGTATGTCTGTCTGTATGTATGTATGTATGTATGTATGTATGTGTGTGTGTGTCTGTATGTATGTATGTATGTCTGTATGTCTGTATGTCTGTCTGTATGTATGTATGTCTGTATGTATGTCTGTATGTCTGTATGTCTGTATGTCTGTATGTCTGTCTGTCTGTCCGTCTGTCTGTTTGTCTGTCTGTCTGTCTGTCTGTATGTGTGTGTGTCTGTATGTATGTATGCATGCATGCATGCATGCATGCATGCATGCATGCGCATGTATGTATGTATGTATGTGTGTGTGTATGTATGTCTGTGTGTATGTATGTATGTATGTATGTATGTGTGTATAAGAGTCATATAGGTTGCACCTACCCAACAAATTGCTGATGTTAAGGGATATACAGGGATGTCAAACAGCACAAGAAGGGATACTGTGCAATGAAACGAACCACAGAAAAGAACAATAAAACACACATATATATACCCCTTGGGAATCTGACATAATTGTGGAACATGGGCCAAGTATAGGTAATTTACCTAACAAAGACGACTGTGGTTTCCGTAGCTATGCTAAGATAGCAAGGCGGCTATTTGATGGCGACATCGATTCTTTTTCGGGATGGATGACTGTGGAGAGTACGCTAGTTAGTTAAAACAAAACAAGAAACACATGGTAGAACTTGTACAGCCTGTGGATCACCATTGATTCAGCCAATCATGTTCTGATGTCATCTTTATGTCATCTTGATTCGATCAAAACTATTCAACACTGCTATGCGCCTTGTGATTCTGTGGCCTATTTGCATCAAAATGGAACCGTTTAAACGTAGTTGCATAGGCTGCACGTCAAGGGGGTATGTCCACAAGTTGTCTAAATTGGGACACCCAAACCGATGAGCTTCTCCAAAATTGGGCAAGTACCTGGCGTCACAAATTCAGCAAAATGGATACTTGATGGTGCTCAGAGCTTCTTTCTGTTTAGGTTGACTTGAGTATAGTCCCAGAAAATGTTCATATCAATTATCACTCATTATCCTTATCATTAATACATATTAATCATCTGGTTAAAACAATAATAAACTACCCATTTGGGAATGGCTTTTTTTACCACCTATTTATGATGATTTGGGGGTTGGTTTATGGCATTATTTTAACGACATTACATAATACCCTCCAAAAAAGAAGTGCCACGTCGCATCACCAGGGTCACATCCCCTCTGAAATCGCTACTGTACAGTGCACGGCCCGGCGCGTTCGGATCCGTCGCCGTCGCCTTCCGCTTACACGTGCGCCCTCTCCGTTCACAGTTTCTTTTCTTGCCTTCCGAGTTGCATCGAGTTCCTGCCCAAGCTGCCAAAGTTTCCCTGACAAACATGAACCAAGAAATTTTCATGTGCCCAGTGCCTAGTTTCAAACAAACCCATGTACGGACGCCACACTCGCATCCTGAATGATCAACATCAACATTTGAGATCAATATAACTACGTGTAAATGTAAACATTTTTTAAACCTGGTGTCATTTGGCAGGCGTAGCAATCTTAGTTATAGCAATGGTGTTCTCCTGCCCCCTCCCCTCACATTGGCCATGAAAGTGCCGTCATAAGTTATGACATTGTGATCAAAACCTATAGAATTATGCCGATAGATTCCAAATATATTCCAGTATGCCAAAATGTTGGTTGGTTACAGTAGATCATCTAGGCTTGTGACACCTTGGGTCGTGCTTTTCTGCTGACATTCTCAGCATAAAGCGCGCTCACACCGCCCTTGAATCAAGGCCACTTGCCGGGAACGCCACACGGGCGGCGCACGCAGCTGCCACTGCGCGCTGCAGTCGACGCGTACGCCACGCCGAAAGTGCCACTTCGGGCTGGTGGTCGTTCCCTCTCCACCGCTGCAAAAATTGAAGTGCTGTGGGCAAACTTTGCATTCCCACGGGGGAACTCCATTAAATATGGTTTTTGGTAGATAGAACTAGACTTCATGGAGTTTATACTGCTCCATCCCGAAAAATCAACGGCTTTTCCCCGTGAAAAACGTGACAAAGTTTGGATGACTTTTGAGGTTCCCCGTGTTCAGAAGTGTTAGGAAACACCCAACCATACGCTTCCTTTACAGTGAATCTTGTGGAAATTTGATGCAACAAATTCACTGTGATCCCTGTTGTGCAGCTGGTGGTGAATGCTGGTGGATGCCGATCCATGGCACGGTTGTAGAGATGTTTGGATGTGCATCACAGTTGCTATGTATTTATACACATATATAGCATTTAAACCTTGAATAAAACAAAGCAAACACAATTGTTGTAGAGGAACGCCTAAAAAGATTCGGAGTTTACTTGTCTATCTGTTTCCGGGTTGCTATACTTTTCGTTGGTCAGTTTGTTTTGTATTTTTTTTTTGTGAAGGTCATCATGATGAACCATATTGGTTCAAGAGAGGCGTTCCAGGGTTTACCTCTATGTCCAAGGGTAAAAACCATGATTTCCCCTAAATCAATCTATTGACATGCTGAAAATGCACACATACCTGGGTTCATATGCATCAATGTACCCTATGAGCCTCATGATCATTATGAAGAAGTATTTGAGGCTACATTGGGTAAATTGATCATACCTTCATAATTCCTAGACATATTCCCAGTTGGAACAATGTACCCAATAAGGATACCATATTATTGGATTAATGTACCATACCTTAAATGTTCACTAACTAAGTATTTAAGGATCATTATTCCTAGCTGGGGCTGGATTTAGCTTCTGAGAAATTGGGATCCATTAGGATCCGGTGGGATGTCAATCCATGCCACATGGGCTCCGAAAATGGGGGCTACCATGGGCTACCCATTTTAAAATCCGCTTGATCACCATGCTGCAATGCTCCCGATAACCAAGCCTGGGGGTATCCAAGTTTTCGGAACAAAACCCCTTAGTCTTCTTGGTTGAATCACCCACAGGAAGGATGGTCAATGGTTCAATCCCTCGAATGGTTCATCAAATCCTCATGCTTGTTACTTACTCTCCTGGAGCAAGATGCACATCCAGTTGTGAACAGCTAATGGAAAACAGCACTGTCGTTGTGTGCTTCGGAGACAACCAAAGCTCCGATCATCTGAAATTAGAGTTTCAAGCTCCCTGAGTTTGAGATTTTTTCACTGTGTTGATACCACTTGACCCAGTAGAGTTGGTAATTACTGTTGTTTGAATATGTGCCTTTATATATATATATATTTATATACTCTGGTTATTTAACGTAGCCATGGAAAATCACAATTTTTAATAGGTAAACCCAGGTAAACCATCTATAAATGGGTCATTTTCCATGGCTATGTTAAATAACCAGAGGGTATATATTATATGTTTATGTCTCTTCAGCACAAGGCCCCAGATCGCAATCACCAACAATTGCCTGGACCGGATCCTTTTTACTGCTGGTGAAATTACCAATTGATCGATCACTTGCGTCGCTTAAACATCTTGATCATGTATAAGCTGGTGCCCCCCAATTCTGCCTTGTTTGATGTTTTACAAATTCAACTAATTGGAGATACTTACGATCAACCAAATAATGATATGTTTGAATGTCACATGTTGTAAACCAACTTAGCTATCGTTCCATTAGCCATCACCATAGGCATCTGTTCGTTAAAGTATGGTCGTGACTTACATAAATCATACCATTTCCAGTTCTCTCCGAAGTGAGCTGGCTTCAATCCGCTAAAATGTGTATTGGGATGTATTGATCTGCAAGAAATACGGTAGGTATTCCAACAGAGGATACATATAGATCTCAATAGGTTCCAAGATCATTTATTCATGTCCGTCTAGTTACAGTAAAATACGCAAACACAAGAAACACAAATAAGAAACAAAACAAATTCAGCACGCCTATTTTTGGGGACATATTCCGTATATAAGCACATGGCTTATGGCTTTGAGAATATGGTACCAGTGGATTGTCGTCTCCAAACTTATCCAACGGCCATTTGGAGAGCTTCCCTTAGCCCCCCAAAACCCTCAACTACTCCAGGTGTTTACTTTTTGTTGGGGTGCTGTTTAGTACGAAGGGGAGTGGATTAATAGCCCCCCGAACCCATGATGTTCCCACTATATCCTTGTTTTTGTTGGTTCAATCCACGATTATCTTGGATTTGCTTAAGCGGTCTCCCCCCCCCAAAAAAATCCTTTAATCGATTCCCCACATGGTAGATTTCCCACTGGGTTGGGACAATAAGCTAAATCACCGACTAAACAAACCCTGGTTGCTCACAAGGTCATTTCAACAATTGTGGCCATTTACCAGTTATTTTTGTCATTTATAACCCCAGTTATGAAGTATGTAATCCCATCTAAATAACCGCTTATAATTGGTGAAGGGCCATCACTGAAGGTCATTTGGGGGTTTCCTTGAATGGGGGCACCCCAAAATGGATGGTTTATAGTGGAACATTCTATTAAAATGAATGATTTGGGGGTACCCCATTTTAGGAAACCCTCATTTCTGTTGAGCTTGGGGTAGGCTGAGGTCATTCTTCGCCCAGAGCTTCGGTACATCGCCGACCCGCCGAGTCTCGCCGCATCTCAGACTGTCCCGTTGCGACACGACGTTTAAATGGGTGTTTAAATCGATAGGAAGACTTGTGTTCTTGGATGAATTCATGTAAAAATGATGAAATGTGTATATATGCAAACAATGTGTACATAACACTTTATTTTAAAAATGATAATCATAATGATAATTATATACATAATTTCTGTTGATAAATCATTATACACAATGATACTATGTACATGATGATTTCTCATATTATTCAATTTATGGATGCATCCAACAGTCCTGTTTATCCGCAGTGAATGTCAACAAATTTCACTTTACAGTATATAGTAGGAAGTAAAAGGAAATTACATAGGTATGCATTAATGGCCAGGAAACCAAAACACATGGATTGTTAGGTGCCTATATAAATATATATATATATAGTCGGTCCATGTACAACCCCAAACCTACGAATCAATTCCGTGTTTCTAAGTATTCTAAGCATTTCCCAAAGATTTAAGTTCCACAAGTCCAGTATATATCTACATACGTCGATAGCAACCCCTCCAAAAAGTAACTAATTCCCTCCTTAAATAGTGAGAAATATTGATCGAATATGTTTTCTTCATTTATTCCTACAAAATGGATTCATATCGTTGATTTTGCTTTTGTGCATCATTTAAAACATCTAATTTATCTAACATATTGACTGCTTTCTGATATGGTTCTTCGTATATCTAGCACCCCAAAAAGAGAGATAACGAACAAATCCTAAGTATAGTGATACATGTTTAATAATTCTATGTTTTTCAATCTTGTTTTTTGCTACCGAAACTATTCAAGTGTTTGGGACATCCGGAGAAAATAACCGCCCGATCCACACCCATATCCGCACTGCACAACGCGGGGCTGCTGGTGAAATCAGTGGTGAGGCACGTGTTTTTTTCTGGTGGACGTATAGAAGGTGATGTTGCAAAATGCTGATTTAATATGATTTAATGGTGAATTAATAATGATTTAATGGCGATTCAGTGGGATTTCATGGAATCTATCTTAGCTGACTGGATAATTACCAACCGGAACGGGATATTGGGAAATACTTCGATGTAACCAACTAATTCACAATACTGGAAATATAACGGACATATCATGGTACGTAAAAGCAGAACGAGTAAATGTGCCCATTGCATTCTCATTCAATGTCCAGGTACTTCCACCCTACAGTAATCCCATAGGATCCATGGTGCTGCTATATATGGTAACATGGATCCCATCAATATGCCCCCAATGTTAGCATATATACCAGCACCATGGATCCGTCATGGGAATGATAGTAATTACTGTATAGTAACAACCAGCCCATGTCATTCGATGTCCGCTGTAAGGTGCTTGTTGGCTTCTCCAAAGCTTGCCGCCAACCAGCCAGTGGTAGTGGTGGGTGGTACAGCAATAATAGGATCCACCATCCCCAAAATTTACAATTTTTATGGATGGTATAAAATTGTATAAATATCAACCACCAAAATATGGCTCGTTTATGACATTGCTTTGCCAACATCAGGCTGATATGATTGAGAAGATGGAAATTAAGGTGACACAAACACACACACACACACATACACACACACACGGGGAGTTTCATGGAAAAATATCGGAACTCAAGAAGCAGAAAAAATAGATTCAAACAACAAATGGAAATTCAGCACATTAATGTTGGCTGCCTAATAGTAATTAACCCCCCTAAATTTTATTTTTTTGAAAAATATTTTTTTTTGGGGGGGTCAACCTTCCTATAATAATTTTTGGGAATCTATAGCTGGGATCATGGAAGTGGGGGCAGAGGTGGTGGAGGCGACGGAGGAGGACGAGGAGAAGGAGGAGAAGAAGGAGAAGAAGGAGAAGGAGAAGGAGAAGGAGGGCAACAAAATTGGAGTTGCGGAAAAAAGTTTCCACTATTGCCATGCCTGGTGCAGGTTTGTTATTGCTATTCTGGGGCTTGCAAAGGGGGTACCCTTTGTGGACCTGTTTTCTTGCTTTTTTTGATAAGGGTTTTATAAGGAAATCAGCTGTTTGGTAATTCGATCAGATTTCTGGAATCTAAGCTTTTGCTAATCAAATGTGAAGGCTGCTTTGAAAAGGATTTGCTTTACTTGACTCTTTTGGCAATACTAAAAGTAAATAGAGCTAATTGACTTTTAGTATTGGAGAAAAAATTGGAGTTGGAAAACAAGTTTCCACTATTGCCATGTTGGGTCCACTATTGGCCATGCCCTCTGGACAAGGTCTGAACATGAGTCTTTTGGAAATACTAAAAGTAAATAGAGCTAATTGACTTTTAGTATTGGTGCGGAAAAATGTTTCTACTATTGACAAGATATCACTATTGGTCAGACAACATTACACATATTCATGAATATTATTTAACAGTAACCTCGACAATTTGGTGGTTTCTTAAGTCATGGGGGATCCCAGTCGTCACCATGGTTTTCAATACTAATTCATGCGTGCAAAATACCAATATGTTTGACGTGTTGGGCATAGGAGCCAGGGGCAATCGGGAAAGGGGATAGAGATTTGATGAAAAACTGGTTTCCCTATTGAAATGATTTCAAAGATAAATTGATACTAATTTAATGGGATTTCTACATTTAACTGACATTGGATATTTCATATTTGATTGATACACTAATAAAATACGAGAGCGCCCGAGAAAAGAAGACTACTACGGTATAATACAGTCTAATCTCAACCTAATCTCAACCTGATCACAATCTAATCACAGTCTCGTATAGATTTGCAGAGAAGCAAGGCTGCAAAAAAAACATATCCTCAATTTAAATCCCTCGCAGTTGGATTCACCCATAAACAATCTACCTCTTAAGCCAAGAAAAGATGAGCTGCTGGAACTTCCCTATGTTTCAAAGGCCGGTGGTTCACAAAGGAACCCAAGAGACTCACAAGAGAATATGTTGTTGTGTTTTTTCTCCGCTACCGGCAACGTTGGTTTACCAAACAATACCGATTTATTGAAATGTGTTGACAGTTTGCAGCGTTCAAGAGTACCTAAAACAGCTGTGAAATCTTATATGACTTCGTCATTGATTTGCATGATGTTTTGATGTCATCTGGTTTTTAATTCAAATGAGCCGTTTAAATACCCCTATCCCATCTCATTATACTAGTTGGTTGATAGGTTTCCCTACTATGGCAATCATAATCCCCAGTAAACCAGATAGTATAATCCCCTATAGCAATCAATGAACCAAGGTATTTTAATGGCTCACGTATGTTTGTTTCAGCTAAAACATCTTGGTTTTTGACTGCTTCGACCTCTGCTTCCCCGCGTGGCAGCTGCATCTTGCCCAGCTGCGGGTTGGTCAAGGGACTTCTGAAGCCGCTTGAACCACATCCAGGCCCTTGAAAAGGCCCTGTCAAGGGCAACCACATGCTTTGTCCCCAGGTCCACGTGATCAACTGAAAAGATAACTGATTGATGTGACTTCATCCTCGAGACAGCCCACAGGAAAATGGGTTATGTCAAAGACATGGCAGTATGATTACCTCTTATATTTATACCTGCAGCCATTGAGCAACCAAACAAAACAAATACGATTTACAATCAATCAAAAATGGACGTGGGTATGGAAAGCCCGCCATTTGTAGATCAGATTGACTAGAAAACCAGGGGTTGTCCATATCTATGTTGATTTATTTACTGGATGGTACACCAATCATATAACTTAACTGTATCTGCTTGTTTACATACCCTATACCGACCTGAATATATCTTGACTCTCTTAGTTACTTGACTCATGAAAAAGGAACAGACCCCCAAGCCCCAAACAAGTATATAAATGCACATGTCTATCTGTCAATTTCAGGGTCTAGACGGTCTATATAGATATATCATATATCCACATCAGGACAAGGCAGCCAAAGCAAGTTTAACCGAACCTAAAGTAGGTCGCATTTACTGAGAATCTAAGAGTTTTGGCCAGAAAGTTTACCCTCTGGTAACTTAACATAGCTATAGAACATCACCATGTTTGGTAGGTAAATCATGAATAAATTGCCATGTTCCATAGCTATCTTAGTTTATTAAAGGGTATTCTGCAGAGCAAAATTACAACAAAAAAAGAGATTGGCCCTCTCCGAAAACGGTTCTGAAAGGACCGGGGTCAAAGCCGCCACCTCTGCTACCAAACCTGTTGGGGGAATGGTAGCTGAATCCGGAAAAACACCCACCTATCACTAAAAAACCATTCAGGTCCAAGATTTCATGTCTAAAGGATGTAGAATCATATATCATATGCATATATATATATATATAAGCAGAATAGAAAATACCGGACAATACTTACATATATATATATATACACATACAACAGTGATCTAAGTAAACAGTCATGATGAAGGCAATCCATGTATCTCACATGTATCTTTAAGTTGTTGTGCAGCTGACTTCTCAATTCAACTGTTTTTTTACCACAAGTCAATGATACAAAACAGCCGTGTCGCTTCGATGATTCCGCTCAGTACTTTGGGCTTCGCGGTGCCGACTGCCACTGTTTTATGATCAGTTCGTTTTCTCAAGACTCGCTTCTTGCATCAGTTCACTCACCTCAGCGAATGAGGCTTCCGAAAGCTACGGAGCATGGTGGGAGCCCAAAACCCCAGTCCTACACAGCCCAGCAGTTTGGCAACCGGGCAACCGGGAAGCAGTTTGGCATCCCAGTAATCTACAGTAGCAGCCTAGACGGCCTAGGCGCCGTTTAGCAGCTCTTGAGCAGCAGATCAGCAAGCCAATAGCAGCACTGCAGCAGCAGAAGCAGCAGCAGATGGCCTGGGAGAAGGAGAGACAAAGGCAGAAAGCATACTGCGGTAGAAACAAGCATACAGCATGCAAAACATGATCTGTATATATCTATACAACAAGAGTCGGCAAAGCACCCTTGAATTGCACCTAATTAAATAAATGAATCGATGGGACCCTTCCAAAATGCGTTTCCCCCATAGTACGGAGACATTTGAAGGAAAACGATGCGACTAAACCGCTTGCCTGTAGTTATGTTTTTACATGTAGACCGAAATGCAGAAGTGCATGGGACACCAGTTTCGCAACAACTTTCCCAAAATTCAAAACAGCAAGGTACAAAGCCAAAATGTTGAACACGCAACGACTTTCACACTTGGGAGTAAGTTGGTTTTTATAACTCCAATAATACGGTTTATGATGGTTTATGGTAGATATATCTTGCATGGGGTTTATGCATGGGGTTTATAAACCAAGCTATAACTAGGGGACCCCTGGTAGGGAAGCGACAAACCCGTCCCACGTGGGGAAAAGCATGAAGTGATCTCGACCACCAACCAGAAACACTTGATGGGACATCTACCATGTGGACACACTTGAGATCGCAGCCAAAAAAAACAGGCCGGCAAATGGTAGTAGAAGCCTTGACAGGATGTCATACATCCGTTGGGTCCGGACGTTTCAATCCCCACAAAAAAAAAAACACATGGCATCAGCATCTTTTACCATAGGTTGGGGGAGGGGGACGTTGAGAGTTCGTTCACTGCCACGAACTAAATGGAGGTTGATAGCAGGAAAATCATCGAACTAAATGAGGATATTCCAGCCAGCCCTGTTTGATTCCCGGAAGGTATAGTGCTATGCAATGGTTCTCTGTACATCTTGTATGAGAGCAGCAGCATCAACAAAAGAACAACCACAAACACAAAGACAAAGATAATCAATTGTAGCAACATGGCAATATCCGATAAGCATGGCAAGCACTCTCAACATAATCATATGCTGCTAAAACAAAACTCTGGACGTGATATGAATCCAAATGTCTGTGTGAAAATTGCATGAATTATCCTCCAAAGAAGGATCTGCTGCAACTCTTCAGAACCCCTGTGCTTGTGGGCCCTAATTTCCCTGTGGTAGGCCCTCACCCACATGTGTTGCAACAGGCCTGATCCCCAAACCGGTTTCAGGTTTTGTTTCTCAAAATTATGTTTTCTCCAAATCATTAGAACAGATCAACATTTATGCGGATATCGTTTGAAATCCAACCTAGTGATCATGTCAGCAGACCAACCATTTGAATTTCACGAATCACAATGTTTTGTGGCCAACCTCTGAACTGAATAGCCTTCCGTTCCGCCACAAATGGCCAACAAATGGCCGCCAGTTCTGAACGATTCCATGCTCCCAAAGATTTTCCCATCAACATAACCAGGAACAAACAGCCAGATAAACAAACCAACCAGCCACTTGGTCCGCAACCATCAGTCGTATGGATTACTTCTCGCCTTTTTGCAGGTTATCCAAGCAGTTGTTGCATAGCATATTTCTACATCAGTGACATACCACTGAAACCGAAAACATGACATGGAACCAATGGAACCAAGCAAAAAAGAACATTGCGGGAAAAAACATGGTCACCTCTGGTTTCCATATTAGTTTCAGAGGGTGTACCCGTCTGATAGCCGGCTACCCGGTAGGCATTTCCCACAAAAATGACCCAGAGATATCACCCATCTCAACAGCAAAATACTTTAAACATTGATGGTGAACACCCGTATGTTCGTGATAAACAACAATGTGAGGCCCCCAAAATAGCGTTCAGTTGGTTTATAAGTCCAACAACTATGGTTTATGGTATTTAGAACTATAGTTACTGGGGTTTATAAACCAACATTCACATCACCGGGGGGCCTCACATTGCAGAAACCATTGTTTTTTCAGCCAAATATCATATTCAGTCAGTGGTAGATCACATGTTCATTTCATTTTCCCCATCATTTCATCATGTCCCAATCATATCCCATAACATCAACATCTGTGTTGCTCGAATCCCATCAAAAACATTCAAAAACCATCCTTTTTGTTGGTGATTTCACCGACAGTCGATCCCCATGTTTGTTGGTAAAAATCCCATGACTCTCCTAAAGAAATCCGACAAGATCCACATCGATCGTTGATAAACAAAAAAAACATGTCTGGTTGGTGGTATACCTACCCCTCCGAAAAATATGAAAGTCAGTTGGGACTATTAGTCCCAAATGAATGGAAAATCATAAAATTCATGTTCCAAAGCACCAACCAAATGTCTTCCGCAAGCGTTCTCTGTTAATCCAAGCTACAGGCATATCTGTGATAAATGCCTGACACGGCGCAAGGCGCAAGTCGAGTATCCAGGGAAAGAAAACGTGCCCTGCTTAGACCAATACCAAAATGTATCGTATGTTAGACCCGTACCCAAATACACGGGTACAAAACATATATATATAGATAGATAGATAGATAGTCATATTATGTATAGTTACATATTATGTATATATATATATACATACATCTATTATGCATATTATGGTTTGGGGTCAAAACCGTGGTACCTTCCTGAAACGCAAAGTAGGTGGCAAAAGGATGTACATCTCCCCACAATATAGCAATACAGGTTCTGACACCTACCCATAAATATATATATATATAGTACATAGAGATATATGCTGGCATGCCTACATATGTATGTGTATATATTATGATGATAAAACATAGACATACTAGTATATTAGATGTGTATATATATATAAATCAATTCTATAATATATCTATAGATAAATATACATATATATACAGATAGATAGCAAAATAGACAAACAAACAGACAAATAGATATATACATACAGATTATGTCGTATGTGCAAATGATTGTAACTGTATACATGAGCAGCAGCAGGATGTCGAGTCCCTGCTATTGCTTGATACAGTTGATACAGTAGCCATTTCATTATCAGCTGCACATGCATTCTATTCCTCTGGACAAATTGTGATCGTTCACTAAACCGCCATTGTGGTATAGTTATATATATATACATATATAAAATCGTTTCAGTGAGCGCTCCCTCATTCCAATTCTCAGGTTCTGGGGGACCAGAACCTGCGAAACACGGGCGAAACTGAAGCCCATCTTCTAGATGATCAGTCAATTTCCCACAATACCATGTAAGTTTAAAAGGCTGCGGCTGGGGCTGGAAGCTGGTGCTGGGCCAGGGCTGGCAAAAGGAAAATGCTTCAAAACCAGCAGCTTTCCAAAGACGAAAAAAACAACACAAACAACGGAACATGACTTGACTTTATCATTGTCCCCCGAAATGGATGTTTATTTTGTGGAAAATTTCAAACAATACAATGGATGATACCTGGTGGTACCCCCATGACTGAGGAAACCTCCATATATAACCTACAGGCTGGGGCCCCCAAACATTATGTTAGTTGGTTTAAAAACCCAATGAACTAGTTCGATGTCTTTGCTATATCCCATAGTTATTGGAGTTATGTTCGCCAACTTAGCTATCCTAAACAGGGGCCCCACCTTGTATATATATATATACATACATATCCACCATGAAGCCAAATCTTAGCTCTGTGGCACCCAGAATTGCTCCATAAGCAATTCAAAAAATAGACATGTCCATTAAAAAAAAAAAACATATATATATACACCCTCTGGTAAACATACAAAAACTATGGAACATCGTCATTTTTGCATAGGTATGTCAACTATAAATTGCATGTCCAATCGCTTTTTGGACACCGGAAGCCTGGATCACTGTCCAAACACGGTTGATCTTCCTCAAGTCTCCAAGGCCACTACCTCGGTGATCCGCGGTAAGCGCCAGATTTCATGGGATCAAGATGGCCAAGGTGGTAGCTTACTCCACGATTCAACATGGTAGATGTAGTGGTACTTAAAGGAGTTTCAAAAGCCTGAACCTAAAACTGGGGGGACCACCTTGTATGTATTTGTGGATATGTATAGATATCAGGGTAGATAGATTCAATAACTATGTGTGTGTGTGCGTCTTTCGGGCTATGTCTATTGCATGCGTATGTGTACATGTGTATCTATGTATAAAGATACTTGCACACAACAATACAGTAATTATTACGTGCAATCCAACAAACTAACCACATGCTTCTGTGGATGGGCTGCGGGGTTTCAAACGATCTGCAAAACAAGGGCCAACAGCACCACAAATCCGTAGTTCAGGACACTTTGCGTTTGATACTTGATTCATAGTACGTAAATGCACAGTTTTGGCCCTTTACCAGTTATAAGCACTTATAACCCCATTTATGGAATGTAAAATCCGATAGAAATAACCAGTTATAGCTAATAAATGCACTAAACGGCCATAATTGCAACCATTGTGAAATTTTGTTTTCAGGGACCAAACAATTGGAGATGCTTAAACGGCTTAAACTATATGTGGGATTAAACTTGTTGGCCCCCCAAACGTTATAAATTGGTCTAGATTCACCCCAGCCATCAACCATACATCTACCCAGAAACAATCGTTATTGGAATTTGTTTAACCAACATAGCTTTCTACGGCAGTAAAGTTATATACGTCGGTTTTTAAATTACAAAATTAAAACTTATTTTAGGACCTAGAATTTCTGGTGGATATGCAGCTCTCTCTACATTTGCATACACATAAATACCAACAAACATAACTGAGGGGCCCACGTTTCATTGCAAAGTGGTTGCCCCCAGTTATAGTTCTTGGTTTTGTCCAATAAGTAGTTCTCTCTCTCTCTATATATATATATATCTCTACCATAAACCATATTTCACCTTATACAAGTGATGTTTACCAACTATAGCTATTTCAAATCCCATGAAATTCCATTGAAATCCCATGAACTCATTGTTAAAAAAAAATCGCTGCAGAAATCAATGGATTTTCACTACGACCCATCAACAAAAATGAGGAAATTCCATCGCAAATCGATCCAAGGTACCATCCTCGCGCAAGCGACAGCGGTGCAGAATGCGAAGAGGATCCAAACGATAGTGACGCTTTAAGAGTGCCTGCGCCTGGTCGAAAGGTGGTTTTTAAGTAGCGAAGATGGCAAATTGAAACGCTCCAAAATCCATCAAGATCCTAGGGATTCCTAGGTCCTAGGGATTCGCAGCAAAGAATGGGGACTTAAACAACAAAAATTAAATTTCGACCAGCACAAAATGTTTTTGAACCATCAGCAATGAGGATTCAACCAGCAAAAGACAATATGCAGCCCACGAACCCGAATGCAGTCACGTAGAACACACTTTTTTGTGAAACAAATTATTTGGACAGTCTTGTACATGTTTCCCCTGTTACCGTACCAGTGCACTGTAGACTGTGGAATGCGGAAGAGGGTGGAGTGCAAAGTGTGGAGTGTGGAGTGTAAAGTGTAGAGTGTGGAGTGTAGAGTGTGGAGTGTAGAGTGTAAAGTGTAGAGTGTAAAGTGTGGAATGTAAAGTGTGGAGTGTAAAGTGTGGAGTGTGAAGTGTGGAGTCTGGAGTGTAGAGTGTGGAGTGAAGAGTGTGGAGTGTGGAGTGTGGAAAGAATAGAGTGTAAAGTGTAAAGTGTGGAGTGTGAAGCGTAAAGTGTGGAGTGTGGAGTGTAAAGTGTAGAGTGAAAAGTGTTGAGTGTAAAGTAAAGTGTAGAGTGTAAAGTGTCGCGACGTCTCAAGTGCTGTGCCTGCCACGCAAAATGACAATGGATGTCTCCAAAGTGCTGCGCCGGCCACGATAAATGCAACTAAGCTTTTGAAAACGACGCAAAAGTATTGCACCGCACCTGCCACAAAAACACGACTTTCGACGCTTTTTGCAGACGCGTGAGAATGTCACGAAGTGGCACGCCTGCCACGCAAAACCACGTTACAACCTGCTTGGAAACCTTCAACAAGGAGAGGTTTTGCAGCTTCCCCTATAGACACGGCGAGGCCACAGGAAAACCAGAGACTCGAGACAATACATGTTGGAGCATCAAAATGAGCATTTCGTGCGAGACTTCCTCCAATTTTCACACTGTGTAGCTTCAAAATCAACCTTTCCTACGAGTTTTCTTATGAACCCCAAAATGTGCTACCTCAAAATCGATGTTTCGTGCGAGGGTTCCGTCAATTTTCAGCACATCCCACAAAATGCCACGTCTGCCACGGAATTTGCGCATTGTCACCGGGCGCAGCCCTGACAATGCGATTCGCAAAAACTGAGCCGCAAGACAGGTGTAACGTGCTGCGCCTGCAACGAAAACTGCAACGCATCTTCTGAAACCGATGCAAGAGTATTGCGCCTGCCACGCCAAACCACTTTCGACACGTGACGCAACACGTCTGAATGTCACGAAGTGCCACGCCTGCCACGCGAAACAAAGCAACGCGACGCTGGACACCTCCAAAAAGTGTCCCCTGTTGCAGAACTTACCATAGGCACGGCCATACTACGGCCCTCACACGGACACTTGTGGACGGTTGCGAACCGTTGCGCGCCATCGAGCGAACACAACCTCAACCCCCAGACCCCCAGAGTGAAACGGGAACCCTTGCTACGCATTCGGGAAAAAATGGACTTCACCAAAATTAATCCGGATTAAGTAGGGACTGCGGGGTCCAGAATGCTATAATCATCATCCTCAATATTTGTGGGATCATGTGGCACATATGCACATTATATGGGGATCTTGGAGCATTTAAGCCATCAGAAAGGTTATCTCACGCAATTTTTGGGGTATCAAACCCATCTAGATTAAACCCATCTAGATTTGTAGATATCCCGTAGCAGACCTATAAACAAAAGTATTTTGGGCATTTTGGAGATGGTTGCCTTGACTGAGAGTCACTTTAGGTCGCTATGACTTAACCAGTACCCTTGAGCCACAAATATGGTCAAGTGGCATTGGCCATCGTTGGATCTTGTGCCTTTTTTGTGTGCATCCCAATTGGTATGTGGTCAGTGATGCCAACCCTAGATGAATATGATGAATGGCACTTGAATAAATGGAGAAATATTAGGGATTTCATGGGAGTCAACGATGCTTTCATTGGGTGTAGCTGTATGCTGCAACCACAATCGATGTCAACCCAAAAGTTACCCTCCATTGATTTTAAATAGCAATCTGGGGATCATCCACGTAAACAAATACGATAAACCCATCTTGGAGAATCCTAGTATCTGACTCTGCTTGGATTTTTCCTGTGCTGTGTGACTCATGAGCATGTCTCCCTCGGCTGCTTCGGCTGCTCTTTAGGTCGAGGCTTCGGCTTTGGCGATCCACGTGGAGAAGGGGTATAAGTCTCCTCTGAAGTACTCACGTCCCTCCGAACGGCTGGATCAGTGCCTAAAGTCGAATTATCCTCAGGTGGAGAAGGCGGCTCAGTGTTTTGAACAAAAGCACTTGCCTTAGCTTTACCCTTTGGTTGGGCACCCCTATAAGTGTTGTAATCGTCCCAAACGGACCTAGGTGGATCAGGGTCTCCAAATGCTTGCAAGTTAATGTGATCCCTATCAGGTAAAACAGTATTTGCAACAAGATTAGGAGCAGCTCGCAATCCTTCCCCTGTACGGTATCCGTTGTAAAAGGATGTAAAAGGTCCAATTCCTATAGGGTGTATGGGTATTAGCAAAGTGGACTAAGATTTGATTTGCAGTGCAGTGGTTATAGAGAACTCGAAAAACTCTGACCGTCCAAATCAACTCGGCCGAGGTCTGAGAATGATGAACGTATATAAGCCAAAATCGAGCTTCTTCCCACAAGAACCTGCTAACTCGTCGAAGTCTTTCTGCCAGCGTTGAATCAAACGTTTTGTTTGTTCTTTCTTGCCACCCTTTGTGCCGCGGATGCGAGGTGGTCTTGAAGGTGCAGCTGGCGAGTGACCAGTCTGCACGTGACCTGTTGTGTTTACATTTCCAGAATCCAACGGCAACAAATCTACAGCTAATCGAAGGAAGTTTAGAAGTCAAACTTCCGACAATATGGACAGATGAAAAGCAGAGATGGGAAGAGTCAGAGAAGAGAAGAGAAGAAAAGAGAAGAAGAAAGAGAAAGTCTCAGAAGAAAGAAGATCCAGGTGCAAGAGAAAGCCTCAGAAGAAAGAAGATCCAGGTGCGCGAAAAGGTAGGAAAGTCGTGAAACATTGTGTTTCTCCAATGATTTGCGGCTCCGGAGGGTCGAAAAGAGCCAGCTGGCCAGATGAGAGATGAAAAATTGCACGCTGTTGTGGCGCGAAGCACATTTCGAAGTCAAAATGTACAAAACACACGAGGTTCGGACCACTTTTGGAAGTTGAGATATCGAAAAAGTGCAAGCCGTTGTGGCGCGAAGCACATTTCGAAGTAAAAATGATAAAAACACCACATGCTCGGACCACTTTTTGACGTTCAGATGTCGTTTCGCGTGGCAGGCGCAAGGGATTGTGCACCGTGTTAAAAGTGAGCAAAACGTGAAGGTTTTGTCGCATTTCCAGAAACGATGGCAGGCGTGGGCTTTTGAAGAGGATCTGCAAAGATGCATTTTCCGTGGCAGGCGCAGTGCAAGAGACATGTTCATCAGAGCTGTTAGGAAGTCCGGGCACTGATTTCCTGAGAAGGTTGCATTTTGGAGCATTAGATCTTCAGGTTTGCTGAGATGATTTTGCGTGACAGGTGCAGCACTTCGTATGACCTGGCATCGCTTTTTCGTGGCTGGCGCAGTAGTTTAGACAGATGGAGTGGAAAAATTGCAAAACGCATTGGTACGAGGCCGTCAGCTCTGCACTCAGCTTTCCATTTTCGAAGGACGTCTCGCAGAATTGCTTCGTTTTTGATGTTGTCAACTTAAAAAATGAGGAAGTCTCGCAGAGTTGCTTTGTTTTTGACGTTGTCAAGTTCTAAAATTGAGGAAGTCTCGCTGAATTCCTGCGTTTTTGATGTTGTCAAGCCAAGTTCAAAAACTGAGGACGTCTCAAAGAACAGCTTCCTTTTCAAGCTTGCAGACAGATAGACAGACAGACAGACAGAGAGACAGAGAGACACAGAGAGAGAGAGAGAGAGATAGAGAGATAGAGAGATAGAGAGATAGAGAGAGAGAGAGAGATAGAGAGAGAGAGATAGAGAGAGAGAGAGATATAGAGAGAGAGATAGATAGATAGATAGATAGATAGAAAGACAGATTAGATTAGATTAGATTAGTTTAGATTAGATTAGTTTAGATTAGATAGATGGATGGATAGATAGATTGACAGATAGATAGATAGATAGACAGATTCCGCATGTGTCAGCGTGCCAGAGATGGCAGGAAAACGGTATACATGCAGTGATGCGCACCGCGTGAGTGCTGACCGCGTGCGTCTTTTCTGACCGCGTCGGCCGGCAGCCGCATGAAAGATGGGACACATGCAGTGCATGATGCGCGCCGCGTGAAGCTAATGGCTTTGCTTTGACTCCTTCGCAATCGTGTGACGGCATGCCAGACGTTCTTCCTAGCTGTGTTGTCGTGTTTGTGCCGTGCCGTGTCTGTCTTCTCTGACGTCACCGCACGGTCTGCTCGAAGATGCCTGTTCCGGATGTTTGCTTGCCATTTTCGTACTTGTCTTTTCTGACGGTACGAAGTCACGGGCGTTGCTCGTTCTCTCCGCGAACACACGGCAAAAAAGGTTGAGTTGTTTGCACCCAAGGGATCGTGCTAGAGCGATGTCTCACATTTTGAAGTTTTGTAAGTTACACCACGACTGAAACCAAGGGTTTGTTCGCTCCGTGTCTTGTCTGTTCAAGTGTTGAAATGACTAGGTGGAAAGATGAAGAACTAGATAGATGAATTGGTGAAATGCTTCGGTACTTAAATGGATAGAATGGATAGCTGGATGGCCAGATAGACAGCTAGACAATTAGATGGACAGACAACAAGACACATAGAGAGACAGGGAATTGGACAGATCTCGAAAGAGAGAAGTAGAGAGAAAGATAGACCGATGGACAGATAGACAGAAATAGGATGATGGATGGACGGCTGCATGGACGGAAAGAGAGCTAAGCAGATGGATGGAAAGACAGAGAGATCAGTAGAGAGAAAAGAAGGATAGGTGGATGGATGGATAGACAGATAGACAAATGGATACTTCGACATTCCAACCACCTGGCGGTCCATCCGTGGATTCGCTCTGCCATCTGTGATTCGACATTCCCACCACCACCACCACTACCATTACTCCTACACCTACTCCTACTCCTACACCTACTCCTCCTACTCCTACTACTACTACTACTGCTACTGCTACTGCTACTGCTACTGCTACTGCTACTGCTACTGCTACTGCTACTGCTACTGCTACTACTACTGCTACTACTACTACTACTACAACTACAACTACAACTACAAACTACAACTGCAATACACCACACATCCAACAGTTGTGGTGAGAGGACCACTGCAACTATTTCAGCCATTGCAACCACTCCAAAAAACACAATTCCAACCACCTGTCGGTCCATCAGTGGATTCGCTCTGCCACCCGTGAGTCACAACAACCAACTGCTCCAATAGTTTTCCTATTTTTGAAACTTCCGCCACCGCCTTGTGCGGTACTACTGTGGTACTTGGGACCATCATATTAAATCATATTCAATCACCTTAAACCACCTTAAACCCCCATACGGGTTTGTCCAAAAAATAGGGTAGCCCTATAAATCCATTGGTCAATCACCATATTTTTCCCTATAAAAAAAACTACCTATTTTCTGAGAAACAATGCAGTATACACCATTTTCAGACAAACAAAAATATGGATCATGGGAAACAAAAAAACATAAAACATGTTCAATATGTTATTTATAACCCTATATAAATCACCAGCTATAACCAACATTAATCACTATTAGCCACTATGAACCACTATTAACATTTATTAACCACTATTGGTCACCATTCATCACTATAGAAATCACCATAGGAATGGCCATTTCACTGTAGATAAGGATAATCTAGGATGTAATGGTGATTTACTAATGAATTAATAGTGATTTAATGGAATTTAGATGGTTGTAACTGGTAAATGGCAATTTCACTCTAAAATATATTACCCATTCATATTCCCATGCAAAAACACCAGTTAAAATCCCATTATCCCATAATCACCATAGAAGTCGCCATAGACATGGCGGCATAAATCCTCTGGATCCTCCCGTTGTCGACCGTAACTGACTTCGCCTCCTGAATCCAGCGCTCCTTCGCGCTGCTGGCCGCCGAGGGCGGCACCGAGCCGGTGGCGGGACGCCAACCGCGGAGGGAGGTGCACCTCGGCCGAGGGCGCCGATGGTGACTCAATGGACTTGAATGGGGCCCCATTCTGATGGCGTTGCATGGCTCGTTGAATTTGGGATGCCAAATGAGATTTTTAGAGGAATTCTAGGGGATGCCAGTTAAATGGTACTTGGATCAGAAAGTGGTGAGTGTTTGTAGGGCTTCACCCAGTTTGAATGGGATACCAATAGTAGTTTGGGCACTTATTACAGTTATGGCCATTTACCAGTTATAAATGGTTATAACTGGCTATTTCAATCAGATTATACATAAACAACAAATGGGGCGACTTAGTGACTTATGACTGGTATTTTGGGCCATAACTGTGATTGTATGGCCAGTCAGTTATAACCCCATTTGTGGTTTATGTATAATCCCATTGATTCATAACCCATTGTAACCATCATTAATCACATGTTTAGCCACTATTAACCACTATTAACCACTAAACATCACCATGAATCACCATGAATCACCATGGCCTTTTCACGATACATCGTGGCTTGAATCCCAACGGCCACAGTGGTTGGATCCCTACAGCTATATCCAGCCAACCCTGCGACAGCAGGCCATCCCAATGCTCGAAAAGCCCATGGGGTTTGATTAGTAACTGGAAAAAAAACAACATCGGATTCTCATGGCTTCAAGATTGTTAATATAAAGGCATTTAATAGGCTATTTAATGATAACTATAGCATCTAGAATTTAGTCGGATAGTTGTCATGGTAACTTGATGATTATATTTAATGGGACAGCCCACTGAAGTGTCCTGAAACCTGGGAAATCCGCCGCTGGGGGCCATACATGGCCACACAAGAATTAGTAAATCCTGGCTGGTGAGAACAGTTAGTACGGGGACTTCAAACTTAGGAACTCACTGCTAAGAAGTCTTTATTTTCAGCTGGGCATAGGGTGCTCGAATATTCAAATGTTTTGAAATTAAGGTATTGGCTTCTTGATCTCATTATCATATAACTTGTTCTGCCAGGCAATACTTCCACTAGATCAATTCTTCACATGAGTTAGCTTGCTCCGTTGAGACCACTACTTGGATCTGCATCCTTTGGCACGCGGCATCTCAAATGGGATAATGCACAACATAAATCAAATCCCATCCACCCTTTTTTAAATTTGGACAAATAGGGGATCTCAAAATGAATCGATCCGAGTGATAAATATTGGGAGGAATGGATTCTCCACATACATATGTTTTCTATATATGTATATAATATATAGTCATCCTTGAGTAAATAGATCATGGACATTGCAAACAAGGCCTCAGTAAAATTGGAATCTTATTGAACATATCATATTCTATCTACTTCAGGATGATTATATAACTGGCTGGTGGTTTTTAACCATATTGAAAAATATGAGTTCGTCAATGGGGTTAGGATGACATCCCATAAATGCCATATATCAAATGGAAAATAATCAATTCATGTTTGAAACCACCAACCATATATATATATATACTATAGTTATATCATGTTATAGTTATATCATGTTATATCATAAATATATATATATATATACTATATTTATAAATTGTAGACATCGCCCAGCCCCATCCGGCCCCACAACGAGCAAGGCACAACTGTGCGATGGAGCCGAGAAAGTGATACCATTGCCTCGGCACAAGTTTTCACCATCCCCAGGGCCCATGGTGCTGGTATATATATATATATATATATATATGCTAACGTAAAGGGGGTATGTTGATGGGATCCATGGCACACCACATATAGCAGCACCATGGATCCTATGGCTTATATAATGTGATATATATATATATATATATTGTATGATAATTATAGTCATACAAATCAGGAGTCAGAATTGATTTATGGTAATGGGAGCTCATGGGATGTTTAAGTTGAAATAACTGAAATAACATTCCCATATACTCCATAGTGCTGGAATATTTATCAACATTCACCATCATTTACACCAAATATCTCCAAATGTGGGTAAATATATGATAATATATGCCATACATGGCGCATCTGGGATTTGCAATAGGGGTCCCATAGGCCCTATGCTGCTACCAAGTTCAATCCTCCCAGCCACATAAAATGCAAGGTGGGGCCCATTGGATAGCTAAGTTGGTTTGTAACTCCAATAACTATGGGATGTAGTACATATCTACGTGTAGTTTGTGGGGGTTATAACACAACCATCTCACCGGGCCACCTTGTGGTGATGCTCATATATGAGAAGAAAACCGTATAATTACAGCTATGGTCATTTATTAGTTATAACTTATAACTGGTTATAAATGGGATTACACATTCCATAAATGGTGTTATAAGTGCTTATAACTGGTAAAGGACCATAACTGTAGGACAATATGTGAGCGAAAAGGACATATCGACTGGAATCTTGCTTTTTTGTAGTTCACGAAATATCGCTTGGTTTGGGACAGGTTCTGCCTTTTTGCCTGGCGAACCATTTCTTGGGGTCCACAAAAGGAAGACATACACATCAAACAATTAGGAAAAAGGTAGGAAATCACTTCTGCAAATGACCGCTGACCATTGAGATCCATTGAGATATTAGTCCATATCTACCGTACTCACGACACTAACTAACTTCTAGCCATGAACGACAGTGACCACCAAGCGGGACCATCTCGTGTAGTGAAACACACCCAGCTATAGCTGGGTCCCGCTGGCTCACAAGATTAGCGTAAAAAATCCCGACGAAACACCATGGTTTCTGCGGGAATGTTGTATATATATATATAATATGCATGTACGTAGAGGGGTCTCTTAAAATGGGGGATCCCCAAGTCACCATGGGTTTCAATACCTAATTTGGATGATTTGGGGGTACCCTCATGACTAACCTCCATATGTAGTCATTGGCTCCTGGCTTGCCACCGCTCGTGCTGCCGGCGCCCCTGCTGGTATATAGGCGGCCTCTTTGCCCCCGCGGGTATGGCCCGTGTTTGCACACTTGTTCGTGCCCTCCCCTCGCCGACCACGGCTTTCTGCTCCTATTACCCATAGGATCCATGTATGCTATACATGGTAACATTTACATACATTTACCATCCATATACCCCAAAGGTTAGCATATATATACCATACATGGATCCTATGGGTTATAATCTCTGCCGCAATACCGGCAAATAGCCGCCTCATCTTCCTCGTCATCCCAGTGCTTATAGACCGACCAAAGTACAGGTCGCACTGGAGACCCCGCAAGCTGCGGATGATCAGTCCACGCAGCCGATCCACCGGCGGACGAACCTCCGGGAGGATCAACCCCAGGGAGACAGGGCTGACGCGTCTCTTGACGTGGCAATGACGCACTCGTCACGACAGTTAATCCTCAACGCGAGTGCACCAACCAAAAGGAGGGATCC
Organism: Cladocopium goreaui; assembly: GCA_947184155.2. Taxonomy (NCBI): domain Eukaryota; class Dinophyceae; order Suessiales; family Symbiodiniaceae; genus Cladocopium; species Cladocopium goreaui. The sequence goes on from CAMXCT020000111.1 coordinate 146,053, forward strand.
CAAAGGATATCGCTGAGGACGGTGATCACCCACGAAAAAGCACACGAAGCCGGAGGCCTCTCTGCAAAAAGAGTGAAACAAATGATCCCGAAGCGACAACACACGAGCAAAATGCTCTAAGAAGGAGACTACCTGCAGATGTACCCCGTTTCGGCTGTTGATCATGGGGTTACTCAAATTAGCCAACCAAAATAGATCTTAATCCAGGGTTGACATTGCTTGTGGTCAGTCCCATGACATCATGACATAAAATCACCATGATTTCGCCATTTAAAGTGCCACGAAATCAGCCTCTAACTCTCCAATGGCAGGGTAGCCACCATGACCCAGTGGACCCAAACGACAGCTCACGGCTCCAAGTCACGTGCGTTTGGAAGTGTATGCCATGGGGTAGGTGCACAAAAGGCTTCCTGGTGGCCGAGGCGGCTGGAAGAGATTCAGAGAAAGAACAGCTTGGTACCAACTTAAGGCTATTTGAAGCTATTTCAAGCCATTCAAGGCATCACATGGCATCACTCGCACCTATCGGTTCTTGGGTTGCAACCTGTCAGATAGTCCCTGGAGGGCGTGCTTATTGGGAGCTCTATCATCTCAGACATCCAAGTATTGCACAAAAAAACAAGAAGCAACATAAGATCTTCCAATGGGGTATCATATCAAAACCAACATCATATACTTTTCTAATATCTAATTGGGTATTATAGCAGAAGTGGTATCTCAAATAATTAGGTCAAAAGCAATTGCAAGAAATGTATAGAAATGTCATGAAACAAAACTAGCAACATATCAAGCATGACTAAGAATCTCAGCATATTTCATTGACATTCTACAATGAGGGGACCCTAAACGTTATAAGTTGGTTTATAAACCCCATGAACTATAGTTACTTGCGTATCATAAACCCAAACGTTATTGAAGTTATGTTCACCAACTTAGCGCGTTCGGGGGCCCCACATTCTATGCCGCACCACTTTTAGGTCGACATGAATGTCAATGAAACGGCTGGCTGAGGGAGGGATTCATCCGGTGTTCCCAACCGTCAGACCATCCCGTTGGCTCTAAACAGTCCTAAGCATAACAGAAGCGTTCAAAACATATATCATTATCTCAATATGACATATATCCATATATTATCTATATACATGTATTATATATATATATATATATATCATATTATAAATATATATATATATATATGTATATATATCCATATATTATCCCAGTAAACCCCATTTGTCCCCCAGCCTGGTAATAGAACAGGGGCAGTTAAGGCTCGAAATGCCAGTTCTACATCAGTGAAATAACCCCAGTTATAACCAGTTGTAACCCTAGCAGGCACTACGAGGTGGCGCCCCCAAGCATTATGTTCATTGGTTTATAAGCCCCAAAACTGATAGATATATTTACCATATTCAATAGTTACATATATATATATATATATGTATATGTATATAGTTATTGGAGTTATGTTCACGAACTTAGCGTTCTCGTTGGCCCGGGAGCCCACCTTCTATGACTCTGTCCCCGGAAGCCCAGCGAATCTGCGGCCGAGGGTACGGAGGCCACGCAGAAAACGCCAACTTTGCCAGTCATCGATGGGCATCGCCGCCAACATCAATGTCGCGAAAAGCTCCGGGATGTTCCGGGGTTCCTTAAGGCGACTTGGTGGATAGATGTTGAAAATGATTTCTCCACCATGGTTTATATTATGTTAATACATGTTAATAATGAATTATTGAACATATATCATAATCCCCACTAAGCCATGTAGCAGAACTCACTATCATGATCAATTAACCAGGGTATCTTTCATAACTCAAGTGTCGCGGCGATGAAGATACAGGTCGCGAGCATGACTTTCAAAAGGATTGCAATGGGGATAGTACCTAGTCACGATACGGCGTGCCACAAAGCTAAGTGGGGTTCATGGTGGTTATAAATATTCAAATATATATATAATATAATACATAATAATAGATAATTATAATAAATAATATGTAGTATATAATATGTAGTATATAATATGTAGTATATAATATGTAGTATATAATATATTATATAATATACTATATACACATATATATATATATATAATTATTCAAAAATAATATACAAGATGGGCCCCCAAACGACAGCTAAGTTGGTGAACATAACTCCCATAAGTATGTCTTTAGAGGCCCTCGTCCCATCCCGGACGCCAAACAAAAATCGGGGGATCCTCTGGGGGGGGGCGGAATCCCGAAGGAAGACCATATGGGAGGAAGACGACAGTCCCAAAGATATTTGCTACCCTCTGGTAAACGTTAACAGCTTGCTATTGAAAATGGCCCAGTCGAAATAGTTGATTTACCCAGCTATAAAATGGTGATTTTCCATAGTTATGTAAACGTTTACCAGAGGGTAAACAAGGTGAATCATTGAAATTCATTGAAGGGATGGACTTGAAGGACATGTCTGAAGCCAGCATATAGCGATTTTTTTTGCAAAGAACATAACATGGGTTTGTCTGAAAATGGGGTATACCCCCCAACATGTTTATCTTTAAATATCGGGAAAACGATGACTAACATGATTAGATTAAGCATCAATTTTAGGGGTACCAGTACCTTGTTAGACTGTGGTCGCCAGTTTTATGGCAAAAGATCGCAGAGCAACTGACCCCAAACAACTACGCCATGCTTCTGTTTTGATGCTTCCCAACTCCCAATCTGCGTTCGCCACGCAGCCTCAAAGCGGATTCAAGGAATCCAGCAGAAATGATATCTGATATCCCAGCCAAGACAGTCCCAGCCAAAAGCAGACATTGATACAGCAAAAATGACATGTCCCAGTTATAAATGGGATAAGTAGGGTTAATCCACTTATAACTGGGGTTATAACCCACTTACTAAGTATGATGAGCCACCAAGAGCAAAAAAAATGTTTGGATACAGATGTAGAAATGATACAGCCAGACAGCTCGAGCCAAAAACATCATGTTGGAGGATCATCCTGCAACCTGATGCCCCCCGTGAAATGCTGGTTCAGTTTCACCAAAGCAAGTTCGATACATTTACCATTAGCTAATAGCTATTGGAGTTCTCAGCCAACTCATTAAATCCACTTAAATCCCACGGAATCCTACAAAAACCAATGAAATTGTCATTTTTGCTGGTAAAATACTTGTCAAATTAGCCATATTTATTTCACCAGCTTGATATCCTTGGGGGCCGCACTGGCCGCGCTCAAAGCTGTTTGAAAGCGCCGGGGTGAGATTACAAGTCCACGAGATTACAAGTTACATGGCCCTAGAAACCACTAATAAATGATATATAAATGGCTATTGAGATGGGATTATACATAAACCAGAAGGTTTGTGGTTTTCCGTGACAAACAGAACTGGTACCAGTATAACTCAGGCCATGTTGCTATGATGATCCTCCAAGTACCAACTGGAACCAACGGTTTTCCTATTGGCAATGGCCACTGGCCAGGGCTCGCGAACCGGACTCGACCTAGTTATGAACCAACTTAGAGAAAAAAGCGTGCCACCTGGAAATATGTTTCACGATCTCTCCATCAAGGAAAAACGCATCAAGAATATCCATGAATCACAAAACCTCCCAATCAAAACCCTAATGGAATGCACTTGAGTGCGGGGTCTCTTTTTTCAGGGGCGAATAGTAAGTGGGTTTGTTCACCCCAAGTATAACTGGACTAACCCTACCCTACAAGGTCTAAGGTGGGTCCTCCCAGTTGTAAGTTTGTTGCAAACCCCATGAAGCAATAGTTATTTCCTCAAAAACCAAAATTTTCACCAAGTTATAACATTTAAGCCCCTTGTGCCTACCCTGCTAAGTTAGGGTCAAAATACACACACACACACGCCAGTTATTAGTCCGTTGCCAGTAAATAAGTTATAACCCCATTTATGGTTTACGATATCCCTGTAACAATAACCAGTTATAGTGATAACCATAAAAAACTGGTATATCGTTCACCATAACTGGGGGCCATCACTACATCATCTCCATCCCCGATCCCGCGAACTTCCCCTTCCCATCGTTGTCACCTTCTCTTAGGTGGTCGGGGTGGGTCGGATCGTTCCTTAGAGATACGTCGAAGATCGACGTCGCGTTCGTGTTGAAGATCTACAAGGTGGATCAAGGTGGGGGATCCAAACAATAGTTAAGTTGGTAAACAGAACTAGCTTTTTCATGGCCAAAGCATGCTAAAACCAGAGATATTATGTGTATAAATGTGTATAATATACTGTATATACATACTAGTAGTTTATAGAGTGTTTATAGATGTTCATCGAATTTGTTAACGAACAAACGTAAGTCGGTGGCACCTTCTTGTACGGATGCAATATTTTAGTATTTGGGTATACATTGATATGGCCAGTTTGATAGGGGGATGATGGCGGATGATAATAATCTTCTGGAATGAGAGGTGCTGAACTCTTGGACAAACCCTGTTACATCCATTGATGGTGTATATACTGTATATATGATGAATGGTATATACACCATCATATATCTGGAAATGATATGGTATATACAGTATATACACCATCATATATACACCATCATAATATATACTGTATATACTGTATATACTGTAAAAAACTCACAACAGATCTGAAAATTGTGTGGTTTCCCAATGAACATGATCTATGTGTCCCAAGCCATCCACCTAGCCCGTGGCTTTCCACCTCCAAGCGTCAGCACCGAGACCAAAGACGTCAGAACCGAACGTAGGGTCAACGCCGGAGACCATTCCTCGGCTAAGGCGCGAGATCTTCAAGGTGGGAAAGGCTAGTTGGTTCACCAAAAAGGGCCAGCTGTAACTCATAACGACCTATTGGCCATTAGGGACAATACACCTATTTAAGAGGCTACATCCATGGGAATAGGATGTATTCTATGAATTTTCAGGATTTCATAGGATGTATTATTTCAAAACCATTCTATGGAATACATCCAGGAACCAACTATAGGTTGCCTACGGTAGGTTTTGACTAGCCATACTGCTTCGAAACCTAGATCATGGAGACTGCCAGCTGATAACCGTGATCAGTTTTCCAACCTGGGTATCAAGAGCTCCGAGGAGCTAGTACCTTAGGTTCCCCAATTCGACAGTAGCGTGTCAAACAAAATCACAGTAGCGTGGAGGAGATCAAACATAACCCATAGGATCCATGTATGCAATATATGGTAACATTTACCATCCATATATACCCCAAATGTTAGCATATATACCATACATGGATCCTATGGGTAATGTTTGATATGTCTAGTCTATTACACCTATGGACACCATTCCAAAAAAGTCCCAACAACCAGTCCGAATGGTCTACGTTGGCTACTGGTAGACACCTCCCAGTCCGCAGGATGAACAAACAGGTATATGCAGAGTCACAAAAATGCACACAATATGACAATGTGACAATGTATCAATGTATCAATGTATGTATGTGTGTATGTGTGTATGTATGTATGTATGTATGTATGTATGTGTATGTATGTATGTATGTATGTGTATGTATGTATGTGTATGTATGTATGTATGTGTATGTATGTATGTATGTGTATGTATGTATGTATGTGTATGTATGTATGTGTATGTATGTATGTGTATGTATGTATGTGTATGTATGTATGTATGTATGTATGTATGTTGTGTTGTGTTGTGTTATGTTATGGTATGTTTTGTTATGTTATGTTATTAATGTAACGTAATGTAATGTAATGTAATGGAACGTAACGTAATTAATGAAATGTAATGTAAGGTAACGTAATGTAATGTAATGATACACACATGCATATATATATATATATATGTATGTTTACATGTGCAAGCAACAAACAAAGTTGGCGATAACCCAAGTATACATGGGATATAAGAACGACTTGATATACCAACCAGGGTTCAAGTTGGAATTTGACCAAGGATTATGTGGATTCAAACCACCACCACCACCACCAACAACAACAACAACAACAACAGTTCAGCAACTAATGTCATCATTGATCATAATCCTTACAAATAAATATCATTACAGAATGTATTCAACAACAAAATCACAAACACATATGCTCCATGCATGGACTGTGACTATTTACCTCCATGTGGATCACTCCGGGGGTCAATGTTGGCAAATATGCCATACATGGAGCATTGCGGAAATGTGACATTCACCCAATGCCGAAAACGTACCATGACTGCAGGGATATGCCCTTAGATGTATATTATATATATATAAATGTTGCGCATGTAATTTTATAATATGGTTTAAGCATATCTATAAATGGGGTTGACTCGTATAAGTCATGCTATATATATATATACATATATACATAATTTAAATATATATATATATTTATAGATAGGGAGATATAACATCAGATAGGATATATATATAGATTAAACAAATACAAACAATAGCGAAAGTAGCTGCTTTTGTTTTGACCTGGAAAACATTTTTTATTGCAGGACCTTTTTTTCTGCTTAAGTGAAACACAATTTCCCGGGAAGCATGGCTGCAGCTGCAAATGTTTCCACATAGTGACCGGAAAAGGGATTGTAAACGCATATGTGCTAAAAATGTTTTTCCACATCTATACAAAATCTCTTCCAACTTTCAAAACTTTGGGATGTGTTTCCACCAAAATCAGGAAACGCGTGTGTGTTTCTGAAAAAAAACAAAATGGAAAGGGAACGCGCTTGTGTTTCCATCTCTCACCACCATCCAGTTCGGAAACGCGTGTGTTTGTGTTTCCTGAAGATTGATGGTCGCGTTTTTGCCATAAACTCTTCACATTTCGAGATCAAAAACTAAAAAGGCTACGGCGCGGTTAGCGACCCGGGGTAATTCATTGATTTTTCATGATGCTTGGTTCACCAAATCATGGTATTTGCAATGTTTTGTAAAAACGTGATAAAAATGTCAAATCGTAGTTACTTTGGGGCCTACTACAAAAAGTGCGTTTCGTGTGAAACGTTCATCGATTTTCAATACCCCTGAAACGAATTATCGTTTTTTTTCGTTTTGTTGGAGAAAAATAGTTACATCTGACCACCAGTCATTGAGCAACACTTCTTTTTCAACTTACCTTGCAAGGTCTTCAGCGTCGACTCTTTTTGGCCAGCTTTCCCAGTTCCTTCCGCAGGTTATGACCTGAGTTGTGTCTGTACATGAAGGCTTTAATCTGGTCCAGCAAGCGCCGGTCGACACGAGTTCGCAAACCAACGAATTGTTTGAGAATTTTCAAAAAGCTATCCAACAGCTGGGTTTCTGTAAAGAGTCTTTTCCTAGGAACCTTCTTCACAAACTGCATTCGACTATGTGATACAGAGGAAAACTGAAAACCGGCCTTTTTGGCCTCCGCCTTCCACCCCAACCCAGTGACGTGACGTCAGTTGTGCATGTGACGCAAGTTAACATGAACGTTAACATCCCCACCCCACCCCAACCCAGTGACGTGACGTCAGTTGTGCATGTGACGCAAGTTAACATGAACGTTAACATCCCCACCCCACCCCAACCCAGTGACGTGACGTCAGTTGTGCATGTGACGCAAGTTAACATGAACGTTAACATCCCCACCCCACCCCAACCCACTGACGTGACGTCAGTTGTGCATGTGACGCAAGTTAACATGAACGTTAACATCCCCACCCCACCCCAACCCAGTGACGTGACGTCAGTTGTGCATGTGACGCAAATTAACATGTTAACATCCCCACCCCACCCCAACCCAGTGACGTGACGTCAGTTGTGCATGTGACGCAAGTTAACATGAACGTTAACATCCCCACCCCACCACAACCCAGTGACGTGACATCAGTTCTGCATGCATCAATTTCAAGAGCAACTTGCCTCCAATCAGCAAAAATGGCAAAAACGCAGGGGTCGTTAATGGCGCCGTAGGCAAAAACTAAGAAACGACGTGCAGCGGAAACACATGACAAATTGAGACAAAATATGTAAAATTGGACGCAAAAAAGATACTTAAGATCTTAGAAGGTATAACTTAACTTACAAAAACCAAACTAACCAAGCTTAACATACCAACTTAACTTCCCAACAAGTCCAACTTTATAGACGTTCCTTATTTTTGTTCAACTCAGGGCGCCTTTCCGGGCCTCGGCCCCTTTTTGGGCCTCGGATGGCCTCGGCCGAGGCACCGACTTCTCGTCGTGTTTCAAAATATCGAGATCAATGGAGCCGTCGTCGCGGATCAATGGATGAGGCACCTGGGATAGATGAGCAGAAAATTGAGGAGTCACTCCGTCATGTCATGATAATCTAATAATTAATACGTATATATATTTTTATATACACATATATTATATCTTTAATATTAACTAAACTATGTGTATATATATATATAATATTTATGTATAATAATGAAAAATAATGATGTATAATAAAAGAATCCTGCAGAATCCAAATCGAAAGTTTTGAGCGGAATATGTCGTGATTGCTTGGTTTGTGAGAAACGCTGCGGGAATCATGAGCGAAACGCCCAAACTTTCAAGAAAATATGTGAATGAGGGATGGTGATTTGAATTTGAACCAAGCACTGTATGACCAGACTGGATTGTAAAATCCAGTTAGCACACTGGACATGATAGATGTACTATAGAAATATATCTGGGCTGGAGGCCCCAATCCAACGTCTACTTGAATCAAATATGTCCACATCAAGCACCGCTCAAAGGCGAACCGGCAAACATTGAATAGCATATGCAACAAATCAATCTACCTCACATTTGAACACATATTGCGTCTAAGTGGCACAGCCCGGGAAAAAAAACACATCCAACCAGTCAAATCCATTGAGGTTTACACAGTTGCCATACAACTGAAAAAAAACACGTCGGAAAGCTACAATGTGAGGCCCCCCCAGTAATAAGTTGGTTTAGATTCGACCCAGTAACTAGTTCGTCATAAATACCATAAAACCATAGTGAAATTGGAGTTATTTGCACCAACTGAACGCTATCCAACGGGGGCCTCACATTGTAGGCTTAATCATCCCAGTAAAAAAAGTGGGATAATGGCTTAAATGTCCTATTATCCATTACTATCAACCATTATCAACCATTATCCAGGACTATAAAACTAATTAATTCCCCCCATCGGTTCAACCAGGTCCAGCTGCGCGCGAGATGAATTTCAAATCCATCGGACGGTAGGGATATGTATCACGATACCTCAGATGCGAGGCCGCCGCATCTGCAAGTTGTGGCTGGGTCAATAAACTTGTCTGAACATTTGTATGTATATATATAATACTGTATATGTATACATATAGATATAAATAAATATAGATATATAAATAAATGAATCAATATAGATATAGATATATAGATATAAGAGTTGTTTTGCAAATTCTCATCAAATGCTTTTGTTACTGGACTGCACAAATGGCAAGTTGAAGCCACCAACCAACATAGGAAACATTTAAACATAACATAACCCGTTGGATGCAAGCATTGCCTGTGATGGAAGTGGAGATTCAGTGCCATGCAGCATGGCCTGAAGATTCTATGCACCACAACACATCCACATCCACATGTTCATTCTCATCATCATCCTAATGCCAATAATAATGCTCATTACAACAACAACAATAATAATAGTAAATGATAATAATAACAATAAATCATCATCAACATCAACATCCAACATCCAACATCCTCGTCTTCACTCCACTCGCTTTTCAGTGCTGCCAAGCAACGTCACGCTGATGAGCATCGGCACAGAGTGGCTTTGAGGACTAACAATCACTGCATGGACCCTCACGGGCCAAATGGCATCCTCATTTAAGCATACCTCGCTGCAGCTGCTGTGTAAGGCAGATAAAGGGAAGTGGCTGGGAAAACAACCCTTTTGACATTTGAAGCCATGTGTTTCTTCAGTCACTGAAGATCATCATCCCATTTTTCTGTGAACAGGACAAAATCTGCACCTATGGGACCGAGTGGAGAAAAGTGGATGAGTGACCTATCACATTGCAGGTGTAATAAAATGACGTTATCCCATGGATGAGTGACATCTGAATAGATTACCGTATAAATTCTAAATGGTTCAGCAATATGAAAAGTACGGCCAGATTGGCACGATCCCGTATACCAACCATCATTGATTTATTTATAGTGACATCGCAGAGAGGTCATTATTCATCCGCACATTAAATAAGAAAAAAGCACATACATCTGTATACACCAGCATGCACAAAGTTGTCCTAGTGGCAATATGGCAAAGTCCAATCCACTTTGAAAATCTTCGAAAGAAATCCACAAAGCCATACAAAGCCTCGATATAATGGTTAGGATCAGATCATACGCCACGCTATAAGATCTTCTTTCTTTAGTTGATTTGCAAAAAACAAAACAAAAAACATGTGGCTGTGCTGGAGAGATTCCAAGTAACATACCATTCCGGCAAATCAAGACATGGTATCTGGTTGTTGGTTTCAAGCCCCTAAAAGGGTTAAACATCAGAAATTCTTCCATCATCTCTACAAACCAAGTTGTTCTTGGAGATATTTGGATATATATCTGGTTGGTGGTTGAGCCACCCCTCTGAAAAATATGAGTTCGTCAGTTGGGATTATGATTCTCAATATATGGAAAAAACCACCAACCAATATATATATATATATATTCACAGTATTGCTGGTTCACCCTTTTTATTACTGGTACGAGTACCCCCTGGTTATTTAACATAGCCATGGAAAATGGCCCATTTATAGATGGTTTACCTATTAAAAAGGGTGATTTTCCATGGCTATGTTAAATAACCAAATGGTAAATCCTCCATTGTTCCAAACACCAGCATTTCAGGGGCCCCGACAGCTGGCACATAGATGCCAAGATCAGGCTCCTTGGCGGAAGATCCCTCGCTATGCGCTAAGCGCTAGGATGCGGCTGTATGGTTGCTGCATAGTCCGCAAGTGTCCGCAACATAATAAACGATACTTATACCCATAGGATCCATGTATGCTTTAAGTATGCTTTATATGGTAACATTTACCATCAATATACCCCCAATGTTAGCATATATACCATACATGGATCCTATGGGTAATAAAGAATCAGAAAAATTGACTAGTAATGATTCAAACATCAATGATATCATCCAGGGTAGGATAGTAATAAACGAATATAAACGACACTTATATAATAATGATTCATCAGCCAAGGTTTTGGCTCTGGTAAATATGAGCACTGACGGCACTGACCATATTACATGAAACAAACGGTCAAGTTACTCGGGATTTTTACATGTGGCCACGGAGCATCGCAGTATCAAGCCATGTCAGTTCAACCATGGCGCATATGGTGGGTTCTCAGCGACCCATCTGAAAAAGTGATTGCAACTTCCGGGGAAAAACAGAACAAATGCGTCGGTTTCCAGGGCTTTGATTTGAGATGAGTAAATTCCGAACAGAAGTGTGTCATCTTCTAATTCTATACATAAAAAATGGGTTTAGCGACATACCTTTTTGTTGGTAGGGACACTATGTCCCAAGTAATCGAGCTTCAGTATCTGCAAAGATAACTGACAGTTGCTGCCACTCAGTGCTTGTACAAAAAGTCCTTCATGATATCTACCCAGGGTGAACCAGCGTTGAAGTCCAGCTATTAGGGCGGAACGAGAAAGCCAGCAAGGCACTTGGACAGATCGCCAACGTAGCCTTCCTTCTGACATACAGGATGTACACATCAAGATGACGATGTGTTTCCATCTACTAGTACAATGGTTTCGGATGTTTCGAGTAGAAACACTGTGAATGCACTGCATCATCGCTTTCAAGTGTTGCAGTAGTCCAGTCTCTGAAATGGACTAGGCGGCATGACGCTGGGCGACTCGGAGTTGAGAAGTGGTGAGTCACCACACTGCTCTTCCAAAAGTAACTTCCAAGGGAAGGAACCAGGGACGGGTCCTGTCCAGACTGCATCACAGCTGTCTGTGTCCCAACGCCCAACAGCCTTCAGTATTTTCACAGCCAATGGTAAACAGCCCATTTTTACTTCGATGATGTACTAATGTACTTATCAAAAATAGCATGTTTCCATAGAAAAGCGAGGGTATCAAGACCACATTTCTGGTTCCATAGCCATATGGCAGTGTGTCAAAACCTTGTACCCCTGGTGAACATCAAAATAGCTGGTAAATGGATGTTCATCCCACTAAAAATGGTATTAATAGGTATTGATCCATACCCATATTTGAGTGTGCATCCCAGATTGATGGTGGGATTTGTAGCATTTCAGACTTTCCGACCCACAGATTGGCAGCGATTCGCATGCCGTGCAAGTAGGGATTCCAACGGGTTTCAGTTTCACCAATATCTTGTAGACTCCACAGTTATGGCCCTTTACCATCTTTACCAGTTATAAGTCAGTTATAACAGTTATAACCCCACTTAATGATATACCATCTTTACCAGCTATAAGTCAGCTATAACCCCACTTAATGATAAACCATGATAAACCCATGACAAAAACCAGTTACTTCACCATTCAGAACTGGTAGCCAGGGCCATAAAACTGATGAAATATATCGACTCTGTAGATCCCATGCAACTGATTTCCTACAAGGTGCTGCTCCTTTAGATAGCTAAGTTGCTCCGTCTCTATCTCTATAATATATATATATCTATATATCTATATCTATATATATATATACTCCATTAACTATAGATATTTAACTACCATAAATCATAAACCGTAGTTTACCTAGTTATGTTTACCAACTTGGCTAAACCCAGTATGTTTGTTGATTGCGCAACGCATCACCTGTTGTCCAGCCCAGCCGAGCGGCGCTGATGGCAGTTCGTACCTCCTTCCAAACCCGCCTCAAAATTTCGGGCGCGGCGGCCATTGAAGTCCACTGGAGCCAATCTGCGGTACAAGTTGCGATTCGCGATGATCGGTGCCTACTGAAACACTATCCCATCTGGTTGGTGGTTGAGCCACCCCTCTGAAAAATATGAGTTCATCAGTTGGAATGATGACATTCCCAATGTATGGAAAAATAAAAAATGATCCAAACCACCAACTAGCTATTTAGTCACTGATTAGAAAGTGGGGTTAGTGAGTTGCCTACTTGATCCTACTTGCATATGGGGCCCCATCCCAAGTCTTGCTCAATGGTCTATATACCTGCTCTATTAATTTGCTTGTTTTTTGTTGCTATTTTTGAGCAGGAAATAAATCCTTTCCCACAGCTGATGGATGGCAAATTTTGGTTCTTATGGTCTGGTCGTTGAAGGCTGAAAGCAGCCGAAGATCTCAAAACGAATGTCCATCACTCCTTGATGCTGAAACTTGTTGTAGTTTCTCCATATATGGCGTTTTTCCGTCCACCATTTCAAAACTTAAGACATATACAAATACCCTCTGGCTATGTAACATAACCATGGAAAATCACCATTTTTAATAGGTAAACCATCTATAAGTGGGTCATTTTCCATGGCTATGTTGGTCATAACCAGATGGCAACGCAACGACCATCTACGGAATCTACAGAATCCCGGACGCACCGTTTCATAGCAGGGATTCAAAGAGGTCGCTTGCTATGGTTTGCATAACTTTCTGAATCTTTCAAACCGTTCCAAAACCTACCTAAAATTTCAGAATTTATGGAAGTTGTGATAGTTATCCGAACCGTCGCAACAACGATAGTTATGATACATGAACTACTTATACATTGAGGATCACTTCCCTATCATTTCCCATCAGCTGGGCCCCTGGGCCGTGGGTTGTTGGGCCGTTGGGCCGGTCCATGACTCACATGACTCACAAAAAAGAAAAAACAATCATCTACGACTCTAACAAAATAGAATAATCATAACAATATCATAACAATATCACAATAGATTATACTTAATATTACTTAATATTACTTAATATTACTTAAATACACATAAACACATATACTTTCCTGGAGATATTTAGTAAATTGAATCTCCAAAGATAGATACGCTGCCTGCCTTCCCCGCAGCATGGCTGATTTTTCTCCGGTCATTGGCTGTCCCCGCTGCCAGGGCGGGCGGCGAGGGTTGACCAAGGGGCATTTTTGTGGCACCTCAGATTTCATTGGGTTTAAACGAAAATAGTAATGTCAGCAATGGGATATTAATGGTATTTAATGATATGTTAGCATTGAAATGGTGATATACCCAGATATAATCCCCTTCTCCCATATTAAACACCGGCCAGAAGCCAGGGTTTAGAAAGGAATGTCCACATTTCATTGGGACCATAGAATGGGGGTGTTTAAATGTGTTTAATATTCACTGGGGATGGGATTAGTAATGTCAGTAATGTCATATTGTGGGATATTCAAGAAAAAACACATCCCACTCATCCCAAACAGAAATCATGAACCACTATTGGAGATGGTTTATAATTGGGTGTATGGGGTTAACCCCAGCTATTCTTTGGGATACTAATATGGGCACATTAAGGGTACAACTATAGTATTACAGTATTAGTGATAATTCGTAATCTTAACAACTATTGTACTTAACTACAATCGCACAATCTGGGATCATTTGGATCAAAAGCATAACATGCTTTTGGGGAGCTGGATATACCACAAGTCAACCTCAGCTATAACCCCAAAATCCCCATCAACAGCCATGGAATTATACCATATTTCCCCACCTGCCAGTGAGGGTTGTTAGATTTTATCAGAGCTGTTCTTCTCCTCCTCGGCTAGCTCTTCTCCTCCTCCTCTTCCTCCTCCTTCTCCTCCTCCTCCTTCTCCTCCGCCTGTTTCGCCTCGACCATGTCTGCATCAACTTCCACCTCAACTTCCGCCTTGCCAACTCTTCGCCAAGCTCTTTGCCAACTTCCCAGCTCAGTGTGCACTGCTGGACCTCAACCTGGGACGTTCCCAGCTCAATGTGCACCGCTGGACCTCAACCTGGGACCTTCCCAGCTCAGTGTGCATCGCTGGACCTCAACCTGGGACCTTCCCAGCTCAGTGTGCACCGCTGGACCTGCAACGGCCAGATAGAATGCCAGAAGATATGCCAGATAGAGTGTTAGAAGATATGCCAGATAGAATGCCAGAAGATCTGCCAGATAGAGTGTTAGAAGATATGCCAGAAGATATGCCAGATAGAATGCCAGAAGATGTGCCAGATAAAATGTCAAAAGATATGCCAGATCGAATGCCAGAAGATATGCCACATAGATTGGCAGAAAGTGTGCCAGAAGATATGCCAAATAGAATGCCAGAAGATTTGCCAGTAACAAAATGTATAAATGTCATGGTGGGGATCACACGAAGTAAAGTAATTTACCTATTTGACTACTGCAAATTAGTTTCCCATAGTTTTTTGGGCTGGATATCGATAAATTCGGAGAACATGATATTATATATTAATATATCAGATATCCAGCCGCGGCCCCAAACAAACAGCCCCTGGATGTTGTTAGACTACAACAACAAAAAAGAAAGAAAAGTTGGAAACCTGGAAGTTTGAAAGGAATATATAAATATCATCTATACCATCCTGGAAACACGGTTCAATCTCTTTGGGGATTTCGATATCTTGTGGATTGCTCGATGTCTGCCCAAACAATCTGTTTATTGAAGCAGCAATGACAGAAGTCACATCCATTGCTTGGGGCTCACCCTTCTCTTTGGCCTTCATGTTCAGACAACAACAATCCTTGGCCAAGATGGACCCCCTCAGTTATATTTGTTGGTTTAAAACTTTTAACCCCCATGGATTAGTTTGTATATATATATATAATATAAACCGAAACGCCCTTGGAGTTCTGTTCGCCAACTTAGCTGTTCCAAACTGGGACACCATCTTGTAGCCAAGATGGACCCTGGCACCATTTGAAGCCCCATCTGTTAGTCATTTCGCAAAGTTATGGCCGCCGTGACGGCGTGCATTGGCGGTTTAGGGTCCCTTGGACCTGTCTATGGCAGGAAGGTCCAGAACAAAGAACAGGACACATTTGGTATGTCTGAATATCCGCTGCAGTCGGCCCCCAAGATAGGCAAGTTGGTTTATAACTCCAATAATTATATTAATATGGGTTTATGATGGTTTGTGGCAGATATATCTATATATGGGCTTTAAAAACTAACTTGTAACTGGGGCCCAACCTTGAAGACTTCGAGGAAGACCATTCCCGGATGAAGTAAAACCAAAGATGATCCAGTGAAAGCCCTAGAAACAAAAAAATAGATATAACTTGTTATTTAGATGGGATTATGCATTCCATAAATAGGGGAGACTTACCGACTTATAACTTGTATGACTCGGGCCATAACTGTAGCTAATATGGCTGATAAATGTTTGATAAATTCCATGCATTTCCACACATGTAATGCCTTAGATTGATATTGTTGTATGATATGTGGCTATCTCATCTGATTTTCGGGGTCCAGTCATCTCTTCTGAGTCCCTGAAATGTATAGACATATAGCAATTGCTGGTTGCCTCCCATGTTCCCAGAAGATTCAGGATTACATTGACTACATTAGATGGGGATACAACACATTGCATATCTTAAGATCAAATACTTAGATGGTGCAAACAAAAATTAGATGATTAATTGAAATTAGTTTGTTTATCTGAAATATTGGATAACACTTAGATGATGTGTTTCTACATTTTGATACAAACCAGATATGTCGATGTCTGTCGATGGGGATTTGTCAACCGGTGACCTGTGTTCCTGCGACAGGTTGGACCGGACTCCACTGACTGCAGCGATGGCAGAGGTCAAAGGTCGGCTTGGTTTTTGTTGGGCTTGTTCATCAACAGACTTTTATGTATTACCATGAAACTATGGATGACAGCTTCAATAACTAGGCTTTATAGGGATGTAAACAATATATATATACATATATAACTATATTATATTTATTGGGGGCTAAAAACCAGCTTATAGATAGCTAATGTAAGTAAAGCTATGTCATAAACCACCTATACGTTCAGGGGTTCAAAAAGCGTCCGTTTATGGATATGTATGGTAAATTTGGGGATGATTTCCTGCTTTAATTAACATCTACCCAACGTTGCCATATGCCATGTGTTGCGGTCAGCCCTGAACCCATTTCGACGTAATCAGCACTGCGCTCAGTTGCTGGACGCGTCTTCTCCGTCGCGATCTTCCCGAATCAAGCGCCTGATGGCTGGATCCAGGAATGGATGTGGCTGGATTTTGAGCCACAAAATATCTAGAGCTTATCAAGCATATGCAGCATATGGTGGTTTCCTAAGTCATGGGGGTACCCCCAAATCATCCATCTATAGATTTTCCCTTAAAAAACCAACCGGCTATGGGGGATCCATCAAGAAACCTCCATATGACTAGTCACAAAGTTTTCTTAGGGATAGGCTGGACCATGGATGTTTGATGATGTTTTTTTAAGGGATGATCCCAGTGACTTACGAACAAAACTCTTCAAAACTAGAATGTGGCACCTCTCAATAATAAGTAGATCTACAAACGTAGATCTAGAACCGATCTACATAATTTGTTCCAACTATGCGTATTCTAGGGATGTTACCTAATGATTAAAGGGATTAACAAACAACAAGAGAACACCAACTCAAATAAAAAAAACGAAAAAACATCGCCATGTTCATCTGAAAATCATGGGACATCCCCATAATTTCTGTGGTGATTTCTGTTTTTCCCAAGAACCGGATCTGCGGAAAACAAAAAACATAGATAATGATAGCATTGTAAATGATAGTATTATCGCCTTACTAGCATTTACTAACCATCTTACGGGATAATTCCCTGAAATTAGGTGTCTTCTTGTCGATAGTTATCCCCAAAACCTAACATTTACTAAGCATCATGTATAATTAGGGTTCGAATCCGTCTGTAGCCAAGCGTAGCCAAGCGGCCAGGTGCTGAAGTATCCTGCCAGATTGGACAAGGTATCGGTAAAGTCCTGCGCCACCGCCACTGGTTGCTACAAGGCAACGGGGCGAAGTTTGGGGTCTATAGAACTCCAATAACTAATGCTTATGGGTATTACTACTGTCTATAACTAGTGTTTATGGTAGATATAACTATAGTTTATTAGCTTTAGATATTAGGTTTAGCTATTGTTTACTATGTTTACTATAGTGGGCTTTAAAAACTAACTTATAACTGGCACACCCCACCTGGTAGCGAGCATTGCCATGACCATCCCAACAAGGAGGGCCCCCGTTTTAACGCCCCTGATGGCAATGCTTTAGATTCACCCAATGAATGCTATAGATTCATAGTAGACCCATAAATCTACAGTGAATAAAAATAGTATACCCAGTATCTGCGATGAAATATAGTAACTATCATAGTATATACATAGTTACCAACTTACAGTTGCTATTTGCAACTATGTAAATGATAGTATTATCACTGAATGAAGCCTCCACTCGCTGCACTGCTAGATCCCAATGTGTCACCGGTGTCTTTTTTATCATTGGTGGATCACACTCCCTAAAAGTATTTCTAAACTAAACGTCCAAAGTACCAAACAGCTTAATTCCATGGTAGGATGGAACATAGACAGACATCTATATTTCAATGGGTTAGTTTTGAATCCCAAACATAGGGATTTGTTACATATGTTCTATTGATCCAATTCGTGGACTAGTCTATGGCAACTCCAAAAAAAAATGATACCCTCTGGTAAACTATATAACATGGCTATTGAAAATGATGATTTATAGTGGATTTTCCCATTGAAAATTGTGATATTCCATAGTTACGTTAGTTTACCAGAGGGTAATTGGTCAAAATGATGTTGTACAATTCAACTAGACTCATGGAGAAAAATCACCAAGACTTCCCCAGATCGCTAAATCCCAGATGATTTACGGCGAATTCGCCTACAAGGTGGTGCCCCATGTCGTTAGATATAGCTAGCTGCCGCATATAACTCCAATTTCACGAGGGGTTATGATACATATACCGAACTAGTTCATCGGGGTTATATAAAACATATTCACTAACTAACAAACACCACTGGGTTATCACCAAATAAACTATCTAAATCCCATGAAACCCAATATAACATCGCAAAAAAATCCTATCAAATACAAGCAATTCTCAACAATTCGTAAAATCCCGTGCAAATCTCGTTAAACCTCAAAAACTTTGCAATTCCTAGCAATTCCATTCTGAAATTCATTGATGTTCCCCAACATTGCGGCTTGACCCGGCTGAAGCCGCGGCCACGTGGCCACGTCTCGTCCTCGGCCATCTCCCCCAAAAAGAATTTGGCATCACTGCAGGTCTGCGTCACGCTTTCACCTCGCTCAGCTCTGGCAAATCTCTGCAGATCTTTGGCCCCAAATAATACCAGTCAGTCACTGAAATAACCCCATTTATAAAATCCATAATCCCATTTATAACCATTTATAAGCAGTTATAACTCATAAATGGCCATAACTGTGATACTTTGATATTGTGGATGGAAGAAATCCTGCACCAGTTGATAGGCGGCTTCTCCACGTCTAGCCAATTTTTCCATGAGGCTTCAACCATCCAAAGTGGTGCAGGATTTCTTCCAGCCACAGCACAATAGGTAAATCATCCAGTTTATTTACCATAGTTTTTGAAAAAACACATAAAAATACAAATTCAATCCAATTCACATCAACTCCGAAATATCAATCTATTTTTTTCCGATGCCTATCCGTTTCCGAATGCGCATGACAAGTCCTGGGAAAATCACCCTAATTTTGATCGGTAAAGCATCCAACCCAAAATCTGTTCACGTTTTTTTCTTTCTAAAAACAAACAATAAACCTACGATCATAACCCCAAAGTCAATCTTAGTGTCCCCTATTATTTGACGGCCATCTGGGTAAATCCATCCCATTTTCAGGTACACCGAAGTGATATATCTGATATAACCAAACAACACAAGCGGGTATCGGCACCGATATCCCAGTCCCTTTGCGCGCACCTACGTACATTAGGGCAGCAGTACCCACTTCCAGAAACGAAGTTGTGTCCTGCAGGGTTCCAAGACTGGATTTCAGGGTTGCCAACCATTGGATGCTACTGGGCCCCTGAATGTGACATGTTTGTTCGGTATTTGTTGGTTTAGTTTCCCATGAACACTACAAGGTGGGGTCCCCTGCTTTAAGCCATAGTTATAAACCAACTTAGCTATCTTGGGGGCCCCACCTTGTATAGCTACCATATCTATAGATCAAGATTGATATTATAAACCTAATCGAATTCCCCTAAACAAAAATTTAGCAACTTAGTGTTCTCGTGCCCATAGGGCCCCACCTTCTACAGGAAATTTGGCCGGAAATTTGCCCATTTAACCTAGTAACTGACATAGATGTGGAAAGTTTCCCTCGGACAACTACAAGTGGGGGGTTTTACACATTCAGTGGAGTTTCATGGGATGTCCTCGATTTATACAATGTGGGGCCCCCCCAGTTATAAGTTGGTTTATAAGCCCCAGTAACTATAGTTATAAATGCCATAAACCATAGTTATTGGAGTTATAAACCATCTTAGCTATCTTGGGGGCCTCACATTGTAGATGATGTTTACTCAGATTCAGACTACGGGAATGGTCCCCACTGGTGTGTCTAACTTGGACCCCAAATCATGGAACCAATGAGCACGTTGAATCGGCCAATGTTGGCTGGAGGTGACAAAGCCCTATAGCTACTGGGAAGCAACATGATTTGAAATTTCATGTTGTTTAAAGGTGCTATATGGTCAAGTTAGATTGATTATAATATATATATAACTACCATATTGAAACATGGTCATCAATCCGTAGGGATTTGTATACCCAGTATTATTTTAGGAATTCTGAAGAATGCTGGGGTGACGAGAAACCATGTCATATTATATCATATTATGATATAATATAATACATACACCATGTTTTGAACATGGCACATCAAACCAACATGCTCGGCATTCTCGAAGATTTCCGTTGATCCTTGAAAAGAGTGGGGCCCAGGTCAGGATTGAAGCCTTCCATTTCGACCCCGGGGTCCCCTGACATCTCCTTGTCTCCGAGAACGGCCTAGCGCAGGGCAAACTGTAAACGTGCCAACGTCATGTCAAAGGGCCAAATATTTCAACTTTACTCTGCATTTTTTGTACCTCGCATACATCAAGCAGTTCAGTTCGCGATAAATATTGCAGGAACAATTGGTGTGACAGAATGGGATACCGTATGGATTCAAATTCTTATTGAGAAGGTCCTTAAGCCCATAAATTAGAATAACCCTTAGTACTGACTCAGAAGGTACGGCTGCATCATGGAGATGTAGAAATGTGATGAGATGTGCATTTCTGTGTATTGCTGCACTTACGCCAATCACCAACCATACTACAAGATGAACTCTGAGGTGGATCGTGAAATATCGGATGTGGTTTACATCATGACTTACCCAAAAGATCCCCATGCAGCATGAATTACCCCTGAACGAACATGCTGAATCATCACGCAAAAAAATGGGGTAAAAATGAGTCAGATTTGACGTTCAGAGATAACTTTAACTACCCTAGGGTACCCTCCGATAATCAAACATTGCACACGGAAATCCCATATCAAATGTGGTTTTAATGGCAAAACCATCTAGCTATATAATGGGTTTTCATGGATTTT
Source organism: Cladocopium goreaui (assembly GCA_947184155.2). Classification (NCBI taxonomy): domain Eukaryota; class Dinophyceae; order Suessiales; family Symbiodiniaceae; genus Cladocopium; species Cladocopium goreaui. The sequence goes on from CAMXCT020000111.1 coordinate 167,684, forward strand.
CCATTGCCATGTTTATATGTTTGATTGCCGGAAGGTAAACTGACATAAAGAAAAGGCAAACCCATGGTGGCTTTTCCACTTTCGACCATCCCGTTGAGGACCCACCATGAGAGTCCGATTCTGCTTCTGAAGGGTCCCAGGACTCATGACCTGTACGTAGACACATTACAAAAAACTATGGTTTCTTGGAATCATCTGTATACAAAAGAGTAAACACTGCATGGAAATCTAGTAAGCACGCGTTGCTGAATACTGGGTACAAATAAAACCTCGGGCGTAGCGGCCTTTTCAACAGGACAATTCTCGAACTTATCATGACCACTGATTTTTTCACCATTGAAATGCTGTTGTTTTTTCAAAACCCTTTCTGGTATGAAATGTTCCCATTTAAAGGCTAAAACCAACCCACTATCAAAACCTTCAGCAATAGCAGTTCTTTTTTGAAGTTGAACATCCGGATGAAACTGCTGCCTATATCCCTATCAAACCCCGCCGTTCACAAGTCAAATCACACAGAAATCCAGTTCACAAATCCTGATGTGTGCGAATTCTGCTGGTAAATATCCCCATAGGAATGTATTATATACATTCTTGTATATTCCTTCATTTGCTCTAGTTCTAGCAAGAAAACGTTCATTGCAATGCCGCCTCCGAACGTAGCATTCTGTCCGAAACTGAGCAGTCTTCATGGTCAAATTTCTACATATATTATATTGGGAGCCATGAAGTTCCCATTATCGACTTACAATCGGAAATCCGCAGTTCTACTTCAGCATGCCTAAATGGCCATAGCTATAAGCTAAACAAATACCCTGAATACACACTCTACAGAGTTTGTGCCCATGTCCATGGTGAAACCCATATTTGATCTTAATCAATATTGTCCTAAAGAAGGAAAATAGCGGGGCCGGGTTGATATATGATGTATTATCATCTACCTATTGGTTGGTTTTCATGGGCGGAAACCCAAATGAATCAACCACCCTGCCTTTCCTAGGCTAAATGGTAACGTTAACAATTCACTTGGCATCTCCAAGTTGTGATGAACATGTGCCAAGTGGACGCTCAGGAAAAAGGGCCTAAACTCAGCGCAAAATTGATTGCGTTTCGCAGGCTGAATGGCAGGCTGAATGGTCGTGGGACGCTCCGCTGTGGAATCCTTCGCATCTCCAACCATGATGTCCACAGAAACGCCGCCATTGCGAGGCTGTTCGGCAGTGAAATCCAATAGGAAAAGGACATCTACAAGGTGGGGGTTATCCAGTTATCTGTTTTCTATATAAACATATATATATAAACATATATATTTAGATACCCATAAAAACTAGTTCGTTATATCCCCTCTACATTGTCGTTATCGGAGTTGTGTTCACCAACTTAGCTATAAAAAAAACATATCCCATACATATCCCGTATATATCCCATACATATCCAATATGTATCCCATATGTAAATAAACAATTATATATATATATATATATGTAGATGATAAATATATATATATAACTAATACATATATATATATAACAATTATTATTTTTTATATAATTATTATATATATATACAACTATTAAAAATTATATATTTTTTTTAAAAAAATATTATATTTTAAATATTAAACATTAAATATTAAATATTATATATTATATATTATAAACTATATATTACAAATATTATATTATATATATAAATCATATATTCCTATATATATATTTTTTAACTATATATATATATTATATTATAAATATATATATATATATATTAAATATTTGATATTTTACATTAAATAATATATATATAATTTATATTATAAATTATTTATTGAATTTTATACATCATACATAATACATTATATATTATATATTGTATATTATATATTAAACATTTTAAATTATATATTTATTTTAAAGTATATATTATATCATATATATAAAATATTATATATTATACACTATATATTTTATATTACATATATACAATATATTATATATATAATATTTTATATTATATATCATCTATGATATATTATATATTATATACTATATATTGTATTTTATATATTATCATATATCCCATTGATTCCTCTATAAATCCCTTAATTTCTCTCAAGGAAATCGCCATTCAATCCCACAAAACCACCACGAAATCACATGAACTTGCCTCGCGGGGGCGAGGGGGCTCGCTTTGGGCTCGGCTCAAGCTGCTCTTTAGATCCCCCTGCACAGGCGGCTACACAAAGGGCTACTTGGAGAGGTATTTGACCAGCCAAAAAATGGTGGATTTCATGCGTCAATGGGATTTCCAGGTGAATGCATGAGTCTGCCGTGGCAGGCCGTGGGTCAGCAGCCAAAATGGCGGCCTGAGTTGGCTGAAGACCGCAAGATCTGCTCAACTCGGTCCCACAGGCCTGTGGCCCCCATACTGAACTTCATGAGGAATCTGTGCATGAAAGGTGCGGCTGCACCACAGGCTGGGCGACTTCTAAGAATCTGGTTCTTCAAATCTGGAAAGTTGGCAGATCGCCCGTTCTTGAGGCACACCTGGATGGTGTTACAGATCCTTCGCATCAATTGCACTTCGTGCTCCCCCTTGGCCAGCTGACCAGTACAGTTTGATGCGGATTGAATCAAAGATGGCAAATCAGGAAACTCAGCAACAGCCACCTGGCTCATGATTCTCCATGTCAGGCCTGACTGACAAGCTTCTGCAAACTTGGGGTCGACTTAATGAAATTTCATACTTGGAGGATCATGGCCACTTTGTGGACTATAATCATGGGGGGTTACTAACCAGTTATTATCCATTTTTAGATCAAATTACATCAAGTAAGTGGTGAATGGACTGTGATCCCAGTTACTAAGTGGTTCATAACTTCATAACCACAGTGATAACCCGTTTATAGATGAGATAACCCACGGATCGGGAACTCACTACCCAAGGTTACGTAAAGCAGTTCTTAAGTGGACAGATCCTTCAAGACCCAGGAGAATCAGGAGACCCAAACATCAAAGGTGCCGGAAAGAAAACAACAATGAAAATTCAAAGATTCTGATGGTCAGTATGGCAGTATGGGTTACAATTTTGGCCCTTTACAAACTATAAATAAATATTTAGACGAGATTATACATTCTATTAATGGGTTTCAAAAAAAAAGTATTCGGCGACTTGATCATCAAATGGCATCACAGTCGGATATTGGAATAGATACGAATCATGATTTTCGCTAGCATTAAGAGCCACCAATGAACCAGTGCAAGTCGTTCTTTCAGAAGAGGCGGGTCCCAGGGTCCTCCAGATTGATCCAACGAAGGCTTTGAAATCACAAGAAACCGAGGCAACATTGGCCGTTGGGCACAGGTTATGGCCGAAAAAAATAATCAAAGGAAGTTTAGAAGTCAAACTTCCGACAATATGGACAGATTAAAAGCAGAGATAGGAAGAGTAAAAGAAGAGAAGAGAACTTGGAGAGCTCCAGGAACTTATCGACTTATAAGCTAACTTCTAACTACCTAAGTTAATTTATAATTTGAGTTATAATCTCCTAAATGGTTAACTTCGTTCATAAGTTCAACCCTGACTTAATCTCTAACTTAGTGACTTATAAGATCTTATAAGTTAGTTAGGTTTTGATGTTGGCAAGAGATGAAATGAAGTTATGTAGAACTTAGGTAAGTTATACTTTTACAAGTTTTTGAGGGTTGAGTGGAATGAGGCAGGAATTTTTAGTCAATAGCAAGAAAATAAGACCAACGATGCGCAGTGTCTGCTTGTGTGAGTTTTACCAGAGGCGAATTGGATCGAAACGGCTATATAGGAAGCATGTGCAGGCCATCGTCATAGATCTCGCGCAGCCTGTTTTGGAGGTAGACTAGGTGTCCACGAACGTTCCGCGAGTGTCCGCGAGTGTCTACGGAAAAAAAATGCTAACTGGGAAGTCCGCGGGTCTGTGTCCGCGGAATCATAGGTTAAATTCATACTTGACTGGGAGCATGATTGTAGGTTGTCCGCGTGTCCACGGGTGGTCACAGCAAATTTTCAGTGTCCGCGGCACATGATGGAAGTTCTACGAAACCAATCATCTCGTGAGTTTTGCTATCAAACTGAAAATATGGTCTTTCTTGGTTCGCAATGTTTGGCTCGGTCGCTTCATATATATATATAGGCTGGTGTCTTGACGTAGCAAACTCTGGCTCATGTCGTGGAAAAAATGCGCATAGTCGTGGCAAAGGCGTCAAACCAGGTTTTTAAAGATATTAAAAAAACTGCCAACTTAGGTTGCACTTAGATGGAACTTAGCATACCTCTAAGTTAAGTTCACCGTAAGTTAACTTATAAGTTCATAAGTTCCCGGAGCTCTCCAAGAAGAAGAAAGGAAATCAAAACAGTCAGAAGAAAGAAGATCCAGGTGCGCGAAAAGGAAGGAAAGTCGCCAAACACTGTGTTTTCCAATGATTTGTGGCGCCGGAAAGTCGAAAAGTAGGCTCGCTAAAGCGGCGGGTGCGGAGCAATCTGGCCAGATGAGAGATGAACAATTGCACGCCGTTGTGGCGCGGAGCACATTTCCAAGTCAAAATGTGCAAAACACACCATTCTCAGACCACTTTTGGAAGTTGAGATGTTGAAAAAGTGCACGCAGTTGTGGCACGAAGCACAATTCCAAGTCAAAATGTACAACGCACACCATTCTCAGACCACTTTTGGAAGTTGAGATGTTAAAGAAGTGCACGCAGTTGTGGCACGAAGCGCAATTCCAAGTCAAAATGTGCAACACACACCATTCTCAGACCACTTTTGGAAGTTGAGATGTTGGAAAAGTGCACGCAGTTGTGGCACGAAGCAGCATTCCAAGTCAAAATGTGCAAAACACACCATTCTCAGACCACTTTTGGAAGTTGAGATGTTGAAAAAGCGCACGCCGTTTGTGGCGCGAAGCACATTTCAAAGTCAAAAGTGTTTAAAACTCACGGTCTTGGAACACTTTTGGAAGTTGACATGTTGAAAAAGTGCACGCAGTTGTGGCGAGGAGCACATTTCCAAGTCAAAATGTGCAAAACACCACATATTCGGACCACTTTTGGACGTTCAGATGTCGTTTTGCGTGGCAGGCACAAGGGATTATGCACCTTGTCAAAAGTGAGCAAAATGTGAGGGTTTTGTAGCAGTTTCCAAAAACGATGGCAGGCGTGGGACATTTGAAGAAGATTTGGAAAGATGCATTTCGCGCTGCAAGCGCACTACAAGAGACACATGAGTTAGCTATGTTAGGAGATCAGGGCGGAGATTTCCTGAGAGAGGTTGCATTTTGGAGCATGAAATCTTCAGGTTTGCTAAGATGATTTTGTGTGACAGGTGCAGCACTTCGTATGACCTGGCATCACTTTTTCGTGGCAGGCGCAGTAGTTTAGACAGATGGAGTGGAAAAATTGCAAAACGCATTGGTACGAGGCCGTCAGCTCTGCACTCAACTTTCCATTTTTGAAGGACGTTTTGCAGAATTGCTTCGTTTTTGATGTTGTCAACTTTAAAACGCTACAACTACACTAATTACCTACACTACAACTACAGCTCCACTACACTACAACCCTAACTACAACTGCACTACACCACACTACATCCAGCAGTTGTAGGTGAGGTGACCACTGCAACCATTGCAACCACTCCAACAAACAACTCCAACCACCTTTCGGTCCATCAATGGATTCGCTCTGCCATCTGTGATTCACAACAATCAACCTCTCCTATAGGTCTCCTATTTTTGAAACTTCCGTTCCGCCACCGCCTTGCACGGTACTACTGGCAAATAGTTCTAAATGGGATTATACATTCTATAAATGGGGTTACAGTACAAGTGAATTATAACTGGTAAAGGGCCATAACTGTGTGGCTAGCAAAATGTGCCATTGGGCAATGTTCAAAGTCCTTTGTCATCCTTAGATGCTGATGATTTCCATAGTGGATGATGATCTAGGACAATATATAGATCGTCATGATGCAGAAAAATCAAACGGGTAGTATGAACCCCTACCATGATCTGATGATTCATCAACCGAGTTGTTTTTTTTGGCTGCTGATATTGATACTTGTCTTATGAGCCATGCAAATTCTTTGCCTTATCCCATTAAACTATCTATCTAGCTCGTAAATAGGTACCCAACCCAGAACTGGGCTTGGATGATCCATAGTAAATCGGGTAACTTTAAATAACCCCCCTACAAACTGCCCCCCCAGTTATGCTTGTTGGTTTGCAAAGCCCAAGAATACAATAGTTATATCATGCTGCATTCTTTTTTAGCCAAAATATGTTCACCAACTTAGCTATTGTTTGGGATTGGGATATATCTACCATAATCCATACTTTAAATTTGCTAACACGTGTATCACATACACTATTTGGTATTTGAACCCATTAACATCCATTACCACCGTTCTTGTTGTTAACCTCTAATGATATGTCCTTGATTTGTTTCAATGTGTTTTAATTAAAACCTGCATTTACCGGGACTTTCCATAGCTATGTTACTTTCCCAACGGCACATCCGTTGTTATTGCTGATGCGGATCTGCCGAGTCGCCATCTGGCGCTTCATGCTCTTCATCCGCATCTGACAGTGAGGGCTCTGAATGTCAGATTTTTTTTGCGATAACATGCAAAAACCTTGCTAAATTTGATGGATAATCACTAATAATCATGATGTTACCCATGTTCAATGGCCATGAGTGGTATTTTAATCCACTTTTAGACAAAGCTAATACTATGAATTCAATGCATCCCCTGCAATACACATATCCCACATCCCATAGATAGATCGATGGATGGATAGATGGAAAAAATAACAAGTAAGTAGGTAGGTAATTACATAGATAGATAAATACGCCAAATAGATACAAACATGCAGACATCACAGCACTTAACCAAGGTTTATGATACTTGTAACTATAGTTCACTGGGTTTATAAACCAACTTATAACTGGCGGGCCCCACATTGCAAGACCGAAATGCTTATGTGAGATTTATTGATATTGCTGATACAACATCAACATGGGTCTGACTGAAAATAGGCTACCCCTAAATCCACCGCTGCATGTAAGCATTTTCCCCATTAGAATGGCCATTTTAGAGTTATGAGGTTCGGCTGGAGCCATACATTGGAGAATCAGCTTTTTAATAAATTGTGTCTACAGGGTCATGTGAGCAAAGCCACCCCAAAAAATATATTGCATATAGGGTATCACCATTTCCATGTGTGGGTTGTATTTAAAATAGCTCAATTAAAGACGTTTTTTTTGAGTGCCATGTTTAAAAATGGGGCCCCAGAAAGATAGAAACATAGTTCAATTCTTGACAGGGACACCGAAAGAATAAGGCTAGTATAGCATCGGCCGTAGCAACCCAAAAAAATGAAAAAACAGCTTCCTACCCCAGGAATCTACAGTTATGGCCCCAATCACAGTTATGTTTGTCACTGAGATAACAACATTTATGGGATGTATAATCCCATCTTAACCACTTATAACTAATAGCCATGGCCAAAACTGTAGAGTAGTGGTATCATGTTCAACCTTTTTGGAGGTTACTGCAATTCCATAGTTTGGCCTGTTCATCAAACAGACATCTGGTACCCAGTACCCGCCAAACAACAGAGTTTGCTGTTCATTTGGTTTCCTATGGATAATCCGGCACATGGGATTCCGTGAAAACTAAGGATATATCGACAACAGCAAGTTGAAGAGCTTATATATATATATATATATATCAAGTTCAAGAAGATGTATATGCATGCATATGTATATATATATACAAGAGAGGTAGGTTCTGGGAAGGTGACCAATATATATATATATATCATGACATATCAAAAATTAAATGGCGAACCAATCATCAACCAACCGGAGCAGATCGCAGATTTCCTCAGAGTTTTCCGATGGGTTATCCCCGGCGGCCAAGGCACTTCCGCACATCTCTCTCTTCCCTCGTGCACATAGAATGCCTGGTTTGGTACTTGGTGGCCCATCCCACTTAGTAAGTGGGTTATAACCCCAGTTACAAATGGGATAAGTAGGGTTAATCCACTTATAACTGGGGTTATAACCCACTTACTAAGTGGGATGGGCCACCAAGTAGGGATTTTACCAATGAAGAGTGGTTCAGAAAAACGGGATATGCACCAACATAACCCACCATAAAGGTATAATAAGGTTATGGCCCTTTACATACCAGTTATAAGTACTGAACTAACCCCATAAACATGGTTTATGTATAATCCCATAGAACAAAACAGTTATGACTAATCAATGGCCATAACCGTGGTTTGGAACCAAGGGAAGCAGTCCCTCTAATGATTAATAATGGGGAAACCCACCGAAACATATTTACACAAAGTGGTCCAAAGACAAACCTACCAATCTTGGGGATGTTTTGTACAACCAATGTTTGGTCATATTGGGATTGGTTTAGCATCAGCTTTGCCGCTGTACAGGAAGCCCTTGCATTTTTGACAATACAATCATCCTGTTCCTCATGAAATATTAGTTGTTCTTCAAGGTTTCCATACTATGGGTTATCAATGGTTATCATAATTCTCAAAAACTTAGCTAATATAACTCCCATTTCATAACCCATCAAGTAGGGTATCCTTGCGTGAATCAAATGGTAATCAGCTGACTCTGTGAATGGTATGGGTCTAGAAACCTCCTGAAAAGGTTCCTGCAGTAACCCAAAAGATTCCATCGGAACTTATAATATAGTCTAAATCAAACACAATTTTGTGACCCCTTTAATATCCCATTTGCGGGTCAACAACATTTTATATATAATATACATATATCATACATACCATGATTAAATCTATGGACTCATCTCAGTAAATATGGACTCATCTCAGTAAATATGGACTCATCTCAGTAAACTGCGAATATTTTGGGATAGTCCCGCGTACTATTGCTGGGGCCCTTCCATTGAGGAGAAGCCTAAGTTCGCAAACAGAACTTCAATAACTATGGTTGACATGTTAGATTAAGTAATTATAGATACTTATTAAGTATTCATGGGATTTGCAGGCGATCTTATATGAACTAACATAATTGACTAAGATAACATAACTTCATGGGATATTCTTCTGGGGGTTATAAACTGACAGCCCTACTTTGGGGCGCCCCGCAGCGTTGACGGTGTGCCATGCTCTCAGGATGTCCTTTCATCGAAGAGTGGATCAGAAACACAGTGGATGTCAACCAACATCACCAACCATAGAGGTATAATAAGCCTATGGCCCTTTACATACCAGTTATATATATAAGTACTGAACTAACCCCCAAAAAATTGTTTATATAAAATAACCAGTTATAATTATAGGTCATAAATGGCCATACTTGTCAGAAGGAAATTATTCCGCCCAAAAAAGAAACGCAACGGGAGTTGGGAATATACCCGCAACGGTGTCATCAAACATATTGTGGCTGGGAAATCCCCGTGGCCTAGCCATGGATGTTTAGTTTGCTGGGAAAATCATCCCTAAACAATACTGTAAATATGCTTCTTTGTTTTTTCCAGTATTGTTTAGAGATTATTTTGATTTCAAAGAACAATTTACATCTTGAAAAAATGAAAGTCAATGGGAAGAATTATCCCACATATGATGGAAAATATAGACCATGATCCAAACCACCAACCAGGTGTAAATTGTTCTTTGTTTTTCTCAAATAAACCACCTTTGATTACCTGAGGAGCTAAGCAGCTAATCCATGAGTCACCGATTCTCTGTTGCATGCAATGTGGGATTCACCGCCATGCACATGTTCAAAATCTACCATTTGGGGATGATATATATATATATATATATATACATATGTAACATGTATGTATCACCTATTTACAGAAATATTGGGGGTAGCTTACTATTGGGTTTACCAATCTAAATCAAATTAATTCATTTGGGGTACAAGAAACAACATGATCAAAAGAACGCGCTTGATGTACAGTATTCAATGTGGCCAATATCCAAGCGAATCCGAAAATATTTGGTAAATATACGACAGGAAACCTTAGCGGAGCCTCCATGCAAAACCGCCATGGTTTATCCAATTTGAGCCATATCAAATTGTGTTTACTGGATTGTACTGGTCAATTTGGAGATATCTTAAAGGTCACTTTTGCACTGGTCAAGTCCTTCTTACAAACAAGTCTTCATTTTATTCTAGCCAGCCCCACTATTTTTGTTGGTTCATTCGAGCAAAAAAAACATTGATTTGTGACAGCCATCCTTCACGCGCGCCCTTTTCCCGACTCCTGCCGCTCTTCATCGGAGAGATCAAGGTTCAAACCGGTCGCTCTCAATTCGTTCATGTACTCCTGAGTTGGCCGAAATGGTACCACCCGAAACAAAGGCTAAGTTGGTAGACATAACTTGGCGAACTCTGGGGTTTATGGGGGTAGATGGGGATAGTAATGAACTAACGAACTAGTTCATGGATGTTAATGGGATTCACAAACCAGCTTCTGACTAGGGGGGCCGACTTTGTAGCTACGGATCAAAACCCTCGTTCCAGTAAACACCACAATAGCTCGGATTTATGGTTGTTCCTCCCCCCAAAAGAATGGTACGTTAATGTAGGTTAGGTTTTGACACATCCCCATATCAAGATAGTAGAGGATAATATTGTTGCAATAATCTTGATATGGGGACTAGCGATGGCATATATCGATCATATTCACTATTTGTTCTTGATATTGACTGAGTTCAGTTCTGTATATCGTAATGAACAAAATAGGCCAGGCAACGCTCGGACGAGCCGAGCCCAGCGAGAAATTCAACAAATGACGTCCATTCACCACATATCCCTTGCGAGGAAAAACAATGTCATAAACCACCTTTTTGGGAATGGTAACCGGAATGGTATTATTGTTTTGCCAACATTACATGTAATTACTGTAATTACAGATATACATACATATATATATATAAGTTGATAATGCACAATATGAAAATGAAACATGGTAACTCCCAATATGCAGGAGTAGTATAACATCAAACAATACCATTAGCCAGCCATGATGTATCACTTCTATCATCCAATATCCTGTCGTTTGCTGCGAAGAACTTTTGACGATTTGACCAAGACCAAATCATGAACCAACTTTCATACAAGTGCAAGTGCCGTCCTCAATCTCCTGGCGTTGCAACTTTTGCTCCTCGTACTCCTGTGCGGCATAAGAAATGGCCAAGGCTAAGTTGTAAAGTTTATGGTGGATCTCCCTTTACACTAGCTCACGCATATTTTCATTTAGAGTTCGTTACATATAGTCATATGTGTAGAGGTTATATCCTAAATTGTGGAGATAAGAATCCCATGGTGATAGACATTTATGTATTACCATCAATCAACAAGACAACCATGAATCCAGCACTACAAACCATTATCAATCCGTATTGCCCTCTGGTAAACTAACAGTTCGACATGGAAAATCCACCATGAATTTAGATCATTTTCCGAACCGGTTTTCCCATGGGTTTTCTACAATATGGCCCTTTACCACTTATAAGTCACTGAGTCACCACATTTATAGAATGTATATACAGTAATCCCATCTGAATAACCATTTATTAATTATGATCAGTTATGACTAATCAATGGCAATAATTGCATTGTTTTTACCCTATGGATCCAAGTACCTTCTTAGGAAGTGTTTGGGGTATAATTTACGATAATTTGGAGGTTTTTTTGTACCTTCTCAGACAGTGGCCATGGATCCATAGGGTCTACATGTTTTCTCGTACGGTGAAAACAAGGAAGACCCACGAACTGCAGCCCCGTTCGCTGGGTCGCGTTCACCTTCTCGGCTTTGCGATACTCTTCTTCGATCTCCTGCGACAGTTCACCAAATGTAGATACAATGTGGGCCGTGGCCACCCCCACCCAGGTATCAATTGGTTGATAAACCCCAGTAACTATAGTTATAAATACCATAAACCATAGTGAAATTGGACTTTTAAACCATAGTTGTAAGCCCCATTAGCAATATAGTTATTTGTTGCGTATCATAAACCATAGTGAAATTGAAGTTATTTGCACCAACTTAGCTATCGTTCGGGGGCCCCACATTGTAGAGTTTTTAACTATAACTCCAATAACTAGGGTTTATAGGGATGTATATAATACAACTATATTTATTGAAAATTACAAACCACCCACATTTTGATGCTTTATACCAACCATTTATGGTAAACTTGGGAATGGTGGATCCTATTGCTTTACTGAGATTATATCTAGATTAGATATAACCCTCCAAATACCCCACCAAGAAATAGTAAAAGTACTAAGGTTATGGCATAAAATGCAATTTTTTAATGGCTTCTTCCAAGGTCTAGGTACCTGAATATACGCATATCAAAAACTTGGAATACGAGGGTTGTAGTGGGATATATAGTATATGTAACTACTCAGAGAAGTGTTCGAACAAATATAAGAGATAGAGAAAAAGCAAGTTGATGGAGAGAAAGTCAAACCTATAGTCTGTAGTCCAACCCAATGCAAAATCAAAGATGCGATATGGATGGATGCTTCAGGAGATTGGCTGATGCCCTGACAGGGTACTGCGTATGGAACATGTGAAACCCATGTTTCACACCATGCATCATCCATGTCATCTTCCCTTTTTTGTTCTTGCCCTGTCGGCCTTTAAGATTGGTGGCTCCTGAGCGGTCCCTGATTTGTCAACTCCTTCACTGAACCTGACATGATTAAAATTGATTAAACATGTAGATTGTCATCCCACGAATCGTACATGGTAAATACATAGCTATGGTTCGTAAGTCCCCGATTCGCCAGCAATCATTGGGCTATATGATGGTCTTATGAGGATAGAAAGAAAAATATGCAATATATAAAATCATGTACAGCTATGGCTCGAAATACCAGTTGTAAGTCACTTAGAACCCCATTTATAGAATGTATAATCCCATCTAAATAACAATATATTATTGGTTTCTGGGGCCATAACTGTAACCAACATTATATAGGTTGCGTGGAGAAACCACGGCCCATGGACCACATCTAGTCTCTACAAGGCGGCCCAACCCCGTTAGGCTCCAAGAACTAGTTCGTTATATCATGTTCTATAAACCACCCTTATATCATATATCATTGTTTTACACATTTATGGCATTTGTTAATTATAACTGGTTATAAACGGGATGATACATAAACCATAAATGGGGTTATACAGTAAGTAATTATAATTGGTATGACTCGGGCCATAACTGGGGTAGTCCACAAACAACAGATCTGTTGCTGGATTAATTTGCTGGTTGGCTGGTGATTTTCCCATTGGGGATCCCCGAATCTAAACCATGGAAACCATGGAAATTGGAGTAAACATAATAATAATGTCAACGTAGGATTAATCAACCGGTTTATCAATCCAGGGGGACCACCTGTGGTGGTTGATTAATCGGGAGGATTAATCCTACCTTGACATTACACATCAAAGTGGCCCCCCGTAGTTATAACTTGATTTGCAAAGCCCATGAACATAGGTCCCCCAGAAAGCCCACTCAGCCAAGTTTGGGGCCACCACCTTTTAGGTTTTGCATCATGGATTTTTCTTGGCCCAAAAGTGTGCAAAAGAAAACGTTCCAATCCCTGAAAATGGTCTGAAAGTGAGACCACCACCAAAAAAACAGGGGATTAGAACTTCATTGCCCACAATTTCCCAATATTTTGGTCAATTTATCCGCCAAAGACGACCCTTGGTACCCTTGTATCCCCTTGCATTACCTGAAACACCAAATATAAACCAGTATAAACCATTATCTCCTACTATAGTTCCATATCTCCTATCCACTGCAACCCATATAATCTACTAGAATCACAAATTATTAACCACTATTAACCCATTATCATTCCATATCTCTCCTATCTTGCCAACCTCGACTGACTCCACAAAAAACTCCGCGATACGAGCCTCGCCTTCCGGACCCATTCGAAGAGGTGAGACTCCTCAGCGATAAAGGCGCAATGTTCAAGTCATGGGGCAAACACTTGGGATATGTTTTTTGATACCAAATATAGGGATAATTACCTGAGTAAGCTATATTAAATCTTGTTAACCACTGATTCAGGAGAAAAAAATGTAATTGATAACAATCAATTACTTTACTTCGTGTGATCCCCACCATGACATTTATACATTTTGTTATTGGCAAATCTTCTGGCATTCTATCTGACATATCTTCTGGCATTCTATCTGGCATTCTATCTGGCATATCTTGCATTCTATCTGGCATATCTTCTGGCAAATTATCTACTCAAACCTTCTGGCATTCTATCTGGCAAACATTGTGGCACTTTATCTGGCATATCTTCTGGCATTCTATCTGTAATTTTATCTGGCATATCTTATGGCATTTTATCTGGCATATCTTCTGGCATTCTATCTGACATTCTATCTGGCATATCTGCTGGCATTCTATCTGGCCGTTGAGGTCCAGCGGTGCGCACTGAGCTCGGAAGTTGGCGAAGAGCTTGGCGAAGAGTTGGCAAGGCGGAAGTGGAGGTGGAAGTTGGCCGAGGAGAAACTGGAGGAGGAGGCGGAGGAGGAGGAGGAGGAGGAGGCGGAGGACAACAGCTCTGATAAAATCTAACAACCCTCACCTGGCAGGTGGGGAAATATAGGGGTCTAAATGCATTTTAGATTGTTCAAAATAATTTATGCCATTTGAGGCAATGTAAAGCAATGTGAAGCAATGAATCCTTGATATGGGTACGTCAATGGTGAAAACACAGTGGCCATGAATTTTCCTAAAGTGATGATAATGATAATCCCCTGGTAGAGGGGGATCCCAACTTGGTGGCACTCCAGCCATCGAACGGGACATCTCCAAATTCGCTCCAATATGCGTTGATCCAATTCCGAATTCCTTCCAATTTGTGCTGGTCAATGTCCTGTACATGTCAACCCTGGATTAATAAACCCCTACTAGATTGTTTAATTGGGAGGCTACCATTTAAAAGTATCAGATGAAATGACTATTGGAGGAGTACCCCCCCTTGTTGGCAATTTCCGCTGAAGAACTCACGATCATTGCTGGGTTGAATCAGTTGGATCACAATGCTGGAATCAGCTACCCTCTGGTAATCAGCGCTGGACAATTCCCCACTTCATTGACTTGACAGTGAAATGGCCATGGCTATTAGTTATAACTGGTTATAAATGAGATTATAATAGATTAATATAGATTATACAATCTATAAATATCATTAAATATCTATAAATGGGGTCATAAGTGATTTATAACTGGTATTTTAGGCCATGACTGTAACATTTCAATAGCAAATTTCTAGGGAATTTCCCAGCCGCCTCTGGCCGTGACCCCGAAGGCTGCCGAATCTCAGGCTCTGGCACGAAAGGGCGCCTAAGACGTTTCAACTCAAAAAATGTAAAATTAAAAATGTGGTTATTTCAAGGGACAATGAAAATATATGATTCATGATGATTCTGTATTTTCCTTTATTGTAGGGAAAACACAACATAGAACTTGTGGAATAGATGACTGTTGAATGAGATGTTCTAATGGGAAAATCATCTATCAACGGGAATTGGTGGGTTCAACCCATGTCACAGTTGTAAATTGGGATCATATGGGCTCATTATCCTTAGCGACAAGAAAATGAAACTAACCACCAGTTTTGTCCATGTGGGTGTGTCTTATAATGTGGTAATGTTTGAAAAGCAATAGCATCCACCATCCCAAAGCTTACTATTGGTGGTATAAGCCATCAAACTATGGCCGGTTTATCATTGCTTTACCAAGATTACACCCATAAAATGGCGACGTAAGTATATACTCAAAATAAATGATAATTGATCAGTGGATTTACGGTTACCCTATTCTCAAACAAACCAATATGTGCCCTTCCAAATCCCCCAGTCGTTTTTTTAAAGCCCCCAAACGAAACCATGGTGGATTGCACTTGGAGGATCATCCCACCATTTAGAGGACTTACTAGCCATGATTATTAACCACTCACGATTCGTGGGATGATCCTCCAAGTGGCAGTTTCTTTGTTAATCGATATGTTCAAGCTGAGAGAAATGTTCCAAGGATCGTGAAAGAGTCTACTTCTTATGTAACATATGAGATGGTAAAGTCCATAGTCCATAGTATACGATCCCATCAAGCAATCATTCGGGTGTCAATTTGAATCATCTCAAATAGAGGTATACGCAATCATGTATACTACATCACTGCAACTTTATAGACGCAAACCGAAGAGTGGGGTCCCAAACATGATGTTTTCTGGCAATTTCTACGATGCATCGAACCCTTTTTCCAAGTCCAGGATGGCGTGCTCAATGTTAAAATAGATGTTATTGATCTTTCATACTAGTCTTGATGTCGCTACAAATATTCCAAACTAAGCGGAAAGGGTTCAACGTACTGAAGCATCCAAAACTAAAGGTTACTATAGAGATACGCATAATAAAAGCCCGTTGCTGGACCAAAGGCACAACAATTTTTGTGTCAAATCATATCTAGTTGACAGTCTCTGCTGGAAGAAAACACACTGGTCAAACTGGAATCTCCCTGTCAAGTGAATACCCTCTGGTAATGAACGATTGACCCATCGATTTATTAAATACTGATGACCATTGACCATGGCTATTAGTGAAAGAACTGGTTATGAATCACTGGGATTATACAGTCTATAAATGGGGTATAACTAATTCTTACAATTATTGTAAATGGTTATAACTGGTTATATATTTCAATGGGATTATATATTCCATAAATGGGGATGACTTAGTATTTATAACTGGTATTTTGGGCCATAACTGTATAGGTCAAAGTCACGTACCCCGATTTGTTTTTTCCGCCGAATCGACTTTAGTGCTGTGTGACAGCGGTAGAGACAACCAGCCGAAAAATGGATGGCTGGTTGGTGGTATGCCCACCCCTCTGAAAAATATGAGTTCGTCAATATATGGAAAGATAAAAAATGTTCCAAACCACCAACTACAATGTGAGGCCCCCAAGATATAAGTTGGTTTATAAGCCCTAGTAACTATATAGTTATAAGTACCATAAACCATAGTTATTGGAGTTATAAACCAACTTAGCTATCTTGGGGGCCTCACATTGTAGGGATGGTCAATGACCCATCCCCATTTCCAATTCGCGCACTCCGAGACCCAGGGTCCACCCCACCTCAGAACTACTTGGTCGAGCACATTTACTCAACAGTTCCTGCAGCGGCTACAAGAACCAATTGACATCCCTGCAGAACATATTAAAAAAAAAATAGTTACCCTCTGGTAATTTAACATAGCTGTTGAAAATGGCCAGTTATAGTGGATTTTCCAATTAAAAATGGTTATTTTTCATAGTTATGTTAGTTTACCAGAGGGTATGTGAAATTTATATCAGGCCCCATTAAACTAACATCATGTCTATAAATTTTGGAACGGGAACATCAGGGGACATCATATGAGCGATTGTGAAAACCCTAGGTTCACGGAAAGGACATCCACAAATTTGGGAAGGTCCCATCGCTTACCACACGTTTGTACAATAATGATATATGGTAAATTTGGGGGGTATCGCTTGCAGGAAACTGCTGCATTTATATATATATATATGTGATGAACTATGAATAACATGTGATATTTGGGTATCGCTAATGTGGATATTAGAGAAATATGATGACATAACCTTGAAAAGGGGTATCGCTAATTTGGGAAGGTCCCATCGCTTACCTCGTGTTTTTAACAATTTCCATCAATTTCCATAAGCCAATGTCCGTCGAATACATATTTAGTATTGCCGGGGTTTTTACGGTTGCTCATATATGGGGATTGAAATAATGGGTCTTTAAACCCCTTTGAACATGGATGTTTTCCATTCCTAAGGGTGTAGTTCTGGAATCCAACTTTTGACCATGGCACCTAGGATATATGAGCTCCAAATATCTCTAAACGGCATCAGAACGCTGAAATCCCTTCTAAATTGCCTGGAAAAACGAACCCGTCCATGGTCAATGCGTTCCGCAGAGTCGTCAGTTGTGAGAATGCCAACAGAAGGGCGACGCCAGATAGAAAGAACTTCATCGAAGGTGAATGCTTCCAGCATTGCGACAAGCGCTGCTGCATCGGCCGCCGGAACCATGTAATTCTTCCCGCTTGTCCAGAAACGCAGCATGATGACCCAGCGCCTAACGCGCAGCATTGCACAGGAGTGCTGCTCTTGCGCCTTGATAATATTCTCAGCTGAAGGCCACCAAACGGACTTGTTCATGCTTTTCCATGCGCGGCCAGGGCCTCATCCGAGCATGGGTTTAGAGGACAAAGCAAATTCGTGCTGCCATGTGTGGCCTGTGAAACCCGTCAAGAACAAGTGTGCAAATATTCCAAGTTTTCAGATGCTTGGCATAATTGATATTCCAAGTTTCCAGGATTTAAGAAAAAGTTTCTGGGATTTAAGAAATAGTTTCCTTCTATATTTACATCTTAGGAGGGTTAAGCTGGTACGCTCCCGAAGAAGCCGGACTCCCCAGGCTTCCCCGACAGACCTGGACAAATCCAGTCCGGACTTTTGGGGGGGGTCCCCGACTTGAATATCCTCTGAGGTGTCTAAAATGTCATGCGGCAAAGGCTTGCTAACAACATCCCGCAACTCACCCCCAAAGACTATCAGCCACATGGTTTTGTTTGGGAAA
Source organism: Cladocopium goreaui (assembly GCA_947184155.2). Lineage (NCBI taxonomy): Eukaryota > Dinophyceae > Suessiales > Symbiodiniaceae > Cladocopium > Cladocopium goreaui. Next base: position 186,394 of record CAMXCT020000111.1, read on the forward strand.
CATATTTTTTGGATCCCACAACTTGTGGGTATCGCGTGTGGAAGTATTTGCAGCGTTGTATGGTGCATTTGACAAAAACTGCATTGGGACAGGGTATGTGTTTATGTTGCTGTCGGATGCACCCTTTCCTGGATTGAAACAGCATTACAACTGGTATGGCGCCGTAGTGCTCACAATTGGATTCTAGATGGTTTCGGTTTCAAGTTTCAAGCGTCAACAGTTTCAGTGTGGTGAACCATGGGTGAAGGAGGTTCTAGTACTATAAAATTGGCATGTGGGGTAAAGACATTAGTTCTTTCTCACCACAAACTACCATTGGCAAATGCGTGCTCCAAGATTGACCAGGTTTGCCCTGACAACATGGCCAATAACACCTTTTGCTTGCAAATATTACACCTTTGATTCAATATGAAAACATCTTCACAGATTGCCCGAGATTGTGTCCGAAACACGGCCAATCTGATTTCCAAAATTTCTACCATCATATTGGTGGCGATATTGCGTCAGAAATCTCCAGGTCTTTCTTAATATCTCCAAGCCAATATAGTTGGTACCACTACAAGGTGGTGCCTCAGTTCGTGAACGCTGGTGAACATCACTCCAAGTTCATGTTTGGCTTTCTGATACCTTTGACTATAGTTATATAAGGGTTAGTCAAAAATCAGAACTGGAGAGCCTCACCTTCTATGTTTCCCTAACATGACCATCCACAGAAACTTCACGCTCCTGATATGCTGCATGGATCAAGATGAAACGCTCTCGTGCCTGTCGTGCCATCGTCTGGAAAGCTCAGGACCGGTTGGAGGATATTCATGGGCCATGCATTGGTTCAAGAACAAATCTGAACCGGAAATCATGTTTTTGTTGAGCATCGAAACCATCGGGGTTTGCTCTAGTTGTTCTTCCCTCAAAGCAAGGATATCAACTCATTGGATACCTGCAACGCAAATATTTCAACAATGGCTCATGGTATGTACCTGCATTAAAGCTATGTAAACCGGGGGCATATCCACTTTCTAAGCCCTTACGTAGGCCTTATATCTGGATATATCTGGCAAGTATGTTTAATATTTCGGTACGTGAAATGGCCATTGACATGTTCTTTGTTTCCATCATTCATAGGCTAAATCCGTTTGATTCATTATTAAGTCACAAATAAATCCCGTCTAAGTATAAATTTGGATTTGCTTAAGGAACCTCCCCAAAAGTAAACAGAATCGCTATAGATTCACCAAATATCACCAAATAACTGTCTCATTGGGGAAACACAATCATCGACTCAGCTAATCCAAGTTTATGCCTACGGCAGGAAAACCGTACGTGCGTTTTGCTTCTTTTTGAGTATTGCTCTTTGTCTTGGGGTTGGGGTGGGGTGGGGGGGCATGTTAACGTTCCTCGTACTTCGTACAGGATATATTGCCATGTTAGTGTGGGTTGGGGTTGGGGTGGGGCGGGGTGGGGGGGCATGTTAACGTTCCTTGTACTTCGTACAGGATATATTGCGATGTTTTAGCTTTTTTTAAAGTCTCGTAAAAATATTTTTGTTATCTAGCGTACGTGTAGTGACGAGTGACATGAACGGGGGTATGAACGTGTGTGTGAACGACATGCGTGCGAGTGAACGTACGTGCGAACGTATGCATATACGAGTGAGCGTGCGTGCGAGCGAACGTGTGAGCGTACGTCCGTGCGTTTGCACGGTCACTCGCCACGCGCGCGCCCACGTACGAAAATAAGGTCGACTTGAGTCGACCTTATTTTTGCACGACCCTGCCTCTTTAGTATTGATTTAGTATTGTAGCGCTTTGCACGTGCAGAAATAAGGTCGACTCCAGTCGACCTTATTTTCGTACGTGCGCGCGCACGCGGCCAGTGAACGTGCAAACGCACGCACGTACGCACACACGTCCGTCCACTTGTACGCACACGTCCGTTCACTCGTTCGCTCACACGTGCACTCGTCCCTTCACTCGTTCGCCTTACGTTCGTCACCACGTCCGTTAGCCACTCGTACCCCCTACGTTCACCGCGTCTCTTGGAGCTTTAAAAGCATTGTTTACGAGGCTTTAAAAAAAGCTAAGCGATGTTGCTAAGATCTCTGGGATCTTTTACTACGTTACATGTTGCTACGCTGCTGGTATCTCTGAGATAGTTTCATACGTTACATGTTGCTACTCTGCTGAGATCCTTGGGTCTTTCTTACTACGTTACAGGTTGCTACGCTGCTGAGATCTCTGAGATAGTTTCCTACGTTACATGTTGCTACTCTGCTGAGATCCTTGGGTCTTTCTTACTACGTTACAGGTTGCTACGCTGCTGAGATCTCTGAGATAGTTTCCTACGTTACATGTTGCTACGCTGCTGAGGTCCTTGGGATCGTTTACTACGTGACATGTTGCTACGCTGCTGAGATCCTTGGGATCGTTTACTACGTGACATGTTGCTACTCTGCTGAGATCTCTGGGATCGTTTACTGCGTTACATGTTGCTACGCTGCTGAGATCCTTGGGATCGTTTACTACGTTACATGTTGCTACGCTGCTGAGATCTCTGAGATAGTTTCCTACGTTACATGTTGCTACGCTGCTGAGATCCTTGGGATCGTTTCCTACGTGACATGTTGCTACGCTGCTGAGATCCTTGGGATCGTTTACTACGTGACATGTTGCTACTCTGCTGAGATCTCTGGGATCGTTTACTGCGTTACATGTTGCTACGCTGCTGAGATCCTTGGGATCGTTTACTACGTTACATGTTGCTACGCTGCTGAGATCTCTGTGATCGTTTACTACGTTACAGGTTGCTACGCGTTATGAGTGCCATAATGGCAACTTGCTGTCGAAGACAGCTTCCACACTGATGGATCGCTGAGCCGACGAAGAGTGTGAAAAAAAATCTGCGCATCCACGTCTGATGCACATGATGTTTACCTGGATTTGTTAAAAATCAATAGATTTTGCATCCACTTGTTTTAACCCAAATTCAGTTATCCAAACTGATCGGAAGAGCATTTTATATTGTAAATTACAGGTGATTGTGACTCTCCTGGAAACAACCAATCAAAACGCTCGCGCGGTTTCCCTTCCGCCGGGAAGTTTATGGCTTTAGTGCATTGTTTTCTACTTGGACAATTCAGTATAAATAATGGTTTATAGTTAGGAAGTTAGGACAATCCTCGAACTAAATGGGTGATTTTCCAGCATGCCATGTTGACACCGCTGGGTAAATCCTAGCACCGTTTCTTAATATGGTATGTGCATCAACCTAGCTGGAAAATCACCACATTAGCAAGTCAAGGCCCTATGGATCCAAACACTGTCTGAGAAGGTACTTAAGCCTCCAAATTATAGTAAATTATACCCCAAACACTTCCTAAGAAGGTACTTGGATCCATAGGGAGGGTAAATCGCCACACGTTGCTGACACTTCACACATTGCACCGGGGCCCGCGACTTGAGCGAGTTCCTGCGAGGCCCAAGAAGCCCCTTTTCGGCACCATAGAAGTTACGTTGATCAATGGTGGTTTAATGGTGGTTTAATGGCATTGTTAATACAAATTAATGGAATTTAGATAACTAAGTTGGTGAAAACAATTTGTTTAACTAGGGTTTATGGAGTAGATAGAATATGGAAATTGAGTTAACTATATAACTATAGGCTGTAGCTAGATGGTTATACATGATGGAATCATATGGAATCCTCACTTTTGTTTGGGAAAGCCCTTGTTTTCATGGGAAAATCGTCTACAAACGGATACATCAAGGTTTTTAGGATGGGATTTTCTGCAGAAATCATGCTCTCAGGGGGCAAAGGTGGTTGAGCATCACCCAGCGACAAGCCACGTGCGTCCCTAAACTGTTTACCCGAGGCCCCAGTTTGATCCAGTTTGCTCCCTTTGGGGCTGCTCCAGAGAGGAGCGCATGAACTAAGCGGTTTTCAAAAAAAAATACTTTACTTCGTGTGATCCCCACCGTGACATTTTTACATTTTCTTACTGGCAAATCTTCTGGCATTCTATCTGACATATCTTCTGGCATTCTATCTGGCAAATCTTCTGGCATTCTATCTGGCATATCTTCTGGCATATTATCTGGCAAATCTTCTGGGATTCTATCTGGCATATCTTGTGTCATTCTATCTGACATTTTATCTGGCATACCTTCTGGCATTCTATCTGGCATATCTCATAGTATTTTATCTGGCATATCTTCTGGCATTCTATCTAACATTCCATCTGGCATATCTTCTGGCTTTCTATCTGGCATATTATCTGGCAAATCTTCTGGCATTCTATCTGACATATCTTCTGGCATTCTATCTGGCAAATCTTCTGGCATTCTATCTGGCATATCTTCTGGCATATTATCTGGCAAATCTTCTGGGATTCTATCTGGCATATCTTGTGTCATTCTATCTGACATTTTATCTGGCATACCTTCTGGCATTCTATCTGGCATATCTCATAGTATTTTATCTGGCATATCTTCTGGCATTCTATCTAACATTCCATCTGGCATATCTTCTGGCTTTCTATCTGGCATATCTCATGAGGTCCGGCAGGGAACACTTGGCGTGGATACTCGCGGTTGAGGTCCGGCAGGGAACACTGGGCGTGAATGGTCGTGGTTGAGGTCCGGCAGGGAACACTGGGCGGGGATGGTCGTGGTTGAGGTCCGGCAGGGAACACTGGGCGTGGATGGTCGTGGTTGAGGTCCGGCAGGGCACACTGACGTGGATGGTCGTGGTTGAGGTCCGGCAGCGAACACTGAGCATGGATGGTCGTGGTTGAGGTCCGGCAGAGAACACTGTGGATCGCGGGTCGCAGTTGGACGAGGAGGACGAGGAGGACGACGAGGAGGAGGACGACGAGGAGGAGGAGGAGGAGAGGAGGAGGAGATGAGGAGGAGAGGAGGAGGAGGAGGACGAGGCAGGAGGAGGCAACTGACATAAAATCTAACAACCCTCACCTGGCAGGTGGGGAACATGGCTGACAATTCGTTCAGTTTTTCTCTGCAGTATGTTGGTGATGAGCACACTCCATCATATAAAATCCATGGACATCCCACGATTTCACGATTGTTATTAGCAAAAACAACTATTTAGAGGACAAGATAGATTTCTATCAACTATGATGTACTATTTTGACGTTAGCTCATGTCCTGCTAATTATATTACCCATCATGGCGCTGGGATCCAGCTATTGACCTATCCGCAGGCAGCTGGTGGTTGAGCCACCCCGCGGAAGAATGATGGAGTTCGTCAGCTGGGATTATGACATTCCCAATCTATGGAATAATAAAAATGTTCCAAACCACCAACCAGTTAGACTCTGTTTTTTTTGCGTCGGACATGGTTAGATGCAGCTAAATGATCTTAAAGATTCTTAAAGTATGTCAATTCTTGAAGCATATCTCTACATTTCTGCTACATCTCAAATCATCTCAATGTACATACAAACTGCTGCCTCCCTAGGGGCCCTCTAGCTAAGCTGGTGAACATAACTCTAATAACTATAAGGTTTATAGAAAACATTAGAACATATTATATATAACTATAGCTGGTTGGTGGTTTCAACCCCTCTAAAAAATATGAGTTCGTCAGTTGGGATGATTATTCCCAATATTCGGAACAATAAAACATGTTCCCACCAACCGGTACAGTACTATAACTATAGTCAATGGGATTTTATTTTTTCAGTCGACTTCGATACATCACTTTTCGGATGATGCCGAGTCACATCTTCTGGGCCAACTTGGTGAATCCGCGGCGCTATGTTATGGCCATCCCAAACTTCATCCAGCTACATGGCCATGGCTATTAGTTACGACTGGTTATTTCAATGGGGCTATGCATTCCAACCATTTTTATGGGCTTAGTTCAGTACAAACATAACTGGGATGACTCGGGCAAAAACTTACATTCAAATGCTCTTTTTAAACTTCCAAATATCGTAAATATCGTGGGAGGATCATCCAAATACCCTCTGGTAAACTAACATAACTGTGGAAAATCACCATTTTTCATGGGTAAATCAACTATAAATGGCCATTTTCAAAAGCTATGTTAAATTACCAGAGGGTAACTTTATGACAGAACGTGGGGGCTTGAGTCTTCACCACTCTCCCGACATCCTCGGGAGTGGCTCCCTGGCGCTTATCTGGATGCCACTTCCTGACGTCAAAAATCGGCAACGCTTTTTAGGGCCCATGGAACCCATGGTTTTCCGATCAGAGACATGTCACGTTGGAAATCTGCAAAAGATGTTCCCTAATGATGTCTCGTCACATCTATATAACTCTTGGAGTTTGATGTATGTAAATATATATATATGTATATGTATATATATATATATATATATCCGCCGACCCCTGCCTAGCCTTGGCCCAGGCCGGGCGGCGCCCGGGATCACCGCAGGTGTGCGGCTTTGGCCTGCTAGGACCTCGGCCTGCACGGTCCACCAGACACCAAACCCTTTGCCACTGCCTTCCCAAGTCACCGCGAACACGTTGCCCTGCAGCGGCAGCCCTTTGCCAGCGCTTGGCCATGTCGCCATATCGCCATACTCCACTCCATCCATGTAGAGGGTTTCACAACCTGCGCGAAGCACGGGCCATCAGGACACAAAACCCCCGTGTGGGCCTTTACCACTTTGCCACTGCCTTCCCAGGTCACCGCGAATACGTTGCCCTGCAGGAGCAGTCCTTTGCCAGCGCCTGGCCAGTCGCCATACTCCATTTAGAGGGTTTCAAAACGTGCGCGAAGCACGGCCCATCACGACACAAAACCCGTCTGTGGGCCTTTACCGCTTTGCTGCTGCCTTCCCAAGTCACCGCGAACACGTTGCCCTGCAGCAGCAGTCCTTTGCCAGCGCCTGGCCATGTCGCCATACTCCATTTAGAGGGTTTCAAAACGTGCGCGAAGCACGGCCCATCACGACACAAAACCCGTCTGTGGGCCTTTACCGCTTTGCCACTGCTTTCCCAAGTCACCGCGAACACGTTGCCCTGCCTTTGCCAGCGCCTGGCCAGTCGCCATACTCAATTCAGAGGGTTTCAACGGTTTCAAAACGTGCGCGAAGCACAGCCCATCACGACACAAAACCCGTCTGTGGGCCATTACCACTTTGCCGCTGCCTTCCCAAGTCACCGCGAACACATTGCCCTGCAGCGGCAGCCCTTTGCCAGCGCCTAGCTAGTCGCCATACTCCATGCATGTAGAGGGATTCAAAACGTGCGCGAAGCACGGGCCATCAGGACACAAAACCCGTCTGTCGGCCTTTACCGCTTTGCCGCTGCCTTCCCAGGTCACCGCACACACGTTGACCTGCAGCGGCAGCCCTGTGCCAGTGCCTGGCCATGTCGCCATAATCCATGTACCGCCTTGCCACTGCTTCCCCCGGTCACCGCGAACACGTTGCCCTGCAGCGGCAGCCCTTTGCCAGCGCTTGGCCACGTTGCCATATCGCCATACTCCACTCCATCCATTTAGAGGGTTTCACAACCTGCGCCAAGCACGGGCCATCAGGACACAAAACCCCCCGTGTGGGCCTTTACCGCTTGGCCACTGCCTTCCCAGGTCACCGCGAACACGTTGCCCTGCAGCGGCAACCCTTTGCCAGCGCCTGGCCATGTCGCCATATACTCTATTTAGAGGGTTTCAAAACGTGCGCGAAGCACGGCCCATCACGACACAAAATCCGTCTGTGGGCCTTTACCGCTCTGCCACTGCCTTCCCAGGTCACCGCACACTCGTTGCCCTGCAGCGGCAGCCCTTTGCCAGCGCCTGGCCATGTCGCCATACTCCCTGTAGAGGGTTTCAAAACGTGCGCGAAGCACCGCACATCACGACACAAAACCCGTCTGTCGGCCTTTACCGCTTTGCCGCTGCCTTCCCAGGTCACCGCACACACGTTGACCTGCAGCGGCAGCCCTGTGCCAGTGCCTGGCCATGTCGCCATAATCCATGTACCGCCTTGCCACTGCTTCCCCCGGTCACCGCGAACACGTTGCCCTGCAGCGGCAGCCCTTTGCCATATCGCCATACTCCACTCCATCCATTTAGAGGGTTTCACAACCTGCACGAAGCACGGGCCATCAGTGGGCCTTTACCGCTTTGCCACTGCCTTCCCAGGTCACCGCACACACGGTGCCCTGCAGCGGCAGCCCTTTGCCAGCGCCTGGCCATGTCGCCATACTCCATTTAGAGGGTTTCAAAACGCGCGCGAAGCACGGCCCATCACGACACAAAACCCGTCTGTGGGCCTTTACCGCTTTGCCACTGCCTTCCCAGGTCACCGCACACACGTTGCCCTGCAGCGGCAGCCCTTTGCCAGCGCCCGGCCATGTCGCCATACTCCATTTAGAGGGTTTCAAAACGTGCGCGAAGCACGGCCCATCACGACACAAAACCCGTCTGTGGGCCTTTACCGCGTTGCCACTGCTTTCCCAAGTCACCGCGAACACGTTGCCCTGCAGCGGCAGCCCTTTGCCAGCGCCTGGCCATGTCGCCATACTCCATTTAGAGGGTTTCAAAACGTGCGCGAAGCACGGCCCATCACGACACAAAACCCGTCTGTGGGCCTTTACCGCTTTGCCACTGCCTTCCCAGGTCACCGCACACACGTTGCCCTGCAGCGGCAGCCCTGCCAGTGCCTGACCATGTCGCCATAATCCATTTACCGCCTTGCCACTGCTTCCCCCGGTCACCGCGAACACGTTGCCCTGCAGCGGCAGCCCTTTGCCAGCGCCTGGCCATGTCGCCATACTCCATTTTAGAGGGTGTCAAAACCTGTGTGAAGCACGGTCCATCAGGACACAAAACCCCGCTGTGAGCCTTTACCGCTTTGCCACTGCTTTCCCAGGTCACCGCGAACACGTTGCCCTGCAGCGCCAGCCCTGTGCCAGCACCTGGCCATGTCGCCATACTCCATTTAGAGGGTTTCAAAACGTGCACGAAGCACGGCCCATCACGACACAAAACCCGTCTGTGGGCCTTTACCGCTTTGCCACTGCTTTCCCAAGTCACCGCGAACACGTTGCCCTGCAGCGGCAGCCCTTTGCCAGCGCCTGGCCATGTCGCCATACTCCATTTAGAGGGTTTCAAAACGTGCGCGAAGCACGGCCCATCACGACACAAAACCCGTCTGTGGGCCTTTACCGCTTTGCCACTGCCTTCCCAGGTCACCGCACACACGTTGCCCTGCAGCGGCAGCCCTGTGCCACTGCCTGGCCATGTCGCCATAATCCATTTACCGCCTTGCCACTGCTTCCCCCGGTCACCGCGAACACGTTGCCCTCCAGCGGCAGCCCTTTGCCAGCACCTGGCCATGTCGCCATACTCCATTTTAGAGGGTGTCAAAACCTGTGTGAAGCACGGTCCATCAGGACACAAAACCCCGCTGTGAGCCTTTACCGCTTTGCCACTGCTTTCCCAAGTCACCCCGAACACGTTGCCCTGCAGCGCCAGCCGTTTGGCAGCGCCACGTGCTCCATTGCCAGCGCCTTGCCAAGTCACAGACCTGTCTCTATTGGGTTTGGTCTTGCCATGCGTGTCAGAAGCTCCGTTGGGTTCCTTACCTTGCTACCCACCTCTCTCGTTCACAGGGCCGTCCAGATGGTGCGCTATGCTTGACGTGGATTCGTCCGGTAGCACGTGCTGACCACACAACCGTCCCACACAGTGGGCACTTGTGTGCATGCTGCTGCGTTCGGTTGCTAACCACACCGTTCTGTACGTAAAACGTGTTTCCGCACGCACCGCGATGGTCAAGTTGCCCAACCTTCACGTTGCTGGCCACGGTGCCTGCGCAGAAAGGGCAAGTATAAACAAAGGCTTTCGCCACGACGTGCCCATCTTTCACTTGAAATGCTTTTCCGCAAGCTTGCCGGTGATTTACTCGGCCCGAGCACACAGTGCTGTTGACAGCAACATTACAAAAAGGACATATGTAATGAAATTGTGTTGTTGCAGCCTGCCCCTGCGTTGGCTGCGGTGGCTGTGGCAACGTTTGAGGCTGGTCAGCTGCGCGCGGAGCCTTGCATGTCTGTTCTTGCGTAGCATTTCCTTCGCGTTTACGCTTTCGCGCGGCATCGCTCGTTCCGGTTGCCTGCCCTGCCCCTATCGAGGTCGGCTCCAACTGTTTTTGGGGCTCTTCTTCGGCGCGTGCAGCTTTGCATGTCTTGTCTTGGCTTCCGTGTCCTCCCCCTTTCCGCTTTCGAGCGATTTCCGCCACTACTTCGGCTATGACTCTTTCCTGCTTCTCGCGTGCAACTTTCTGTTCGGTGGCAGCCACACGTGCTACTGCTTTTCTGATAATGCTTCGCGCTAGTTCTGGCGCTTGGCAGCTGTCGCATATCTGTTCGCCGTTCTGGTGGCTATGCCGGGACATCCATTTTTGAAAGGACGCTGTTCCTTTCTTTGCTCTGCATTTGCTGCATGTCCACAAACCCAGCGCCTTGTGGGCGCAAAGCAAACAAAACCTTCGTGCCCTCCTCTGCTTCCATGCCCCCGGGGAAAAATCAGCCTCGGCTTTGCGGTTTCCACAACCAGAACACAGTTTCGTGCTCTCACACGTCGTGCAAATGCGATACAACGTGCACGGTGGATGCGCATAGTTTGCAGGGAAACTTTGCTTGTCTTTCCATGCGCAGCATGCCACGCATTGCCACGGCTGCCCCACCTCAGCGTGCCGCCTAATGCATTCCTTGCAGACCCGTGCTGTGTCATTCCGCTTCCATTGCCCTGCGGTGTACCCTGCAGCCGGCTTTTGTTCCTTGCACTCATTGCATGGCCTTTCTTCCCGGTATCTTGCGCGCAAGGCTGTCCAATCGATGGTTTCTCCCCGCCACTGTCGCAACAACAGTTCGCGTCCTAGTTTCGCACCCTTTTGAAATGGCGCTGCCTCGAATGGGCGGTAGATAAACAAGCCGCTGCGGTCCTTGACCCGTGTTGCCGCAATATATACTGTCAAAGGGTCTCCGGCATCCCCTATTTGCATGTCCATGACCGCACCCTCCTTATATGTTTGGCCTTGCGCTGCGTGCGCAGTTGTGGCAAACCCTGGAGCCAATGGCAGCTGGCGTCGCGTCACGCGCAGCACCGGTCTTCCGCGGCCTTTGTCCAAATGCCATGGCTTTCTTTGCGGTACCACAGGAAACACATTGTCTTCCGACAGACCATCCACGCGCCACGATGTTTTCGTTTGGAACCGAACGAAAATGCACACGGGCAACTTGTTCCAGATACACGTATTGTCCCCTGCCTCTCCATCGTCCTTTGCGGCCAGTTTCCACCCGACAACGTCTCCTGGGCAGCCTCTCAAGATTCCACGGTCGCGGTCCAGATGGTCTGTGGCCATGACAGGCATACCAATGCATAAAGGTAAAACCCCGTACAGGGCTCCGCAGTCTTGATCGTGCCGTTGCAGCCACGCCAATTTGTCCTTGCCGAGGTCTGGCTTTTCTCGCAGCGCTCGACTGGAAATCCGATCTTTTGCGATCGCATAATACACCTGCTGGCCATGGCTTGCAGCCCACTCTTTTGCACGCAATTTGTTCACATGGTACTTGACGGCGTTGGTCGCGAAAATTGCTTTCGCCTTCGCAAATCCCTCTGGCTTTGCTGTGGCTTCCCCTACAACCCTTTCTTTGGAGCGGCGCTCCTTTTGACAGGTTTTGCATTCCCAGCGACGCGTTTTCTCTTTGCTGGCCTTGGCGTCCAGCAACGCTTGGCACGTGCCGTTGCCGCATTCAAGCCGCTCGCCATTCCAACTTCCTGGGACGCACGTGTCCCGTCCATGCAAAAAAGCATGGTTTTCCTCTGACAGCTTGCCGCTGCGGAGTTCACCTTGCAATTTTTGCAACCACACGTCCTGCGTGCGCTCGCATTGCACCAGTTCCGTGATGCCATGCACCCCGTCCGGCGGCGAACCCCAGACTAGCTGCTGCCCGCGCGCGGCATGGGCTACCTTCTTACTTTTCCCGTGCGTCAACATCTCCCATGGGACGTCACCCAAAAATGTGCCTCGCGGCGGCGGCAACTGCCACAGATCCCCCGCCAAGATCACATTGAGCCCGCCAAATGGGCGAACCACTGCACTGTCTTTGGCATACTTGCTGTCCGATAAGTCACGGACAAGTTCACGGCAGCGCAACTCTAACCTGGCCAGCAGTTCCGCACTGACCATGCTGATTTCATCTAGGATGAGCCAGCGCCATGCGATGGCTTTCGCACTCAGCTCAAGAAGTTTATGTCCGCTGATTCTTTCATCTCCGCCTCCTTGCCAGTTCAATCCAAAAGCATGGTGAATCGTGTCGCCATCCAAATCATTGGCCATGACAGCTTGGAGGGTCACGATCTGAAACTCTGATCCTTGCTTCCAACACAAGACGCCTTCAAATAATTCTTTCCTGATTAGATTCAAAGTATAAGATTTCCCTGTGCCAGGGCCTCCATGCAAAGCCCAACGCAAGGGCTCATTGGTTGCGGCATCCTCTCCACTGAGTTGCGCTAGCATTTGGTGCGCCACAGTCTTGCAAAACGAAGCTTGCTCTGCATTGCACCTCTCTTTTACATCTTCTACCCACCCTGCGACGCGGTCTCTTATTTTGGCTAGATCAATTAACTCACTAGTCACCTCAGGCGTTGCCGGAGCCTCGTTCTCCACTGGCTGTAAACCTTTCTTTTGGCGTCGCAAACTTTTTAAAATCTTCCCATCATCTGCCTCTGCGTATGGGTTTGGCACATCCCTGAAGTGCCGTGCCGATGCCTTCCAATACAGTTCTGCACGTTGAATGGCTTCGACCACCAAGGTTCGGTGGCAAGTCCATTTTCCTTTCCCAGTTTGTTCCGCTGCTTTCGCAACGTAGGTGTTACATGCTTCTGGCAGCTCTGCGGCCGAAACAACCAATTCATCAGTATCATCCTCGTCGTCGCTGTTCTCAGCCTCCGTCTCTGGGCGCACACGATAGACAGCCAAGAAATTACCTACATATCGTTTCGTTTCTTGACACGGTAGCTCGAGCAGCCATTTCCGGAGGCTTTCCTCCCACGAAACCTCGGCACTTCGAAGTTGCCGTATGTGCGGCACGACCTCAGTCCCACGCTTTTTGTCCAAGGTCCACGCTCTGAAATAAGCCATTGTCAGCTTGGCATTGTGCTCCGTATCGTCCCCCCATTTGCTGGGCGCAGGCGACGTTGCCAGATGCGGACATAACGGCCGAAGCCGGCGCTGCAAAAACCATCCGTGCCGCAACGCCTGCCCGCCGTTGCCCCCAAAGAAAACTTTGTTCGGGGTCTCTTGCTTCTCTTTCCTTTTGAAATCCACGCCCGGCAAAAGACGGACGTTCGCAGTGTCCGACTTGGCCGCAGCTAACTTTGCAGTGCCTTTAGCTGTCACTTCGACATCCCAGTGCGTGGAAAGCTGACTTGTCCAATCCGATCGCGTCTGCGGTGTCTTCATAGGCACGACATCCCAATACATCGTGAACTCATACGGTGACAGACACCATATATCGGCACGCTGCGGTCTGTGCCCGTAGACTTGCGCCGGGTCCAGCTCCCGCATCTGCCGTTGTCCTGCGGTGTTCTTCTTTGTCCATACATATCTTGGTCCTGCGCTGTCTTCTGCCTCATCAAATGCCACATTCACTGCCTGCAAGTAACATCGGCCTGGGAAACTGACGAAAGCAGCCGTGCTGATCCGCTCTGCCGCCACAATCGACGACGGCTTGTTGTAGGCTCGCAGATTGCAGCATTCAACTTGGCCTCGAACAATGCCTTTGCAATAGGCGTCGCTCAAGAAACGCGTGACATGCCTCTTGCCTAACTTTTCAATTGACCCTTTTTCGCATTGCTTCTGCAGATTCTGATGCCCTTTCTGAAACTCCTTTATTTCATGATAAGCCATGGGCTGATTCTTAGCACAGTAGTCAGCGCAATACCCAGTCTGCGCATCCTGCGCTCGCTGCACCGCATGGACTATCTCCCGCCGTTGTCGTCGAGACAAGGCCCGGCCACACTGCTCGCAGTCAAACGGTAATCGGTATGGAAGTTGAACATCCACATTGGCACCACGCAAACTTGCCAATAGGGCAGGATGACAGCAATTCAGCCACTCATTGCGGTACGGACCATGCAGCGACCCTAAGCGATTCTTTCGGCCATGCGCAGCCATGCCATGCGACAATGCTTTGCAAGGACACAGGACCAATCCGGTCTCCGTTAGCCATGCTGCGCGCGGGAACTCGCTCTTACACACGCCCGGCTTATCAGCCCGCTCACACCCATGCAGTGGTATCCGTTCTCCTGTTTCGGCGTTGAGAGGGTGATGATGGTGCTGCTTCAAAAATTGCAGGCGTGTAACGTCTTCCTGCAAGTACTGCACTGCCCATGCCCTGGCTTCTTCTTTCTCTGGGACCAGCGAGTGGGCACTGCCTTGGCGTTGGTATGCAGGGCACTCAATCATGGCGAACCTTTCCTTGTGCTCTGGCCAGGACACTTCTGCCTCTGCAATTCCTTCCGCAACCTCCTCCGCACTGTGCCCTTCGTATGTGCCATGCATGACGTGGGCACTATATGCCAAATAGCTTGCTCTCAAAGATTTCAACCTTTGTTCCCCCAAGCAAAATATTTCCTCCAAAGCAGTATGTTGATGCAAGCATTGGACAAAGCATTGGCAATGTGCATGCAATGAGCCGGTCGATTTTTGTGCTTCGATGGTGACATAGGCTGCGTCCATGCGACCGAACACACCACCAACCAGCACAGCACTGCTACCGCTTTTGTCTTGGCACGGGGTGCATCCCGCGATTCCGACATTACAGTCAGGGCATGCCGGGCAGGCCCGCAACCCAAACAAATGCTCTAGGACCAAGAGCACTAACATTCGAAACCCATCTACACTAGCTAACGGATCCCGCGCCAATGTTTTGCGCCGCTGCTCCCACGTTGGCAACGCACGGCAAAATGTTTCGACATGCACTGGCAAAGTATAGTGGTCATCTAACGGCGGGTAGTCCTGCGCGCCTGCATCCCAATCTTGGAAAGCTGATGCACTCCGAACAGGATCGCTGAACCGAGTCCGGGACAAACGAATATAGAGCATTTGGTGCGCCTCATCGGGCGAAAACGTTACAAATATTGGGGTTCCAAAACGAATTCGCAAGGCTTCAATCTCGAAACGCATCCGCTTCCGTGCTTCTTGCGTCCCTGGCATGTCCTGCGCAGTGTGCCGCATGTTCTGCACCAACTTTCGGGCTGCTGGCTTGAGTCCACGGACGTATGGCAGTTTGCTTACATCCATATTGACGGGCTTGGGCTTTCCGCTCTTGCTTATGTAATTGCCTTTCAAGGCTTGCAGTAATTGCGTTGCCCCAGCTTCAATGTCTTCGGGCTTCAATCGACGCCACGTGCCTTCCCCCTCATCAAACACTGGCCCACTAAACACGGCCACGTTTCGACTCAAATTCAACGCTGATCGAAAATATAAGTTCCAAGCTGCGAACCCAAAAACCCAATCTCTGGCGATTTGCGATTCGCAGCGCCGCGCCATGATTTGAACCCATTCTCTGAGCTCCACGCGCGGTGCGTTCGCATCCCTCCGGTGCCGTTGCATCTCACTCCACGCTGGCGGGTCTGGCATACCAGTGCAAAACTTGAACACGTACGGGAAGGCACAGCCAAAATATTCCGGCCGAAACTGGTCCAAGAGTCTATTCCCTGTGCGCAGCACAAACTCTGCTTCGTGGTCTCTCCCTTCTCCTATGCTTCTCCCCGACGTTGCTTGGAGCGCCGACACATGCTGTGCATTGACATCTGTCAAGCCGACGCTTGTTTTCTCCGCCACAACCGCATTAGGCTTCATCATGTCTTTTAACTCTACCGCCAAGTCGTCCACTGCCATCTCTTCTCGCACTGGGGTTGCAGCCTTTTGCCGCATGATTCGGTTCAAATCATTATCGTACGGCAAGATGGCCACGAGCTCTTCCGGCACACCATCCTCCGGCAATGCCTCGGCTTGGCTATACATCGCTTCCATGCACACGCCTTGGAACGCAGGATGTCCTCTGGCAACCGCATCGGCAATCAGGCCAACCACAACCTTGCGCCGAACGCGCGCCTGATGCAGCAAACGACTCACATCTACCGTTTCCGTCTTGTTGCGTGCCGTTTTCACCAGCACGCGCACCATTTCCCGCAGAGTTTCGCCACTGTGCGGAAGCTTTACGCTAGTCGCCCTTGCCTGCAACGCAGGCTCTCCTCCCTTCTCCCCACCTGGCTCTAAGGCTTGCAATTGCTGGAGCAAGTCTTCCCACGCTAATGGGAAAGTCGTTGCATTGCCTCGCGCGGCCATGCGATGCCGGTTCATCCAGGCATCCTGGTCCAAGGCACGGTCCCCGCGAAGTTTTTGCTCCAAGCTGAAGCAAATCATGGTCGTTAAACAAGGGCTTGCACAAACCATCTCCATAACGGTCACTTCTTTCTGGCACGCATCTTTCGGCCCATAGTAGACCATCATGTCGTTGCTCAGCGCTGCGGCCGGGAGCTTCTTGTGCCAAACGAGATCCTGTTTGCAGCTGCGGCACAGCGGCACCCAACATTGAGGACACAGGGTTTGCTCGTTGCACCGCTTTGCGCAAACTTTGTCTTCGGGGCAACACAAGAGCTTCACTGATGCATTTCCCATCTGAACCTCACACGCCCAGTCCTGCAACTCATGCTTCATTTCTTGCTGTGCAAAGACCGTTTCATGCGCGACGTACCTTTGCATAAACGTTTCCATCCCTAGCAGCTTCTCTGCCTCTTCAGGCGACTGGCCAAATACCGTCTTGTCTTTTCCGTGAACCGGCTGTGCCCAAGTGACTTCTTGGTTGCGGCCACTGCGTATGTAAGGGTATTTCCTGGCACAAACAAAACAAAGCAAGGATACGATTTCGTCGCCTTCCCGTGCTTTCTGGAACTGCTGCAGCGCCCGGCGATCGATCGATGCATTCGCCACTGGGGCTCCTCCCTGACATTTCCACGTCAGGGCTGCACAATACAAGCTGACCATGGCTTCCACGCTTGCCTCCTCACCGGCGGCTTCTGTCAGGGTAGGCTTGTGCGCTTCCAGGATGTGCTCCAATATCGCAGCGTCATTATCAGCACTGAAACTGCACTCCTTGAAGCTGCAATGCGCCCGTGGCAAATCATATGCCTCGAGCCTGTCCGTCTCATTCTGGCAGTGCCATGGTAATGTGGGCTTCTCTGCGAGGCATTCGCTCAACAACATGACCTTCCTTTCCTGTACCTGTCTTGGATCGTTGCTGGTGCTTGGGTCTTCGCAGCGCAACCGAAACATATCTTCCTCCTCAGACGACTCCTCCCCACCCTCCCCAGGCAAAGCATTGGAACTACAGCCTTTTTCCAAAGCCAACGTCGCAGGTGTTTTTGTCCGTAAGCGCCGTGCTGGGGGGCCACCGGCCGTCTTCGAATCCGCGTCTGTTGCCTCTGGCAAACGGTTTGTTGGCACCTCTTTGCCGATCTTGTTCTCATGCTGGCTTTCCGCTGCAGGAGAGCTGACATAAATGTCCTTGGCTTGGCCAAGCGACGCGGCACCCTCCGCCTGGAGGCGTTGCTCTGCGTCACCTTTGCTTTCCTCTAACTTTGTGCCTGGTCCTCCTAGTGGTTGTTTCCCCCTCAGCCGTTTCAACGGGGACGCCATTCCTTGCCCAGGGAATGCTGGTGCGGCGGTTGGTTGCTTCCGCTTTTCACCTCTGGCTTGCGCCGCTTCCTTGGCTTGTTCCATCTCTTGGCTTGCCTTTCCATTCTCTTTGTTCCGTGCGCCGCGGCGTTCCTCTTGTGTTTTTGGCACCTCTGCTGCCTCTGCCTCGTTCAATCTTCGGCCGTGGCCTTGTGTTCGCACGGAAGCGTAGGCCAACCACTGGTCAACCAACCTGCGCGCAGCATGCATGCCAGAATCTGCATACACCAACCCAGCCTGTAGCAACGTATGCAGCTTCCGCACCAACGCCTCTCGATCGTGCCATGCCGCCACAACCTCCGCAGCGTCACTGCTACCTATGCGCAGGCTGACGCCACGGGACCGCAAGAAGTCGCCCAGCATTCCTTCTACCTGGCGTTGGGGTGGAACCTCCGGCCATGGTGGCTCGCCATGCATCGCGTTTTCTGCCATGGCTTTGGCTTCTAAATGGTCACGCGACGGACAGCCTGCCTTTGAACTGTTCCGTGCTCCCCTTGTTGCAACATTCTTGTCCTGGCTCACGCGGTGACCACCCGCTGGCGCGACAGTGGGCGTGCCATGCAGCCCCGCGCGTCTAGGCACCAACGCATCAAAATGGTAACCTCTGCCTGTGACATCAGTGTGATTGTAGACGTGTAGCACATAGCGTTCATAGATGACCCGCTGGCCCCACGTGAAATCAACATAAGACAGGTCTTCCCCTGCTGGTCCCAACTCCTCCTGGGGCAGGCAATCATAGAAACAAACTCGAACTGCAATGTCTGCCTGCCATAGCTTCTGAAGGAAAAAACTCAGGATGCGAGGTGTGTCTCTATGCCCGTCAAGATAGATTCCGGGTGGCGTGCCATGCTGCAGTAGTAGCTCCTCACGACACGCTGCACACAACGCTTTCCGTTCCTCAGCCGCGTACTTTTTCGGCGCTACGCCTGTTGCCATGAGGCCCAAGAGGAGAGAATCAATAAGACAATTATTGACCCCATGTGAGGAGGCCACCTTCAGGACCAAGCCCCGTGCCTCCAAGTCCTGCAACCGCTGCCGGTTGGATGTCAAACGTGCGGGCACGTTTGCCCCTGCAATGCGCAAGAAACGTTCTGCCACGGCGAAGGCTGCAGCGTCAGAGCCAGCAGTCTCCATCTCTGCCCAACCATGCCATGTGTCCACCCAATCCTGCCCAAGCAGCTCCGCTACCTGG
>CAMXCT020000111.1:207825-302825 GCA_947184155.2 Cladocopium goreaui
TGTCAGTTGCCCATGCTTCCGCCACTTCTATTGGTTGAGAACCACAATTCAAATGCTAGCGTACATTTGGATCCAAATATTCTGAACTTGAACCTAAAAACTCTGAACTACACGGAAAATGCTCAAACACATTTATACTTTTCCTGCAAAAGTTGGCAGAGTGGCGCCCTGACAAGTGCACCGGTATACCCAAGTGCTCCCAATTTCTGTGGCATCTCAGTGATCTGTTTGACTTCGAACACCTTTGTCCAAACGCCAGGTCAACAAAGCACTGGAATGGAGTGGGAAAACATGTTTGAATGGTACTCATATGGCAGTGGGTCAAAACCTTGTACCCCTGGTGAACATCAAAATAGCTGGTAAATGGATGTTCATCCCACTAAAAATGGTATTAATAGGTATTGATCCAGACCCATATGTCTTTCATTGTCGTTCTAGATGTGCAGCACGTGTGCGTCAGTGGAATGTTTGGACAGGTCACAAGGCGCACGCAAAAACCGACTGTCGCGACTGTCCTCTGTGGTAGCAATTCCTGACTGGATGTCCTGACATGTTGCCACCCTAGCCACTCTCCATACCCTCCGGTAAACTAACATAACTATGGAAAATCACATTTTTTAATGGGAAAATCAACTATAAATGGCCATTTTCAATAGCTATGTTAAATTACCAGAGGGTAATGTGCGGGGGGTTCTTAAAATGGTGGATCCCCGTTAAACATCCCAAAACAATAGGTTTGGATGATTTGGAGGCCCCCCCCATTCTAGGAAACCTCCATATAGTTTCCAAGAATTGTTGTCATGTTGCCTTGCACTGTCTGATGAAGTCCAAAAAGCAGCTTCTTCAACTTTATTGACAATCTAGGAAGTAAACAGCGCCGCTCCTCAAGATAAGAATACGGATGCTGACCATCTAAACATTTAAACATGTCTAAAGATGTCTAAAGATGTCTAAACTACATTACAGCGACCATGTTGAAGGCTACCTGGCTTCAGTTTGTTGATCACCACCCAGGAAACTGACACATTCGTCCGCGCCTGGTCCAACTGAGTCATGGTCTCTGCCGCTTTGTTGACAGCGATATCCGTGGCTTGACTCACTCGTCGAAAGGCCTGCCACATCAGGCTAGAACTGAGGAACGAAGGCGGGAAAGGATGGACAGGAAAGGAACAAATATCTCCAGTAATCACCGTCGAAATTCAAGATCGATGGTGCATTCCAATATATATCCCCAATACTGTTTTGGTTCCCATTAACACTGACTAAACTCAGTAGTCTTTCAATATCTCATAAAACATTCCAGAAACTTCTCTATTGCCACTTTAAGTAGATTCCTGAAGGTATTCACGAAGTCACTGACATTTGAGTTTCACTTCAGCCCTCACATCTTTTCGCGTCTTATCATGATTTGTTTCTGGCATCCTTAACAGGGATGCGCTCCGTTTCTGTACACTGCCCAGCCACCGTGCTGTTTTCCCCATCTGGGGTGGCACAACTGGAAGGGATCGCAAAAAAAAATACCGTTCAGTACGAAACAGGGGAGTAGTTACATGGACTCACGCTGTCTTGAGCTTGCTCTTCTTCCATCTTGCAGGCAATCTTCTTCTTGATGATCATTGAGAGAAATACCCTGGAAACCAAAGATGATCAAAATGTCATGTATATGCACTGCAGCAACCTACATTACACAAGGATATCTCCGGAGACATCAACAATCCAGATGTGAAGAAGACTATTCTCATCTATAGCTGAGCTAGCGTTTCCCAAAACATCCAAAAACATCGTTCTTTTCATGGACAACGAAGCTGATACCCAAGAAAATGGTGTAAAAATTCAACCTTATCAGCCATGTCTGCAATTCCGGATGCAACAAACTGGTCATTAATGGTACCCCAAAAATGGGAATTAAGAACACCCCAAAAATATTTCGGGGTCCAAAATGCGCAAAATTCTACAAAAATCACCCGTCAAGCCTTCGATGGAGTGGTTTCGGGGAGAATCTGAAGTGGAAACCTTCGTTTTAAGCTCAAAATATAGAGGTTCCCGGTTTCGATGTTCTCTGAACCATTGGGAGTTCCGGTTTCGATTTTCCCCAACAAGACATCCATAAAAAATCTCAGAACCGAGGATCATCAGCACAATCAGCAGCACATTGGCCCCAAGCCACAGCAAGCTCACATCGAGTCCTTGCATCCAGACAATGTTGCCAATCGTCCCGCCAGCCACTCGGCAGACACAATAGATCATGTGGATGATGAGAGAGTTCACCTTGCCATGTTTCATGGCCATTTGGCAGTGTGTCAAAACCCTTGTACCCCTGTAGTTCACATCAAAATAGCTGGTAAATGGATGTTCATCCCCCTTAAAATGGTATGTATAGGTATTGATCCATAGCCATTTTTTGTTTTTGGATATGATGGGATACATTTTTACCTACTGGTGCGTTTTACGTAGGGAATGGATAGGAATGGGGGTTGCTGGGATGATTATTACTGGTGATTATGGATCATTCTCTCATTCCCTGCTAAGCACCAGTAAGTAAAAGTTTGGATAATCCAAAAGAGAAGGTGAAGGGAAGAAGTTTTGAAAATTGCATCGCACAAGCCGCAGCTGCAGCTGATTGCAGACTCCAATTCTTAGCTATCTGCTTCGCAGAATGAAACTGGACTTGTGAACCTTGGAGCAACATGATTTTTGTCTGAATCATGGAATAGGAAGGAAAAAAACAAATTATCAAACAAGGGGGGAGGATGCCCCTAAGCTGGAAAAAAGAGCTGCGCATGTTCGGCTGGAAAGGCATCCAGCAAAAATTCAAAAAGTCAAAAAGTGAAGTGTCAAAAAGTATACTTTTCGACTTTCGACTTTTCGACTTTTCGACTTTTCTTCTTCCCTCTCACCTTTTCGACTTTTCGGCTTTTCGGCTTTTCTTCTTCCCTCTCGACTCTCAACGGTTTAAGTTTTGTACTTTTAGCCGCGCATGTTCAGAGGAAGAGAAGCAAAAAGGAGCAAAAGGGGTGTAGACATCTATTATTTCTGAGGCTGGGCCGGGCATATGCCCGCTTTTGATGACGAAACTTTCGGTGATGAAACTTTCGGTGAAGAGGTGTGCGGTGGAGTGTCAGGAAAACATGTTGAGTCTCTGTTGGGCCAATTCGTTTACTTTTTTTTTTTGAAGAATGTTGTTGATGTCAAACTGATCTACGTGACCACTTTCCCTATAAGCATCTGCATAGGTTTCGATTAGCCAGTGAGCTCTGGGTTTGCCTACTCATCTTGCATTTTCAATTCTAGGTACGAGTGAATTAGGCAGAAAAAGGACCTGTCGCATAGGATCCTGTGGGTCTGCTCGAATGATGTGTCCTAAGAGCGAAGGGAAGAAGTGCAGAATCAAATCTAGTAGTAACTTGGGCTACAGATTTCTGTTCGGTGGGAAAAAAAACACCTGTGTTTCCTCGTGTTGTCGTGTGGGTTATGTCCTAACATGTTTACAATATGATATATCATGTCTAGAGTCTAAGTCTAGATATATAAATTATGCATCTATATGGCGCCTTATATACGTTATACACATCACTAAATGAATAAAAACGAATGGAAGCAAAGCAACCATAATTGACATATTCCTATCCTGAGCTCTCCTCAAATTCATGGTTTTCTCTCACATGACTCTGTGGAGAATAGTGGGTCTGCGCACTCCGGACCCAAGAATCAACTCAAAAAAACTCTTTTCCAAGCCTCAGTTATATCTGAACAAGCATCAATCTACTATATATATATATCTACCCAGACTTCACTTCAGATGGGTAAAAGATGGTAAAAGGATCACTTTAAAACACAGTGAAAAGCATCACTTTAGAACAAAACCATTTTTGGATAGCTTTAGAACACGATCTGAGACATCACTTCAGAACACAGCCGTAAAACACGACATCAGATTTACTGACAGGCGCAGCACTTTGAAGGGTCTTCCAAAGCGATGTCTGTACCAAAAAACGACGCCAATGAGAAATTTGCTCCTTACATCATGTATTCCACTGTAATGGCTCTTACTACTCCCTGACCTTGGAATTCACCATGCTCAAATACCTAGCCATTTAGGGTTTATTTGGAGGGTAGGGGGTGGGTTTCAGAACCAGCAATTTAGGGTTTATTTGGGGGGGAACATTCTACCAGTACTTACATCATCATTTCAGCTTTCTTTCAAGGGTTGGAACGACTCATTCCACTCTAAGGGTTCTTACTCGTCTCTTGCCTTGGGCCCTCACATCAGCCATTTAGGGTTTATTTGGGGCGGGTTCAGAACCAGCCATTTAGGGTTTACTTGCGGGGAGGGGGTTCATGATGATGTTGATCATGATGACGATACTGTGATATATATATATATAATTATATATGTGTGTTGTTGTTGATGGTGGTGATGATCATGATGATCATGATCATGATAACCATGATGATTATGATGATGACAAAGAAGAAGATGATGAAAAGAAAGTGATGATGATGATGATGATGATGATGATGATGATGATGATGATGATGATGCTTTTCGGCGCGTTCTAAAGCAATGCGTTTCTGCGCGTTCTAAAGCGATGCGATTCAGCGCGTTCAAAAGCTACCACCTTACCCTTCAGATGCTTCAGATTTGCAGCAAAGTCACAAAGTTCAAACATCCAGGCCAAACGAAAGCCCCAAGTGTGTCACAGAGGTTTAGGGCTAATTTGAGACACAGCAATTGCCAGCAAATGTCCGTAGCCAGGATCTGTCCAACAACAAATCTCAAGACGATCTCTGCTGGGCATTCACCCATCCTTAGAGAAAAGCGATTGAAGACCCTCAAACTAAACATAAAGCACCCATTTGCATCTGATTGCATCCATCAATTGCTGAAAACATGAAATACTATAAACCATTTCGCCACCCGCAAGCTATGCTGAACAAAAAGCTGAACTCCTGTCAAGCTGCAGCAAAGCCAAAAGGCTTTCCAAAGAGTTAGAGATTGGAGCCAAACAAATCAACACCAGATATGCGGGCGGCATCTTCAACTGCATATATGTACAACCAATGAGTTCCCTCCTCAAAGATCCACGGACATATCTGGTGAAGGCTTCCTTGCTGCCATACCTGAAATGACTCAAGCACCTCTAATTGGGGATGGTGCTTTAACCACCCAGAAATCTGGGAAATTTTGGGATGGTTGGGGTTACCACAATATCTCAAAATAATATGGCATATGGTTTCCATGAATCATTATATAATCAAAGCCTTGATTGTCATACAAAACCCAGCTGTTGCATGAGATCTGATGATGTACTGACATGGCTACTAGTGCCGAAATTCTATGAAATTCTGGCATCCTGCTGTTCAGCTGGTAAATGGATGTTCATGCAAAAAAGAAACAGGGTGCTCGCAGTTTTGAACAAGGTAAAATATCCTAAAATATAGTAGCTGACCTGCTTTTTTGACCTCTCAAACTGCCCAGCAACCACTGGATGATGCCTGCATAAATGAACTCACGGTCAAAATCATTCCGGCAGTCAGCATTGCGCAGGTCAAACTCGCGCAGACCCTTTGCTAGTAGGTGCCTCCGATTCAAGGCACAATGGGGATCCCCAAACCGGAGTTTTTTGTTGGAAGATCCGAGAAAACAACGGATGATAACTAGGGGTATATACCCCCATTTTGGGAAACCTCCAAATGATATTAAATGTCCTGCAAAATGAAAAAGATCCCGAAGTAAAACTCCATATCTATATATATATACATACATACAGTATAAGAGTAAGTATATTTATATATATATATACATACAGTGTGTATATATATATATGTATATGTATAGTGGGTCTGTGCTTTGTAGCCACAGTGTAGTCTCTTGCGCGCACTTCTCACTTCTACTCCTACTGGTCGAACGCAACACATTGCCACATGGTCTTCAAATCAATGCCATGTCATTTTATCATGTGAAAATCTGATGATTCCAGAATACTCCACGCTTCAAGTTCGTCTGAAAATAGGGTACCCTCAAATCCCACCATGTTTCCCATTCTGGCCATGACTGGGGGGTGAAATCTCCATTTTCAGACAAACCCTCTTGAAGTTTGTGAACCGGGAACCCCACTGAAAAAGTACAAGATCAAGATGTGGCTGGCCTTCTGCAAAAGACCAAAAATTATCAAAGAAATCTAGAAGCATCATCCAGGACAGAGATGCAAAGTACAAAATGGGTGCTGATCAAATTCCACCCATTCATTTGCAGGTTTTGGTGCGTCTTCAATCTCAGACTCTGGTGGACTAAACAGTTTGATAATGTTTGATATATACAACTTATCACGAAGTGGAAGACCGAGTTCCGAAAACTCCAGAAGAAAATGAAGTTGTAAGATGGAGTTGTAAGATGGTGTACCCTCTGGTAAACTAACATAGCTATTGAAAATGGCCATTTATAGTGGATTTTCCCATTAAAAATTGCCACTTTCAATAGCTATGTTAAATTACCAGAGGGTAACCCTGACAGCCTGACATCCCATGATCAGCGTTCCTGCCTCAGCTTCACTTCACGTCGCAACACATGGATGGCCACGAGCAACGGCAGCGTGCCAAAGACGTACGCCGAGTTCATCATGGTCATCGACATTTTTCGGAGCATGGTGTACTGAAACAGGAACGATCCCAGCAGGCTGCCAAGAAACATGATCGTGCAGACACTTTCCTGGCAGTATGCGCCAAGTTGAACAGGGTGCAAAAATTGGAAAGTCTTTCTACGATGCGCTAAAACCAGTCTGGAACAAGTTACAGGCTCAAACATGTCAACATATGTCAACATATGTCAACATATGTCAACATATCCAAGATCATTGCAGCTGGCAAGAAAAAAACTCAGCTAGGCATCAATAAACAGTGGGTTGAGTACGATCTTCCCGGTGGGATTTGCTGTGCGATACGCTGCCAGCTCAAAGACACACCACCTGCAATGCGGAGCGCTATATGGGTGTGTCACAAGAAGCCCTGTTGGGTTTCCACAGCTTCAAATAGACTTGCACCCATAATATCTTACAAGCTCTCAGCCCAGTACCACATATGATCACAATTATAATATATTATTATGATTGTATCAGAACATATTATATTATATAATGATCAAGATCTAGTTATCATATCTAATCATTATATTATATTCATTGGTCTGTTGAGATTCTAAGAGGCACCATGCCGCAACACCCTGCCGCACATCGAGGTATCATGAGGTATCTGAGGCTGCCACAAGCAAGACAAGTACGGAGGGCTCCACAAGACCCGCAACTCCTTCGCCACCTTCAAGAAACCACCAAGACCATAGATGCCGCGCTCCATCAGCGCAGAATCTGTTTGATGGATACTTACCACCTCAGACCAATCATGCAACTGGTGAATTCAGTAGCTGGTATGGCAATCTGGTCGTCCTCTGATTTCTCCTACGGCTACGTCACATCCTACAACGATTACTGATCTCTTCGCCAACTCTTTCCCAGATTTTCGTGCTAGTTCAAAATCCAAACCATCCAAGGGTCAAGAACCTAGCAAAATGCACAGGAGTGGAATGGAGTGGATGGATTAGGAAAAGCAAATAATTTCATGACTTCATGACGTTAGAAGTGTCCAAAGTTGTGTCAAGGCTGGCCTTCAAGGCCCTGAACGTCCAGTATCCGACAAAACACCTGGCCTGACCTTAAACAATGACAAAACGAAACATGACTGTAATTATTTGACGAAGCATGACTGAGCCACATCGAGAAAGCAAACCTCTGACTTGCTGATACTGCCAGGGATATAAACTGAGAGAAAAAGTCCCAGAAATCCGCCACTCATGCCCACGATCCAAATCCAATAGCCCATTCCACAGTCGCCGTTCCAGTCATCAAGGCTCACGTGCCAGACAGCTGCCATGGGCAAAACGCCATTGAGACAAAGTAGAATTGCAAGTATTGTGGCCACAAGCCACCCAAGCAACATGATATGCCAGCCAGATCGCAAGAGTAAAGTGAGCACTTTCCACCTTCCTTTTGTCAGCCAGGTGTGTGAAAGGAAAACATCAAATCCTGTCACCTTTTTGGAGCGATTCCAAAGTTTCTTGCGGTCCTCCTCCACCAAATCTAGGGGAGACCAACGCCAGAGTCGCCCGAAATTCTTCAAAGACTCGCGTAGAGGAATGCCACGAACAATTTCGTGATCAACTGCCAGTTGCTCCATTTTCTCTATGCGACTGCTCCCGCTCATTGGCTTCTGGAGCCTGTGACCAGCCTCATCTTTTGGCTTTTGCTCTGGAATCTCCACCATGATGTCTTTGACATCGTGGGTGGACGCCTTTGAACTGGGGCCGATTCCATCGGTGTCTTCTGCTTCGGCTTCGTTGAATTGGTGCAGCACAACTTCCTTTGGAACATCGACAGGTTCCTCCTGGCAGCAGCTGGAGGATGTTTGGCCCATCTTTTTTCAACGGCCGCCAGCGGCCGTTGAGCGCCTTGAGCCGATCAAATTGCCATGAGGTGCCTGGAGATTTGCATCCGTCACTGCGAGTAGATGGACACAATTATAAGCAATAGACTATATAAAAACATCTAAAAACCCAGTCCACGGCCAAAAATGCCAGTCAGATTTCTGTGCAAGCCTGATAGTGCAAGGTTTTGGAATGGTGTTGAATCAAGATCTCCAAGGAGATGCTACGGCATAAAAAGTGTGCCGTTGACGTGCCTCTGATGCACCTTGAGAGATGCTATCTTCAGCTTTCTGTGCAATCCTGGATCAGAACAGCCAGGCGGGATGCATCTGGGTCCACAGAATTGTAGTGGCTTTTCCCACTTCAGAATCTGCTGAGGCTCTGCCATTGTTGAAGCGGCTATGAGCCGAAGTAGAGGTATACCGTATACGGTATACCGTTTTCTTCTTCAACAATTTATATCCATAAAATTGTTTCATTTTGAGTATGAAACAATCCAGTTTGGGTGATATATAATTTTGACACGTAGCATCCTATTGATCCCTCAAGCCCCCTCCGGCCTCTCGGTTTCTTTGACGAACTCAGATTTCGCGATGTCATCTCCAATCTGCAGAGGATGAAACATACGAAACAACATCTGATGACCTGCTGGATGGTGTCAAAATGTGTCAAATGCACTGCCAATTTCTTCGTGCATAGCCCATTCCATCCCATTCCGAATTCGAGATCACCCACAATCCTGATGAAAGTCACATAGCGAAGCAGAAGTTTCAGTAACGTGCAGGGAAAGTGGAGTTTTTTTTAGCACAAAACTTCCGGGTTTCCACAGAAAGGAACCAAATCCAAAGTATTTCAACTGAGCCATCCATTTTGCGGGTTGATCATATTGATCCATATCCTGCGCAAGAACCGATGGGGAAAATCTCACTCAAAATCCCCATTTCTTGGTGTGTTTTCATGGAGATTCCCAGGTCAGGGATTATGATAATGAAAGGTAGTATAACATAGTACAACTGTATATCCCCCAAAAAGTCAACCAACCCTTACTTAGTAATTATACTTACCCTCTGGTTATTTAACATAGCCATGGAAAATGGTCCATTTATAGATGGTTTACCTATTAAAAATTGTTATTTTCCATGGCTGTGTTAAATAACCAGAGGGTAGTCAATTATACCAACTATACCATCATATATTTTCCATGGTTAAATCCATAGTCGCCTTGCGTCGACAAAAGCCGGCCTTCTTGGCACCCTGGACCACATTGCCCCAGCCCCACGACCTGACGTGCAGCTGGGGGAGAGGGGGCTACATCCTGCAATGAAGCGAGGAAAAATCATCAGCACTTGGGTATCATAACTCACGTGTAACTGGCGATATTCCATGTATAACTGGCGTATCATGTGGTTAATAAGAAACTTATTATCCACTTACTAACTGCAATTCAGCCCCAAGCATGACACGTGAGAATCTTGTGTTCCAATCAATTACGTCAATCCCCTTTTGGGAAAAAATATGTGTGGGTCGGTCTCGAATACCATTTATCCATACTTGCCTATTGGTTATCAAGGGGAGTTAACCCCTGCGAGAATCAACAGACCTGGCGTAGGCGCTTGGACCAAAATGCCAAGCTGTACTGGTCTTGCTGCTCTTCTTTCACAGTAGAAGTGCCACTTCAATGAATACTCTTGGCTTGAACAAGCTATGAAGATATGTGTGAAATCTTTGAACCCTCTTTGTACACTTCCTGTCTCTGAGTTCCATACACCCAGCTTTTGGCCGCTCCCAGGCCATTCTGCACTTTATCCATGGGAAACGCCTGCGTCTTGCATGGGCAGCAAAGTTCTAAGAATAGAAGGTGTCATCATGTGTCAACCATATCTGTCACCGCCAGGTGCTCAGGGTTTTTGTTTAGGACACGACAACAAAAAGGAGACTCGCTGGAGACCGGGGCCAACCACGCAGACACTGATCATCGATTTCTCCTGATTTCTCAGTTTCACTGGTCAACCTTCCAACAATGTTGCTTTCAGGGAGAAATAATCGACACCGGAAATCCATTTGGGGGTAGAAAAATACGTCAAAACAACGTCCTGTAGATGTTCCCTTCTCCATTGAAAAACCACAATTTGAAGCACCTCCTGCATCATTTTCTGCATACCGGGTGTATCATCGGTCGAGTCCCTGGCGAAGTCAGATGTGATTTTTTGGGAAACCAAAATCAATCGATTTTGACATGGCTCAACAGGGAAAGCCTACGAAAACAGTGACTTCAATATCCATATCATGTATATTACAGAGTAATGTTTATTAGTTTAAATTACTGGACGAGACCATTTCAATCTATCCGGTCCAGGGCAAGTGCAAACATGATCTGAATCCAACAAAAGGCAACAGTCTGAGAAATCATGTTCTAGGTGTAGTTTGAAGACTATCACACTGGTTGTACTCTGCTCCAAGCTTGCCCCAAACCTGCCGTCTGCCTTGTGTCTGCTTCTGCCAAAGGGATTGAAGGGGCAGATTCGCCTGAGTTGAAGATCACAGTTAGAAGATGTCCATCAGAAATTTAAACTGTGAATGGATATGTTGTGGGATTTGATATTTGAATAGCGGACAACATTACTTGTACATGTTCATGCCATGCGCAAATTTGGGTCGTCCCCTATCGGTAGTGAGGATTTCTGCGTTCTCAGACTTTGAGGCCAATCATGGCAAAAAACAAGGGTATCAGTATAGGCTCGTCCCCTATCGGTAGTGAAGGTTTTGCACACCCCTCAGCAAGGACAAGGCGAAGCGTGGATCATGGTGGATCACCAACGGATGAGACTGTCTACCCTGGGAGGTAACCCTCAGAAATAGTGAGTTCGTCCACTACAAACATGGTACGCCCAATGGTACGCATCCCAGGGGGTTCGGATCATCCGCTGGCAGTACAGTATTGACCTCAACAGTTGAACTTCGACGCCAAAGACAGATCGTTCAGCTTACAATGCTACTCTGTATATCTCGGTATTGAAATTCCAAACTCTGAAAATCCTTGCGGCACTGCCGCATAAATGTGCTCTTTCTTGGATTTCTGAGCAAGGCTTAGCAACAAACAAATTGAAGACAGTGGCGTGACATTGATATCCAAACAATGCAAGCATCTCTTTACAAATAGCTAGGCATTCTTATCATCCTTCTAGAATACCACCCTCCAAAGCATCATCACCATGTATATCCACTTCAGAATGCCTGTGCAAAGCAGTTTGTCCATGGGCAGCTTGCCCGGCTGGGCTCAGGCTGCATGGTGCCCCATTTCACCATCGCTGCCCAGTGGCTGCTAGCAGACGGGGGTACCTCGTCGTCATCATCGTGGGCAATGGAGAACTCCTGAATGCTGGAGGTCTGAATCCCCAATTTTTAAAGCCAGGTCCGTTCCATTGGGGGCAACAAAAACCATGCCATAATTGAGGCATAAACAAACCAAAAATAGACAAAAACATCAAATTGAGGCAGCCATTTTTTTAGCCCAGTTTTTGAACATACCCACAGGTCATTGATCTCTCTCATTTCATCAGCAGAACAAGAAAACCTCCACGGTCCTGTGGCGACGCTGGCGAAGCTGCCTCAATCGCAATGCGGAAAGCTGACGGTGCGGATGCGCAAAACTGTAGATTCAGAATGATGGTCTGGACAGCTTGATTGATTTCTGTTGATCAAATGTTGTTCCGACTCTAAGTACTAAGTCTTGTGTGAGAGAAAAGGACAAGTCGGTCCAAATTTGTCTAGCTCATGCGTCCGTAACCAATCATCTGCAGTCATTATTGATCATCTATAAAATCTCTTGAAGTGAGCAATGTTGTCCATAAGAATCTTGTGTCTTGTTTCCAAAGTGCCTTGTTTCCAAAGTGCAAGCATTGGAGCAAAGGAAAATCCCTCTGAATCGACCAACAGAGGGTTTATTTCTGTGGTTGTTCTGTGGCTGTTTCCGCTGTCGTGGTTCGCATGGGGGGAAACAAAAACTCTCCCTTGACTTCGACATGATTCTTTGCCCATTTCCCGGGATCTATAAACCCCGGTTGACGTGCTACTGAAATTGAAATCATTTTACCCCTCAATAAAACAGCCTTGGGGGGTGATCAATCGGGCTTGACTATAGGGATGTTGACATGGTGTGCAGGTGGGGAGTGTTGGCACAGGGAAGGCTCCTGGTCGTCGACTCATGGATACCGATGAATACGGAGAGTCAGTGGGTGCCAACATACATTAAGAACATATATTAGGGCAACATGATCACATTCAACTCATTCGGATGTCATTTACTGCTCCCCTTCGGTTGCCCCTGCTCCATTTTCATGGTGTGAGACGCCAAGAAGTGAGTACGGTGGAGTAGCATGCGCTGCATGCGCCAAAGAACATCTTTGAGACTCATTGGCTGGACGCCCTTTTAGGGCGTTGTTCATTAATGTTCATAAGTTTGAAAATCCCACAGCTTCCACAGCTTTCGTTGCCACGCTATAAAAAGCCGTGGGGTCATCCGTCGTAGAAACCGTCGCCGTAGACACGCTCATTGTTGAGCAGCGTCCATTTGGTGATTGCTCGAATGGTGTAGACTCCGCAAAAGCATCCCAGCGCGTAAAGAATGGAAATCCACAACGTGGCTGAACTTGCTGCCGTTCCGAGGGCATTTCCGGCTGCATACATGCCGGCAAAGGTAAACCAAATCAAAATCGTCTGAAGTGCAGCTGGCAACACAAAGCCACAGCAAGGTTTGGCCAAGAGATCGGAAAGATTCATGGCCACCATCAATATCATGGCACAAAAGAGAAATTCAGTGCCAACCACCATTCCAATGAATCTCGCAAGTAAAACTTCCCATGGTGCACCACCTATCCACAGTGACATACACAATTCCAAGCCTGCCGCAACAGGGGCGCTGAGGACGATGAGAACATAGCCCGCCATCATCACATGATTGTTTGACAATCGAGTGAGAAGTTCAAAGGCCAAAGGTCCGCGGACGTATGCGGCGAATTTTTCCTTGCTGCCATACCAATGAAGAATCGCTGCCTCAAACATCAAAAACGAATGTCTTTTGGAGATCATAGTTTCAACATTTCAATAGAATTATATTTGATACAAGTATGTCAGTATAGTTTATATAATAGAGTTCAATATTATATTATAATATATTTCGATGAATATATAATATATATATATATATTAACTATTTCAATACATGATATGTTTCAATGTATTTCAATATATATTCAATTATTTGAACAAATCAACTAGAATGTGTCAAAGGGCAAAGACTGCCTTTGCATTCGTGACGTTTTTTCTGACTCTTTTTTTGCCTGCCTCTATGTAGTGCCTGTCAAAGTCGTTGCGGCATTCTGCCCGGTCAACATCGAAATTCCGAAGCTGAGTCAGAAGCACTCGTCGCATAAAGGACTGCCGCCGCAAAATGCGAATGGCCCCCAGGGACGGAAGCAACGCTGGAATCAGAACCAGACTGCGAGCCCCAGGATCGGCACCAACAGCAGTAATGAAAGCCTGGTAAAACATGGTCCCCAAAGCACATGCCACGAATAATGCGGTGACAGCAATTTCAATTGTGAGCGGATGGAGAATGATTTTGCCTTCTGGATTTGCCGTGAGAAAGGCGGCCACTTCAAATACCTCGGAAAAAAAAAAAAACAACGAGCAGAACGGCTTGCCATTGTGGTTGTTTGGCTGCACTGGGTTGTGCTTGTTCGTGGGTTCGCAAACATTGATCATGAGAAAGATTTTGCAAAAAGATTACAGTAGAGTACCTGAATCAGAATTGCTGAGTGCGATATTGCACATATTAAAAGTGATTGTTCAGGTTCAGGCCTTTACCTTTTTTTAAACAGCAATTAACAGCATAAATTAGCAAACAAGCACAAGTCGCTATCGCGAGCAAAAATCAGCTCCAGAAGCAGCAACATGAGTGTCTGAAAATGGCTCAACATGGCCATATTAATGCGGAAAATCTCGACCATCAAATTCTGGGGGACCCCATTTTCAGACAAAGGCACGCACCAAAGCCTTGTCAAGTAGGGCGGACTCCACAAAATTCCTTGCCAAGCACGTGTTGAGTTTGTGCGGCTGAACAACAAAAAGGGAAAAAGAATGAACAGGTGCACTACACTCCTTCTGAATGACCAGACAGAACCCGACTCAAAGTGAGAGATGCAAACATACGAATACCAGTAGTATCCTTTGAATATATGTGCAACTGCATCGGATACTGCGTACACAAAGCTGTGAAGCTTCAGGCAACTTTGTTTGGAAAGGTGTTGTTGTTGCTGAGAACAATACGAACCATTGAGAGCTAATGCGGACCTAATAACTATGTTGTCTCCCTGATAGCACTGCCACGTCAAAGATCCCTGACCACTGTTCTGCCTGATGGAAGTCGAAAGCGAATTTGTCTGAGGTAATCGTCTCTGCCATTTGGGCCAACAGTAAAACACCAACGTGTCTCAGCGTGCTCAATCAGAATGCGTGGGCGCTAAACAAAGAAAGTTCATCACAAAAAAAACCTGCATGTATCTGCAGGAGTTTTTTGCCTGGGACATCTATTCTATTCCTCTATTCCCTATCAGGCCCTATGAGTTTTGCATGTTATTCTTGAATCAAGTCCAACATACATGTGAGCAATTCTGAAAACTCTCATGCGATTTGGTGGGCTAGTGGATAGTGGGAGCGGCTTCAGTTTTGGTCTTCCAACTTCGTTTTCTGGCCCCCAGCTGACATGTCAGGATCTGTGTAAAAAGGAAGAGGAGAGGAAGAGCAACGGAAGAGGAAAGAAGAGAGGGACAGGAAGGGAGGAAAAGGTCATGGTCTTCGCTTTGTTCTTGTTGAGGATCACCAACAGAAACATATTCAAAAGAAAACAGGGAAAACAAAAAGAGAAGAAAAGAATTGGGATTGAAAGGAAGAAAGGAAGGATGAGGGTGGAAAGAAAACGAAAAAACAAAAGGTAAGGACAAGAATGCAACGAGAAAAGGACGAAGCCGTGACGAAGCAGTAGGACAAATCTATCTTCGGAGAAAGAGGCTTTGTTTTTTGTTTTATGGCTTCGTTTCCAATGTAAAATGCAACATGTGTTCCGCCATCCCACTTTGACCTAAACCTCGTGATTTCGACGTTTTCAACGTGGCTCACGTACACTCTTGCATCATCTGCTCCAACACGTGGAACCCTCTTGGCTACACGAAGTGAAAGCAGTTCATAGGAACAAGATTGCAAAATATCTGGAAACTGTCAAGAGCAAGGCTCGCAATTGCTTCGATACTTTGAGGAAGCCTCCCAATCCATAGATGCCACGTTCCATTAATTCTGTATCTGTCTGATGGATGCTCACAACATCCAAGAAGCAGGTAGGAGATGTAGTACATGACTCTGGCAAGCAAAGATAAATGGCAATCCCCATGAAAGGAGCAAGGCAACTGGCCAGAATCACCCAGCCCCCCAAAGGGGATGGGGCTGAAAAGCCCATGATATCTGGATGCCAGGTGCCGCCCATGGGGAGGAAACCATGGACACACAGCACCATTGCAAGTGTCACCAGGATCAGCCTTGGTCGTGGTTGCTACCGGAATTGAGAAGCAAATATCCCATCTACAAAATGGATGCTTAATAATAGCAATAATGATATAACTAACTATAATTACAAATACTGATGATGAATACTTACTACTGGCAGTGAATAATAACCATAATAGGTGACAATAATGACAAATAGTAATTATAAGAATGATGATAAATCAATAGTAACAACAGCAATAATAGTGCTAAGAATGATGACAACTAACAATAACAACATCTCTATGGCAAATGGTGGTAATTAGCCGAAATATGCTTCAATATGCTTCAATAGCACCAGAATAAAATGGGCCAGACTCGCACTTCTTCATGCACCGGTGTGTTTCAGATTAATCACACAGGCAGGCGTTGTTCAATTCGTACTGCAACTGGTATAAGTTGCAAACATTGTCGGAGATATATGGAGGTTTCCTAAAATAGGGGTACCCCCCCCAAATCAATCCAAATCATCCATTTTAGGGCCTAAACCAGCTATTGGGGTACCCCCATTCCAGGAAACCCCCATGGAATATCCCCATGCAAACGTTGGGATTCCTCCAAGGTGCCATGAAGCCAACCAGAGATGCCAGCAGGATTGCACCACCAAAGAAAGGACTTTCCAACGCCCAGGGGTTAGCCAAGTGTGCGAAAGGAACCAGTCGAAGTCTTCAACCTTTCTGGACCTCCAAAGGGGATGGGGAGGGACACATCTTGGGAATTCATCCAAAAATGAGCCATGGAGATGTCAACATCTTAGGCTTCTCTCAACAAATCTCATTCCGAAACCCTAAAGCCGGTTTTTTTTGCTAGAGGAACCAGTTGTTTGCTCCCATTTGAAGTCAAGAAAATAGAGGCCATACAGCGACCATAATTATCAGTTTGCAACCGAGTGATTCGTGAATTTCATCCAAGCTAATAAGTTTTAAAAAACAATGCCACAGGTCCTAGCATTCTGTACATTTAATATATATATATACATACATACATATTATAATGTATGTTTAAAAAGAAAACATAGACCTGATGCCTGACAAAAACGGCCATCTAAAAGTCAAAATATTAAATAAATGTAAATAAGAGCTTTCCCAAACCATCATCTATAAAGGACCCAGTGAGGTTGGCCATGAGTGTGATTCTGATCCGCCTGGTCCAAAGCTTTCTCCTTTCGCTGTCATTCAAATCGATGGGCGACTGTCGCCACAGGTCTCCAGCATTGTTCAAAGTCCTAACGCGGGGGCCCGGTGAGCCATCCAAAAAGTCATATCATGGGGCGGTCGGAAGACCTTTCCCAAGCGTTCCGGAAATGACTCATTGATCTAGCTGACAATCTGTGCTGAATGTAATTCAGATGTTTCCATTCAAGCAAATTCTTGACTTTGTGACTTCGTGTGTTGCATGTCGCTGTCAACTAAGGAAAGGACTCCCGAAGCGAAATTCCTCGAAGAATGTCCCGATCAACCACAAGGTGATCCATTTTTTGAAGCCGACACTGAGCCAAACTGAGGCTAGAAGAAGTTGTTGTTGCACCCTTCTCATTCTGTATCTCAAGCTCAGCATTCTGCGAAGTGTCAGCAATCCGGTCAATTGGAAGGCACGTTTTCCAGCTGTTGGTTTCAAACTCCTGGCGGTGATGAACATGATGAACTACTTCAACTTTCGGAACTTCTTGGACTTCATCATCGTGGCAGCAGCTGGGTCGTTGGCCCATGCGGATCGCAGCCCAAACCCGAGCTCTTGCGGGGCCGAACTAGTCTAAAAAACTGGCCGCGGAGAGAAAAAAGCAGTGGCCACAATGGAGCTGAATCATGAAGCAATCATGCTTTCCGCGCGTAAAAGTTGGAATGTGTTCTATTTAAAGAAACTATATCGATTGCCAATACTAGAACGATTTGGAGCCGGCACCAGAGATATTGCCACAAGACAATCCAGTGATATCGGTTGCGCAAACTTGGACTCGCTTCGCAGACTTGAAAGGTATAGACGGTATAGACATGTGTTTTGTATCCGTTTTGATTGTTGGAAAAATCACTTCCTGCAGGCCTGCTTTTCCGGAAGCATTGGAAAAGCCTCAGCAACGACAAAATGTTCGAGCCAAAACGGTTCCCACTCCCTGAAGTTTCCATTCAACAGAACAAAAGACTGGATAGATGGGTACTTGAAGATTCCATATCATTTCACCCCGAAAATACATGAATGAACATGAGAGTACAGTCCTGCTATGAAAGACATAGAGGAGAGGCATAAAGAGGGGCTGTTTTCAAACCGCATCTTTGGTACAGTCAAGATACTGTCTGTCCGAGCCAAAGTCAGAATATCATCGTGTCCAATAAACATCCAATTTCTCTGTGCACAGGCACTAGCTTCAGAAATCCTCCAACATCAACACTTCACAACTAGACTTCCCGCCCATTTGCCTGTGTTTGACGGCTAGCTTCTCCAGGCCGTTTTTGGATCGCCGCTTCTGGTTTCAAGCTCTTGCAACTGGTTCATTCTTGCTGCTGCCTTCCAATACGGCTCAAGTGTCCATTTGGCTGACAAAGGTGAATAGATTGATGACTTCTTCTGGCAGTGATATGCTGATATGATGCTGATACGCTACACCACACTTCGCTGATTCTTGACTATTGTCGGCAGTGTATGTTGTCGCTCTGTCTGACCCAACAAGCGGCGAAAAGGAAGGGTCATGATGATTCTTGGTGAAGTCAACTGAACTGCTGTCGACTGTGGCGGATCGAAACTATAGCTGAGGGAATACAACAACTGACGCACAGACAATGGTGAAATAAAGGAGGGGGTGTGCCATTTGCCGATTTGCGTGTGTGGTGATGGTGATGGTGATGGTGATGGTGATGGTGATGGTGATGGTGCTGGTGCTGGTGATGGTGCTGGTGCTGGTGGTGCTGGTGGTGCTGCTGGTGGTGGTGGTGGTGGTGGTGGTGGTGGTGATGCTGATGATGATGATGATGATGATGATGATGATCTGAAGCAAGGCAGTTTTCTCCCGCAACGCCACCAACTGCAGTTTAGCGTCTCAGCAGGAAACACTCTGTCATGGTGCTTCTCACACTCCTGTCCACCCCTTGTCCTTTGATAGGACAAGTGACGTCTGTCTGCCAAGTTCTTCGTGGGTGTCTGAAAATGGGGCATACACCTAAATGGCAATTATGATGCACCATTGGATTTTACGGCACTGTACCTCATTTTCGGACAAACCCATATGGGTCTTTCTCAGGAATGCTGTTCACATCTACAAGATCAACCCTCTTGCAATAAGGACCACGGATGACCACAACGAAAAGATTCACTGGGAGGTATCATGTCTGCTACTGCCATAGTAGCGCAGAGTGGCTGAAATATTGCTACACAAGCTCTGCTATGCTCTGCTCACATGTCAAACTCTTTCCAGAAGTCATCGTCAATGTCCTCAAACGAGGCCGTCCATTGACTCACAAGCTTCTAGTGAAAGCAACGGATGCCGGTGTGTCGTAAAATGATGTATGCCCCCAGATCCACCGATGAAAATTGCCACTTTGGGGTTTATAAATTATACCCCATTCTCAGATAACCCAATCTAATATACTAGGTCATTGGGTTTTTGATAGACATTTGAATTTCCAAGGCCAAAACCAGCTTCGCAGACTCACTCTTGGCCTTCCAAATTGAACGCCCGTGCGGTCAAATAGAAAAGTAGAGGATATTGTATGTAACATACAGTAATATTAAATGTTATATATATATATACAGTATGTCATTGGATTTATGAGCAGCAACATAATGTGTTGCTTGATATATAGCCATTGAGGTTGCTCGGCTACACCGCTGGGTTTAACTCAACTTCAACACTCTGATTTCACATGTTTTAAGGCGCACAAATTGCAAATGAGGTACGCATTGATTTGCCCACCAGACAGATCGAAATGAGTCTTGAAGTGTCTGTCTTTCGTATTGTTCAAGTTTCACCTTGCCAAAACTGTGCGCATTGGCAATGAAAAATGAGTTGTTATAATAATATAATGCCACCATATTCCATATCCACAGGGTGAAAACCACTACAGTATGGTGAAATTGAAATCCGGGCACGAGTCAAAAATTGGTACCCATCGGATGGCCCATCTTCATGCCCTTTTTACTCACATGGCGATGTGATATCCGCTATTAGCTTATTTCACTTAATACTTTATGCCCGGAGTGATCAAAATGATGATCAACTTTCTGATCAGAATCTGTATCATCATTATTTAAGACATTCTCTAAAGGTAGATCGATGATGATCGATGTAGATCGTACCCATCAGGATCAGCAAATGCACCTTGGGAGCTGCTTTCTGCTGTACAGCCTATAACGCTACAACGGCGCAGCACGTTAAAGCCGAGCTTTCCAGGTTTCACATTGGATGTCAAGAATAGTGTTAGTGTCGTCATGATCATCATCATCATCGTCCTCGTCATCTTCATCATCATCATCATCCTCATCATCATCAACAACATCAACATCAACAACATCAACATCAACATCATCATCAACACCTACAGCTATATCATGCTATATCATGCTATATCTCTACATCCACAGCCATCTACATCTACATTGACGTGTTTTTCGTAGCTCAGCCTTTGGTACTGGCGCCGTGGGCGCCGTTGGCGCCGGCCGGCTGGGTGCAGGCGCTGCCTCTCGGAGATCGGATCCATGGCCATTCACAATGCCAGCTGATAATCATTGGAGAATGTATCATTATATCTGTATACCATAAATATACTATATATATATATAAATACATGGATATATATGATATATATATGATATATATATAATATGTGTGTATATTATATAATTCATGGTTTTTTAGATGATAAGCGTCCAGTCTTGGGAACTTGGGACAAAACAATTGAATAGAATTGACCTGTCATAATTAACCAAAAGCACTGCTTTTCCGGGCCCACCTTCGGAGTCGGAACTGCCTCACCTTGGGAACCCCCATCGATTGTTGTGCCACGTTACAAGGATCCAAAATGCCGAAAAATGCGCGGAACCTCAACCATTGTAACCATGGGGTTTCGCAAAAACTCAATGATTTTGGGTGCATCCATTTTTCGAGCAACCCTTCCATGGAAAGCCACGTTCTTATGAGGTTCTGTCCCAAAAATCGTCCACCCAACGTCTCATTGCTGCCATGGTGCTTGGTTGCCTGGATGCAGATCAAAACACTGGGGAAAAAAACACCATAACAAACATCGAATCTTCCCAGTGTTATGGTGGTTATTCCCAATTTGCCAATCCACCATAACAAAACACTTGGAAAAACCACCATAACAAGCACCATAACTCGGCCAGCCGGATCCGGTTCCCTTCCATGGCAGCTTGTTTCCATGTCCTCACTGTCCTAAGCTTTGAACGTGTCAAACTCATTGAAGAAGTCGTCCCCGAAGTCCGAGGCATCTTGAACAACTGGTGCATCCAACCTGGGCCGGTTTCTCCAAAAACGATGTATCCCCACAATTGCATGGTTGATGATAATGTGTTGAAACGATGATAGATTATAGTTCTAATAATTGGTTGGTGATAATAGATGACAATACTTGGCTGCTGATAATATATGACAATCTTCCGATATCTTCCGCATGATATACAGTGGTTTAACACTACTATTCGGGGATATTTCATATATGCCATTTCAGAGAAACCCATTTTGGCTCATCCAATATCATCCAGTTCCCTGTCACATCCTGTCACACATGTTCGCATGTTTGTGATAAAGTTTATCCAGTTTTCAAAATCTGAAACGAGATCGGTCTTGATAAAGCTTGTTCTGCCATGTTTATGGTTTTTGGAATTTTTGGAATCCTATGGTGATAGTGTCACAAAAAGCGTCTGAGGCGTTTCAAAATCCCAGCAACAAAAATAATATATGATCCTCCAAGAAACGCTTTGTTTCCCAAGTCAGCTCCACAGATATCATCATCGGCCCAACCGCCACCTTGGCACGAGAACAGTCAACAGTTTGGCATCCACATCCACCATTTGAACATGGTTTCCTATGGTTTCCTTTGAATTCCTATGGTTTCCTGTAGATTTTTCCCACCAATCTTGGCTCCATGCCTGGCTCGTCCAAATCCATTCCAAGATCCAACGCGCTGCCACTTCCTGCCCAGCGAGTTGTGATTCAACGGCACGGCAGGAGAAGGGCTTTCAATTCACAGCGTCATTTCGGCCTCCAGAGATCTCAGAATGCAATCGCACTGTGGATTTGGAACCCTCTCGTGAAAACCCAGCGAATGGAATTTTAAATGGATGCAAATCGGAGAATCTCTTGGATAACTGTTGTGGAGGATAGAAGGAATATAGAAGGATAGAGAAAAACACCAAGGAACATGGAAGCACCAAGAGTTTCGTGCCGCTCATGTGTCTGTGTCACCCATCTGGATGACCTGCTGCTTTGGTGTCTTTGCCCTTTGCCTGGGAAGCAGCACATCAAAGTCGAAAGCTTCACTTGGCTCCAAACGGAGTCGCTCAATGATCTAAATGGGGCCAAGGAGCGCTGGAAGATTCCAAACGCATTCCAGTCTTTGGAGGACCTGGCAAATCTCAGAGTCACAATAATGTCACAATGATCCTTCGGTACATGTGGAAAATCCATCCGAAAATCCATCGGAAAATCCATCCGCGAGAAATCCAACTCATCCCGGCTTGAAACTTAGAAACGGCACCTGGAGGGTTTGGAGCGCATGGAGCGGCACCTGTGGCAGCCAGGTCGCATCAGAGTTAGCTAACTAACCATACATACATAACTTATATATATACAGTAATATTATATATAATATGTTGTAATATTATATGTATATAATATTCAGGGTTACTAGATGTTACCAAACCTTTACTAGATCTTAGATCTTCTACTAGTAGTCATCAATCACGCAGCCCCCCCAGCGCACTTAGTGCCTCCGCTATCCACAGACGCCTCGGAGACTAAAGCTCCAGGCGACCTGAGGCAGAGCCACCAGGGAGAGGAGAACCACTGATGCGGCCGCTTCACAGGACCAACGGTGACCAACGTCCCGAGTTTCAGGCGGGCTTGGTGCGGATCCTTGGTTCATGGAACCTGCCACACCTTGGTGAAACTGAAGCGGAAACGCTACAACTCGCCTGCAGGGCCCTTTTCATCCATGTCGAAATGCAACCAAAAAAAACTCCAGTAGCAAAAGGGAGTCGGATCATCCAAAAGACTTCATCTGGATACACAATAATTCACCAACCTCAAAAGTTCGGCTGAGGCCTTGGCCCATAAACTTTTGCCGGACCTCGGTGACCATGGTGGAGGCTACCCCGCCAAGTAATGGATGTTTCATGGTGGGTTGACATTCGGTTTACATCCCATGGATTTCGGATGTCTGATTTCTGATGTCCTTCCTGTGGCTTCCTGTTGATGTTGTTCAAGTTGAGCCAAGCCAAAGACCTTGAAGCCAAAGTCCATTCCTGCAGAAAGAGGATTGTAGAAGCTGCCTGCAGCATGTCAAGCATTGGGACAGCCAACTAGAAGAGAAACACGAATCGCTCAACCACGTGTCCAATGATTAGAAGCATAGATGAAACAACTTCTACAAGTGGAGTTGTCTGAAGAATCCCAAATCTTATGGTAATGGCTAATCATTGCTAATCATCATGTTTCCCATTAAAGTGGCCATGGCGAGGTATGAAAATACCCCAGTCTTGGGCAAACCCAACTGAATTCCGGCCCGGTGCCTCCTTGTGCCCAGCTGGAGGTCTCCTCCTGTACCTCGCATGCCGATTACATGTTGATCAACTAATAGTACGATTACCAAAGCTCAAGAAGCTGTACTTCTAGCCGCTTGAGTATCAAACCAGCACCCACTTCCAAAGTAAGTGCGTGAGCATGTTTCCCAAAATGAGAGTGCCATAGAGTGCCCCCAAAAGACAGGCCTTGGGCATCTCTGTGGAGACCTCCCAAGTCATGGGCCATCGGTTGATCCTCATGGTCAAACATATTCTTGGGGCTCCTCCATAGGATAGACTGATAGACAAACAAACCCAACCAGGTATCGCTTTGAATCTATAGTTGGGATAATATGTTCAAACATGTTCAAACCATCTATGAATAACTCTGACATGACCTGAAAGATACTTATGGTCATTTTATGGTCATTTTATGGTCATTTTATGGTCATTTTATGGTCATTTTATGGTCATGTTATGGTCATTTTACAACAGGCCATCTAT
The DNA here is from genome assembly GCA_947184155.2 of Cladocopium goreaui. Classification (NCBI taxonomy): domain Eukaryota; class Dinophyceae; order Suessiales; family Symbiodiniaceae; genus Cladocopium; species Cladocopium goreaui. The sequence continues at coordinate 232,127 of CAMXCT020000111.1, forward strand.
GGCGTGAAAAGTGCCATTCATTGAGCGTGTCCGACCTCAGTTGAAGCCTGACGTCGCTCAATGACCTTCTGCCTGGCGGAGTCCAGAGAGACTGCAGCCATGGCCGAAAATGGTGAATCATGTAAATATGTGTAAATATGATTGAATATGTTTAGCTGAGCTAGCTGAATAGAACCAGTACCCAACCAGGCTTTCTTCGTGGAATCTGATATTTAGAGGTTTTTGCATTTAGATGTGCTCTAACCACATACCAATTGGGATGCGCATCCAAGTACTTAATCTCTTTATGTAGTTGCACATTGAAACAAAGTGCATCTTCTGTCAAACACAACCAACTACCATAAACTACCAATGAAAAAAAGGTGTGTAAGTGTTCACATGCGCAAAGTTTTGTTTGGCAATGTTGGTACCACACATGCTGTGCGTTCATAAAGCTCACCTTGAGTTGTACACTCGAGTTCATTGAACCTGATTCCAGAACGAGGTTGCATGTACAGCATCGTGAACGAAGTCGGAGCAATTAATTGTGCCAAGGTCAGCATGGTGCCTGAAATCAGAAAAGCTCAATGCAGAAATGGCTAGTTCAAAAAAAAACTGCTAATGAATCCGCTAGATATATCATTACATGTCTACAAACCTGATGGCCAGCTGTGCCAGCCTTACGATCTCCTGCAGCTTGCCGAGAGTGGTGAATGCCATATCTCCCACAGCCTTGACATGCCGGGTCGCTGGTGACATGATGGTGACATCAGTCAAGAGACTAGTTTATAAACGGCCAGCTTTTCCGTTGCAAATCCATAAAGCTGATTAAATGGTTAAAACCGTTTTTGGTTAAACCATAATTAAGGGCATAACCATAATCATTATGGATTAACCATAATCATCCACTATCCATTATTGGTTAAAAACCATTTACGCTGGCTCCGCATCCCTTTTTCCAACCATGTCTCGATATGGGTCAGGAAATAGGGTCCCCCTAAATCCATTGGCTAATCACAATTGTCGCAATTAACATGACTATTTTGGAAGCAGGCATACCCCATTTTTAGACACACACACATGTGTGTGTATATAATATATATATATATATTACTATAATGTATAGTCCAATATTTTCCCATATTTCTGCTCATCTCTGAGGTCACCTTCAACGGTAATATCAGCAAAAGTCAAGTGGCTGGATCTGGATCAATCAAGCGATGACAAACTCCGGGTAGAAGCTTGCCTGCGAGGTCCTTGAAACTTCAAAAAACACCACATTGTGGGGGAGAAATATATTGCACTTATCATCTTGTCATATCTTGTCATATCTTATCATTCACACTTGTCGAATCCGCTCCGCTTTTTTGAGGGCCAACATCAACTGCTGAGAACCATCTGTCACAAGCTCAGTGCCAATCCGCTAGTCCGAAGCCCTTTAGCGTTCAACGTGCAAATTTTCTGATCCAAGATGGCGCTACTGTGGCATATGTCACTGTCAATGCCAGCCCATGCCAGCCCACCAGCCCATGCCAGCCCATGCCAGCCCTGGAAATGGTCCTCAGCACTGAAACTGTTGGAAGTTGCAGAAAGCCTGAGCAACAGATAGCAACAGTTTCAAGTCAGTACAAAGTTGAAGATGGCATGATGCACAATGTGGGCACAGGAGAAAAAAAGAAAATTCTCACAGTGCTTTCGCACTCTGGCCCGTATCCAGTTTTCTGTTCGCTTTCGCACGCATGTTGGAACATGTTGGAACCAAACCATGGGCAGGCCATGGCCATTCTCAGCTTCCGACGTCTGCAAGGCAGCACATCTACATGGGCTGAAGGGATCCTTCAAGCCCATGCCGATGACAGTCATCAAGGTTGGAGTGATCGAGGCTTTTGGCCTGAAAGCTTCACAGCTTAACAAATAGAATCCGTCATAGTCGTAAAGTCAACCAGAGTCTACTCCAAAAGATTCCAAAAGTGTCAACATCTGCTTTGTTTTGGGGGGTATTGAATTATAATGCATGATTTCAATGAGTAGCGCTGCCGCAGTATGCCAGATTTTGGGGAGACCTGGCTGGGTCCTGTCAGCCTGTCATGATCAATCCTCATGAACTACCCTCTGGTAAACTAACATAACTATAGAAAATCACCATTTTCAATGGGAAAATCCACTATAAATGGCCATTTTCAATAGCTATGTTAAATTACCAGAGGGTATGCTCTCTTTGGGGCGTTGAGTTCTCTGACTCAAGTGCAAATCAGCAAGACGCTGCAAAACGGCACTGATGAGAAACAAAAAAAGGCCCCAGACGTGTGTTTTCTCGCTTCTCCAGGGTAATAGAAAATTATAAATAGAAAGCAATGACAAAAAACATCATAAAACAGCCCACCAACTCTTTGCAAAGCCAGTGCCGGTGCCATCCAAATCATCCAAAGGGCAATTGTGTAGACACACGGCCCACGCAAATCAAGGCATTGGTTCGGATCGAGGCCTCTGGATCCTGCCACTGGAAGCCGCAGCTGTTGAGATCTCACTGAAATAGCCTCTGGTTATGTCAAAATAGCTATTGAAAATGGCCATTTATAGTGGATTTAGCCATTGAAAATGGTGGATCTTTCCATAGTTATGTGGCTGTTTACCAGAGGGTAAGACAAACTGCTGAAACCACAGAAATAGATGTCCTGCATCATTTTGATGAGAAGCTTCAGCACTCGACTCTCAACAATCTTTGGTTTCAAGCGGGACACGAAGAAGATCATGGACCTCAAACCCCAGGCCAAGACATCCCAGGAGACAGAAATTCTATGAAATTCTGATAGATCGGTATGTTATGGTATGTTGGCCGATAGTATCATAGGTCTATCATAGGTCTAGCTTTTTCGCAGGTCCCAAGAACGGTCCTATCTCAGCCTGACCACAGCCGGGTGCTGAAATCGACTGAGAGGCCCTCACTTCACAGTGGCCTCCCGGATCGGTGCATTGGAGTCCGTGAAGCCATTCACCTCATGCGGAAGTCGAGAAGGCCACGACGAAAAAAATCGGTCCTAAAAATCATGGGGGATCCAACCACAACTTGTGGCACTTTCATAGGGAAAAATAATGAAAAATATGGGAAAATGAATGAAAATGAATGAAAATGATGATAGATCCCGGGATTGGGGGGTACCCTATTCTCAAACAAAGCTCGAAGGGGCTGCGCATGGCTGCGCAACTGAGGTGGGAGACACATTCCGGGAAGATCTTGTCATTGAGCATGGCATCATCCTGAATAAATCAACGTGCAAAATCACATAGGTCAACTGCCATTTAGGGCGCCTCAAGATCGAGGCAGAAACATGATCTGAGTCGTGGGCTAGGAATTCGATCATGTCTCCTAAGGACGTCAGCCTCCAGGCCCGAGATTTTCAGAAATGAAATCTGCAGCAAAGGAATCACCAACAACCCTAAGCAGCTCAACCATGCTCAACCCAGATTCTGGGTTTGAAAATAGAGTACCCCGACCCTGGTTGCCATGGTATGCCGTGCTGCATCGTCATTTTCCCATCGTTTTTCCAGAGATGTGGTTCTATGCTCCAGGCAGGCGGAAGCGCACGGCTCGATCCGGAGATGCAAAGAGCTTCACCTGGCCCAGGTGATCCCAGGTGAAGCTGATGCAATGGAGGAATATCATGAGGATAGAGGAGATGTGCAATGAGATACAGTGGGATGTTATGGGACTCAGTGGGATTTAATGGATTTAATTGATTTAATGGAATGTAATTGGGATACAATTGGGATACAATTGGGATATAGTAAGATCACTGATGTGGTTTAAGGGAAAATCTACAGGAAAACATGGTATCTACTGTACCATCATTTTTTTCATGGGTGAGTTCCTGCAGACTGTTGGCCTGTTGGTTGAAGCCTCAACAAATCAAGTCTTGGAATATGGACATTCTCCTGGCTGGTTGAAATCTCAGAATTGCGAATGGCAATCACTATAGATAAGATGTGATAAGATGGTGTTGTGATCAACCAAAAACGAGGATAGTGGCCACCAAGCACCAAGCTATGGGGTTCTGGCCATCTGGTTAGTGGCTGCACCACCCATCCCAAGCAGAAATGCGAGAAGAGGCACCACCAATGGTGCCACCTTTTCTCGAAACCTAAGTTGTGTTGACGAATGTTGAAAGCATAGTGGTAGCTGCAGGAATACCCTCTGGATGAGCCAAGTTTGAACTAAGTTCTCTGCTCCTCTTCCTTCAGTGTGACCCCAATCTTCAGGATGGATGGCAGCAAATGCGCTGCCTGATGAGCACTGGCTTTAGCAGCTTGGACCGAACCGGCCGAAACGGCCGAAACGGCCGAAATGGATGCTGTCCCGTGCCTCCTGTCCAGGAAAACGCTGAGCTGTGAGCAGCTCAGGTAGGACCTTGCCAGGTCAATGACTGGGAACATAAGCTGGAAGAGTAAGGTGCAGGAATCACTTCATCTCACTTCCATCATGGAAATCGCGCAGAATTGCTGACAATGAAGAATGGAGTAATTGTGGAGCAAAAGGCTTATATAATTTCAATGCATCTGGTCTATATATATGTGGGTTTCCTGAAATGGGGGATCCCCAAAACCATGGGTTTCAGTCAGTTTCAGTACTAATATGGTCTAATGACTGGGATGATTTGGGGGTACCCCCCATTCAAAGAAACCTTCATAAGGACTGAATGGGGGGCCGCCTGGCGCTTCTTCACGACCGCCGACAGACCCTCCAGCAGCTGTGGCAGTCCTTTTTGGCCGGGCCAGGGAGTTGTCCAGCTCGAGGATGAACATGAAGATTACCATAGATACGTTGATCAGATATGATCAGATCACAAAAATACGTTGAGATTAGTTGAGATACATTGAAAAATATTGAAAAATACATTGAAATATCATTGATGGATTCTGATTGATTCATTGAGTCATAATTTTGACTTATGGAGTTTTCATTGGCTTATTGGAGGGATTTAGCATCTTGAAAGTTGGAACTTCCCATTACCAGCGATAAAAAGAAACGAAGAGGCAGCCAACACTTCCAAAACGACGAAATTTGTGCCAAAGAATAGATGGAACAACTTGTGCAGTCCCCCAGTCTTGTTCACATCAGCCTTGGCTATTTATATATATATATGCAATGATGGTACAGTACAATGTATCCCGGTATCCCTATTATTGCTGGTAAGCTCCCTGCGCATGTTCACATGATCATTCAAAACTTGATTTGCCATGTGAAGCTGATGAAGTGCCCTGACACCCAAAACAACGGCTGAAGCTACCCGTGAGTCCTTCGAACCAGGTCTCTTTCTCTTCAGGGGACCTGGGACGAAGGTTCCGAAGGAGTTGGAGCTATTGCAACTCGTTGGTTGAGCGGTAGGAAATGTTGGTCAATAGATGTTTAGTGACGTTTAAATCCGAGTCTTTGTCCTATAAAAAACGGCTCATGTGCGTTTAAATATGGTGAAATGCTGCAGCGATAGCAAAACTGACTGGTCAGAATCCACTGGTGGATCCAGATCTCGATCCCGGACTTCAGCTGCAAGTTGGCCAGGAATGAAAAAACCTGAAGCTCACGAAGGCTTCAACGAAGCTGACAAATGGGTAAGAAAAACCCACAAAAACAATGGAAAAGTAATGGAAAAGTAAAATCCTACTCAGTCAGTGGTAAATTGCTTCTCTATCTTTATCGGGGGTGCTACAGTTATAGATATCACAGGGGTGCTCAGCAACAAACAAAATGGGAACTTCAACCAACAAAAAATCTGGCTGAAAGTTTGAATCGATGCGTCCGGAGAAAAAGCTGATATGATATTATTCAACCAAATCAGGACAATCATGATAGATCGTGACAGATCATGATAGATAGGTTCTCAAAGAAGATGTTTGAAACATTTTGAAACCATCAACCAGCTATAACTAACCGATACTGATAAGTGGATATAAGTGGATGTTACTTGGACTGCAACAGGCACTGCGGAAAGCACCATCCAGCTGAGACCACATGAAGTGTTTGTACTTGCAGCACATTTTGTTTCCAAAGTACTGCGCTGTTTTTTATTCACGAGGTCACTTAGAGCCCCAAACTTCCTATGGATCAGAATTGACAATGCCAGCCTCAACCGCCGCATTCTTTTGGAAGAAGGGCAAGGCAATCGTCTCTGCAATGGGACTTCGCCTTGCGCTGCGGAGTGGGCGACTCGTCGTCGGCCCAAGCCCCCAAGTCGCTGACGGCCCCAGCGTGACATCCCACTGGGCTCCCATGCCCTCTGAGCGGCTTTGGATTCTGAAGCTCTTGAAAGGACTTTCGCAACTCACTAGGAATGTCCTTCGATTGGGCTGACGCTATGCATGGAAAATGCATTTAAAAAAAAGACATCGCAGTTTGTATGTAGTCCATCCCAAACCAACTCCATCTATCCAATCATCCATCCAACCCATCCCATCATCTTCAACTATGCCACAACTCTCCCCCAAGAACCAGTCAAAGAAAGAAGCATGTTACTGTAACATGGTTCAAATCCCCACATGAGACAGAAGTCGATCCATGGCTTAATCATCATTATCCCAACCCCGGCCCAACCCCCCAACAAAATGGGCCGGCCTTCTGCGCCCTGGCCAAGTCAAACTCCATCTCCATACCGTAGGATCCAGCACTGGCCGAGGCGAAGACCTGATTTTTCCAAGAACTTCATTATCTTCATTGGGTTTACGGGAAAATATATAGGAAATTGGAATAATGATCTTAACATATCTTAACACATGTTAAGTATTGAACATGCATAGATTGATGATGGTTTCCTTTAAAATTGTCGTCCGTTTCTGAGCACACTCCTAGACAAAATATGTGGGTTCCAGGGCCCTAAATCCTGAGTGCGCGAAAGACATCTAGGCAGGTTATGGCATCGATTATGTAATATATATATATATGCGTGGCATATTGCCAATAAATTGCCAACGTAAGCTAATGTGTTCATATAATTCAGACAGGCTCTGTGCAACAAACGCCTTGGTAAATTCCAAATTCTATGCAACTGCTCCATGCAACAGCCCAATGCTAAGCCAAGGGCATATGCTATTAGCACTGCAGCACCCCACATGTCAATGCCTGGCTCACTGGGCAATAGCAGCTCAGTGCTCTAGGGATCTCTAGGGCCTACAACCCTTGACTCACACATTCATAAGGAGCAAAGTCTGTCTCCTCCAGAAGCCAAATCCAACCTCCCTGCTCCTTCTTCTAACAATGAACACTAAACACTTAAGGTCTTAAGGGGGAAAAAAATGATTGTTAATCATGTTTAATCATCATATTTCCCACCAAAATTCTTGGCCAGTTTCAGACACCCTGTCCCGTTTGTGCCTATGGAAGGGATGCCACCCTCCTGCAACGCTGCTGGAGGCTCTGGCCACCTCACAGTGCCAAGGTGAAGCAGTGAATGTGGATTTATCAGATATGGTGTAAATTGATGGGACATTATCATAGATGGTGAAGAAGATATTACCATAATTTACCATATAAATAAATTTGGATATCTAATCATTGATGTGATGAATGGGATAATTCATTAATCATAGATCAAGTTATTCCGTTATTTAACCACCGTGTATGGAACGAATGATGTGATAGATGATGTGATCACGTTTAATCATAGATTATGAAATTGATGGGATGCAATAATCCATGATTAAAAAATATCAAAAATGTGATATCCTGATTTTTCCACATTTAATCACCTCCATGAGGGGATCCCCAAGTCACCATGGGTTTCAATACTAATTTGTTATCTAAGGACTTCGATGATACCCCCATGACTTAGGACACCTCCGTATAAAAAAGTAAAAAATGTGATGGTGAAATGACATTATGGAGGTTTTACATGGTTTTACCATTAGAAATAGAGATTGAATGGAATTTCATTTTTTTTACATCTTGTAACTAAACAAAATGGCTACGTAATGAATGGCATCAATGTGATATTTGGGTGTGGAACATGGGAATACCCAAATGGCAATTTCAAGCCCGGCACCCTGAAAATGTTGGCCCAACCCGGCGCCGCGAGGCAATTGCGGTGCCTCAGTTTTTCGCACTGGAAGAAGTGGTTGGGTGCGTGAGCCTTTGACGGTTAAGGTTAGTTAAGGTTAGCTAATGTATCCAGATTAGCCAGGAACAATGGGGGTGACAGTTCCAAACCGAAATTTGGTGCCTTCGCCATCCTTCACCCATTTTTGTGGCCAGAATTTTGCAGAAAACTTGTTCAATGGAGCCTCTGGGCTGAGCTGCTCTGAGCTATCCCACCTGTATCCATTCCCTTCTGGCACAGCTCAAAACTTCCGAGCCTGGATGGCACTTCTGAGGTTCTACTGTCCTATCCCTTCTGCAAAGCATTTCACCTTGTCACTTGTCCCGGCCCACCCTGTTTGTTCATTTGATGCCAGCGTCACAGGACACCAGGTACCCGAAATCGGGTGATTTGATGCATCGACCATCCCTTTAGCCCAGGCCTGTAGTCTCCTTGTGAGTTGACAAAGACTGCCAACGGCCCAAATAGGCCATGGGTGAAGCCGCTGGAATGCAAGAAACTCAGTCCATCCAGCACCTGCAAAAAGCGTTTGGAGGACCAAATTTCTCATGCAAGAGAAATGGTTGAAATGCTTGGAAAAAAAGTTGAAACATGTTTAGAAGGTTCAGTTACAAAACAACCAAATGAGTCGAAGTCCGTTCAAGTATGCCATTTCATGGAGTTTCCCACTGAAAACCAAGCTCAGCGGGCTAAGCCAAAAATGCAAAAGGGTGCTCCAGCCTGATACAACCCCCACACCGCCGGCGTGCGCTCATCGCCTTAGGGCTATGGGGAATATCTAAACCTCGGAAGCACGACTCGGATGAACTTAGCACATGCATTGAATATATACTAGATATGAATTCATAATAATTCATGATATGATATTTTTATGTGAATTTTCATGGCATCTAGCTGCAAGACTCTGACATGGATGATGAGTCACATGCTCCTTCCATGTGGGTGAAACCCATGGTTTCTCCCCGCATCGACCACCTGACGGGCGTACCCTCAGCAGGTTTCGCACAGGGCAATGGAACGACCTGGATGGGCGAACCCTGCGTCGCAAAAACGTAGGTGTTGATGGGTTTATTAAGGGCTACCAATAACCACCAACAACCACTAATTCACCAACTATCATTGATCTATCATTGGGGTCACCTTCGGGTGACTGAAATCAGTATGACATCTATGACCACATTTTGTTGACCCTGAACATCTTGAAACGCTTTCGAATTGCGCTTCTCATGCTAACCCCACCTAATAATTCGCTGGGTCCTCAAAATCGCTATCCAAATGGCTCAAAGTTTTTCAGCCCATTGCTTTCCCCAAAATCACCCACAACTTGGATGATTTCAGGGTGCCCCATGGTGCCCTTTTATGGTTAAACAGACCCCTGAAATCATCCACGCCTCCTCGGTAACAATGTAGAAACCGCCTGACCGCCGCTGGTGATATCTATGGAAGTCCATGGCCCATTTACTTCGATGATTTACCATGATTTACCTATAGAAAATATTAGAAAATGAGGGTTTTCCATTGCTATGTTAGTTTACCAGAGGGTACGAGTACCTATTGAGTCAAATCTCATTGTTTCATGGTTCTCAAAAGCTGAAAGATCTGAAAGATCTGAATTACGAAAAACTTATGATAGTGATATTATTTCTAGTGTGATTTGATATGATTTGGTATGATTTGATATCATATTTCCACCGGCAGCTGTACTTGGAATTGGGAAAATTACCCTGCAATCCCCGTTTCGCCTTCGGTCTCCAAGGTGGTGAAGGATTGCAGAACATTGGGATGCCTTGAACCACAACAATCTGCTGAATGATAGGCCAGGCGGCTGAAGCTTTCGTAAATGGTCTATTGAGGACAATGATTTCTTCAGGAATTTGAATCTAAGTTGACAAAAATTGCAATGTAATTCTATCATTTCTATCATTATCATCTCACAGCAAAGTCACAGTGCTATACATGGCACAAGTCTGGTGTTTCTGGACAGAATCATCTGTGCGCTGCCTCAAAGTTTTTGAGACTTGATCTGCATTCTTTGCAGCCGCAATCTGCACATGGCAGCATCACTTTCGATGTATCACTGCTATTCTCAATCATCCTATATCATCCTGAAGGCCCTTGTCTAGGAAATCCCTTGCGACAACATCACGCTACGCGACAACGAATGTTTTGAAAAGCTGACCTCGAGACAATTGGAGTCCAGTCCAGTCCATTTTGAAGCCCCCTCCAGTGACAAGTTGCCTAAGCCTATCTGATGATATATCGCCCATAAATGCTACTTCGCCTGGTTGAAGCAACTTAACTTACCCATCCTGTGGGGGGCCCTTCCAAACGTGCGCAAACACAACAGCAGCCTTGGCTGGATCCATGTCCTTCTTTGGACACATGAAAACAGACACGGCGCTGCCATCGCTTTTCTTTTGACCTCAACGACCAGCGAAACGCGATTGCAGTTTGCAGTGCTGCAGGGAGCAACTCGATACTGGTCACAGAATTTAAAGGGTTTACCTCAGAATGTGCCTCAGAATGTGGGAAACAAACACTGTGGGTTTGGAGGTCCATGATTACCATGATTTTGAGTCTGAATTTCAGAAACGACATGACCATTCCACAAAGCTCAAAAATCAAGAGTAGCAGCTCAGCAATGACAAAAGAACTGCAGCTAGTTGCCTTTGTGAAGCTCCCAGTTCCAGGAAAATGGAAGTTCCACCTCCAGCTACCAGGCCAGTACTCTGCACATGATGACTGATACGAGTGTGACCCTTAGGATTGCATGGAGTGCTTTCCGCCAAGTTGACATGCCTTCATTTAAATGAAAATTGGGGTTGAGATCCAAGGGGGTTAAATTTATATAGGTTTTTACATAAAGAATCCCCTTCCCAAAACATACTCAAATCAGACTTTCCATGGGCGATGAAAGCACCTTAAAGTTTGACCAGAAAAAGAACATTTATGGGAAACATGTTTGATCAAGTTGCATTACACGGTGAATTCCAGTCGTTAGACACTTTTTTCAAGTGATTTTGATCAGCGCCTTGTCGCCAACGGTGTAACCAAAACTGCTTGGAAGCTCTCCCAATCCAACCTGGGCGCCGCCATCATCTAAATGTCGAAAAAACAAACTCTACCCTGTGATTGTCATAATGATGAATATCCTCTGGTAAACACCATTTTTAATGGGAAAATCCACTATAAATGGTCATTTTCAATAGCTATGTTAAATTACCAGAGGGTATTGATGAATACAAAAAAAAACACTGCAAAGCAAAACTAGAAGTTATAACAGCCAGGTGCATTGGCCTGACTACAGGTGCCCTAACTTTGTTCAGCAAGTTCTTGAACATCTCAGCGGATGCCACGGCCACATCACAGTGACGCTGCAGTCTGCTGTTGTATCTTGATGCAAAACATAGTCTCAGTTGGTGCTGAATAGATTCCAAGACATGATCTCCATTTTCTTCATAGCGGTTTAACCCACGGCATCAATTTCTGCTGTGTGAACTTTCTCTTCTCTGTTCGAGAAGGATAGTTGCAACAATTACCAAAACATACCAAAACTCGGTCGAATTCTCCGCAATCTCTCCTGTTTCACCTTGATCAAATCTATCGTGGTGGGTCGGCTTTGCACATTTGCATGGCTATCTTTGCCTGTGAGGCCAGGGCTGCAGAAACGTATCAGCCTACCCCCATGCGCTCCACCGTCGTAGTGAGAAAAGATGAAGAAATCAGGAAGGATATGAACGATAAAACATGGAACAAGGCAAATGATGGTAGAAATCCAGCAGTGCTTGGGATACAGGCACCAATCTCAGGAGTTGCTCAAACCGGCATGTCTGGGCCAAGTTGATAAAACAGAAACTTGCGGTCCATCTGTGGCTTTGGATGAGGTGGTCTATCCATTCATATCCATTTCAATGGCCCTTGAATTTCCTGATGGGGTTCTTGTTTGCCAAGCGTTGCGACCCCTTTCATCCCTGCTCTGCCCAGAATCATTTTGCGCCCTGCTGTGCACTCCATCATGGGATAGCAATCCCCGACCCACGAGACAATAGAAGACAATGGATTGCTTGATTAGGTTTGATGTTCATTCCCCAATAAAAGATCATAAGGTTGTAGACTGATTGGCCTGGGCACTGAAAAATGCAGCAATGTTCTCATCAAAGCAAGGCTGTGGGGACCAATTTCAGATGTGAAAAGGGGAATTGAAGTTGATCTACCCTCTGGGAATCTAAATCCCTTTATCAGGAAAAGGTGGGATGTCCAGTCAGGCAATGGTTTTGCCATGTTTTGCCCCCATCCCACGATGTTCATCCTTGAGCCATCACTCTCCCTGTCCCAGGTGTCAGTCTCTCAGCAGCGGATCAGAACTGGCAAATCACAATTTTGTCTCTCTGCAGCCTTCTAAACTCAGCATGTTTCAAATGATTAAGATGACGGATTTCATTCACTATTTTACCAGGAAGTGCCCTTTAAGGCAAAAACCTTGACTCACTGAAAGAATCAGCTCATGAATATAGTTGCAGGGACACTTTAAATGCAACTTAAAAACACAAATGGAAACTTGCTGGTAATTGATGACAAGAAAGCAACATTCACCATCTTTTTTCAAACGTGGCCGATGGCGCATCCTCAGTCAGGCCACTATGCCTTGCAGGTGGTGCTTCATGCGCAGACATCGTGCGTTTTGAAGATGAAGTCGCACTCCAAATGGTTTAGTCTGATAATAGGGTACTCCCAAGTTACTTGGTTAATCAATGTTAATCAATGTTAATCATGATATATCACGAGATTCCTCTTGAAAATGGCCTAAAAAAGGGGGGTAAATCCTCCATCAATTCCAGCCCATTTTCTCGCCCTCGCCTGCGCTCCTCGAACCTCCTCCCTGGTCTTTGCAGCTTCATCATCCCCTTGAGATGCAGCCTGCAGGGAGATCTGGTAGATGTTTTCCTAAACCATCATCATCCCTACTTAGATGGGCCATGGAGTTAGTTAACTAGTTAGTAAATGGATTATAATTGGGATATAGAGGGTTATATCCCCAGTTACTAACCATTTAGCTAATCCCATGGCCCATCTAAGTAGTCTTCCCTATTTTTTTCAAGTGGCCATTTGCGGATACACCTCATTTTCAGATACACCCATGTAGGAAGACTGCACCTTCCACCTAGTGACACTGAAGCTCAGAAGTTCTTTAATTGTCCCCCTATTTCATGTTGTTCTGAGTCACAAACGTAAGTTTTCCTCGCCACTCCACGGTCATGGGCCGGCCTTTTCCAACCAGTACGCTGCCTTCTCTTTGTCCTACGAGCCATACCAGAGGGAACCAGGGGTCACCAGGTACTGTGGGATTCACCGTAAACCGTAAACCTACTATTTGGGGATGGTTTGTACCACCCATTTATGGCAATATTGGGGATTGTAGCTGTTGGGTTTATCACATGAATCATGTTATCATGTGTCGAAACCGATGGTTGTGGTCTCTTGCTGAATGAATCCTGAAGGATGCGGAAGAAATGGTCAGTCTATTCGACAACATGTTAAAGTACACTTGAAAAGCTCACAAGTGGCAGCACTGTCAGAGGTGTAGACGGCAATACCCCTTTGAGCTGTTTAGGATTCGCCATACACAATGGCACAAACACTTCCTCTGGCACGCCATCGCCAGACTCCAACCTTAGTTTAGAAATCGTTGTGCGAGTGGGGTTCTTTTGAGTCAGCCAGAAACTAGGGGACGATGCATGTGCATCAGGGTGCATCCCTTGCCCTTCAGACAGCCACAGTAAGCTGATGCAAGGCTGAATATTCAACAATCCCAGTATTGAAGGGATCTACATCCGGGTTTTATTTGCCGTTATTTGAACATATTAGAACACCATGGTTCAGACTGAATGGTTCAGTGTAAATGTTCCCCAACAAAACCATCCATTGAAACAAGGTACATCAAGCCCAAGTTGTACTGAGCATCTACATGGCCCTGTAGAGCTGCCTCTCCGGAATTTCGCTCCCGAGGTGGAGTTTTGTACCATCAAACATGGGAAGAAATTGTGGATTGAGCCATGAAACATAGGGGTTAAACCCATGAATAATGGAAACGAATTGCGAATCATGATGGACGCGCTCAATTCATAGCAATTTCATAGGGAAAATATGGGAAAATAATGATAAACCAAGTGGTTGTCATTACAGCAAAGTGAAAGGAACATTCCTCAAGCCTTCGATTTCCAGACCTTCGCTCATCTTCGCTCAAAAGCAAATCCCTCAGATTGGATTCTGAAGATATAATATGACATAATATGACAAAGTCTGACACCGCCATTCACGGCCATTCTGACCCTCCTTTTCTATGTCCTTGACATATCTGCTGAGCATGCCGCTCCAAGCTATTGGTCCCCAGCCATTAACTCTCACCACGGCCTGCTCAAACCAATGAGCTGCCCAGGCCATATTTTGTTCCACGCCTGAGCTACATACACTCTGGGAGAGAGATTGCAGGGGCACGGGCCAGCAAATAAATCAGAGATACTCAGAGTATCTTTCAAACCTGCCTATTCACTCATCTATCATCATCTATCAGCAGAGTTTCTGTTTTTACACATACCCCATGAGCCGAACCATAGCAAGTCGGGAGGTGTTGTAAGCCCAACGAAGCTGCAGGATGGCCGGATTGGCCGGATTTTTTAGTAGGCCTTGACCGGAAAGGAGCATTGTGCCCATCAGGTATTGGGCATCCTGGCTTGAGGAAGACCGTCTTTGAAGGAAAGCAGACACTAAACAGAGTAACTAAACACACAATAGTAAACTATGGATCTCTTTCACACATGTTTGTGCCACACAACTTGCAGAAGTACCTCAGATAGGGATGGGTCGAAAGTCAAAACCCATCTAACCCTTTCTGTTCACTGTAAAATTGAGCTGATGACAAGCTGTTCACAGCCCGCTATTCCGAGCGCAACCGTCCTGTAGGCCACTATTGGCAGCTGCGGATGCCCATTGCGCAGCTGTCGCCTCATCTTGTTCCAAGCCAGCACCATAGAGAAACATCCTGCCCCGAGGCTGAGCTTCCGGATGGAGAAATGGGATGAACATATGTCTAATTAATTAATATACATATATATATAATTATATATATAATACGTATGAATATGGGATGAACTTAGATGCCAACTGCTAAATGAAAATCATATCTTGACCATGCTTCAAGATGCCAGTGCTATTGCTGCTATGGCGCTCGAATTATGCTGTACGCATGTACACGGGCCATGAACCATGCATCAAGGACACCGAGATAAAAGTTTGGCCACCTGTCAAAATCTTCCTATTCCACCAACAAACCATCAGTCAGGAGGTCATTGTACATAAACGTTCATAACAATCATGTTTTTTTCCGTGCTAAGTGATATTGCCCAGTTGTTCCTGATTCACTATGAATTCCCTCCTCCCCTGCAGACCTGGCAATTTGGTATTGTGCCCGACTGTCACCTTTCTGTGCGGCTTGGTTAAGCCAATGAGCCTCAACGCCAGGTGCAACTCACCTTACAAGATCCATATGATCCATAATGCTAAATGAGTTTTTGTTGCCAAAAAGGCAGGTCGATTTGTTTGGCTCGCGAATCCGAAACTTCTCCTACATAGTCTGATGCAGAATTTGCCACAATCAAGACATCCTGAATTACTTGAATATTTCATGCTTCTTCTACTTCAGCAGCAGCTGGTGCTACAATTGGGCTCCGAACCGCCCACTCCAAGTCTTGGGTTTGTAGTAAAATCATCCCAAGAGCATACCTCAGAACTGGGCCATGGCAGGTCATGGTTGAGTCCCAGCGTTGCAGTTCGGGGGTGTTTGCGAAAACGATGCTACAATTTAAAGTGCGCTCTCATTGATAGATTGGAGGCAAGAAGATTGCCCAATATGATTTGGGCACTCAAAAGGATATGGTGAGTAGAATTGTGGAAGATGTTATGATCCAATGGGATCTACTCGACTGATCTAGACTGTGGATTGCCCAAGACTGAAAGTGCAAGCTGATGCGAAGGAGACTGAGCACCAAAGCGAAGGGAATTATGAAAAATTATGTCCAATGGGTATTGACGATTAAGTCTCCGACTGAGCATCTGCAATACCATTTTCAGCGGCAGATCTCATGTACTTCATGGCCTATCGGACAGTACAAGGACAGGCAGGAAGGGCACTTGTCACTTGGGTATGGATCAATACCTCTTAATACCATTTTTAGGGGGATGAACATCCATTTACCAGCTATTTTGATGTTCACCAGGGGTACAAGGTTTTGACACACAGACCTTGGCCCAAGTCCTCCCAGTGGTAGGTCCGTTCGAACTGAAACTTGGGGGGGATGACTAGCTATGGAGAGACGCCTCTTTGCTTGGAACCTGACTGGACCACTGTTCAATCCGAGGACATCGTGGACATCCAAGGGGACATCATAGTTCATGACAAAACCGGACGCAAACACTTGTTCCGTAGTGTCATTCACAAACGACTTTTCACTGTTTCGGGAGCATTGGCCAACCACCAGGCCTTTAGTTTCTTGCAGTGCAAATTGATGGTCAATGAAGGGAAATTCCATTTGGAGTGTAGCGGGGGATATGCTTTGGGTCTTCCTATCCCCAACACCACTATGTACACAGGGGCCATGGAAGTTTGTGCCGGCATCGCAATGATGTCACAGGGTTTGACTTCATGTGGCCTTGACCTTAAGGCAACCAATGACTTGCAGGAAATGAATTGTGCCTTTCAAACAAGGCAAGGTGCGTGTAATGTTATCCAAGGTGACATCAGCACAGCCGAAGTTGTGGCCGAACTGCATGCAGCACATGGTTGCCCGGTTTTGCTTTGTGGAGGGTTTAGCTGCCAGCCCTGGTCGGCTCTTGGAGACAAAGGCGGGATGAAAGACCCCAGATCCAAATCCTTGATTGGCCTGTTGCGAGCTGGTTTTTACCTCAGGGCTTTTGCAATCCAACTTGAGTGTGTTGTTGAGGCAAGTCGGGACAAGGAAGTTCGAGCTGTGATTGCTGAATATTGCAAGCTCACTCAATTCCGACAGTCAGAAACCGAGTTGACATTGGAATCCATCATGCCCACCAGAAGGACACGTTGGTGGTGCCTGCTTTCCAATGGAACATTGCCTGAAATAGAACTGCAGCCTTTGCCTAAGCTTTCCCGACAGCCTGTTGTGGGTGATGTGATCCCGGTTTGCCCTGCATGGCCTTCGCACCACATGAAACAACTTGAGTTGGACCAGTATGAAACCCGGAAATTTGCTGAGTTTGGGGGATTTGAGCATAACATGGTCAAACATGATGGGGTCCTTCGCACTGCACTACATGGATGGGCAAACCAGCTCACACCATGCCCATGCAAATGCCGTAAGTACCCCATGTCCGATGAAAGGCTGAAGGCCAAAGGTTTGTTTGGTGCATTGGTGAGAATTGCTGGTGAATTCACCACATCGATGGGCCCCCTGCCCAAAACCAGACACCTCCATCCATGGGAAATGTGTGTAATTCATGGGGGCATCCCTGAATTCGAATGGCACCCATTGCGTTTTTCCATTGCTGCCTTGGGACAAATGGCATCGCCAGTCCAATCATGTTGGGTCACTGGACACCTATTGTCAGCCTGTGACAGTGCTCAGGGTTTGCCAGTCCGTTTGCCGGAAGGCACCTTTGGAACCATTTTTGTAGGTTTGCTGCAGCGGTTTCACACACACAACAGCAGGTGTACAAAACAGATGGTTTCCAAATGTACATGCAAGAAGTCCGAGGGGTCCTCTTGGGTAGAGTCGCCACGGCCAAAGGGCCTCAATGTACAGCTCTAGTGGTTGAAAATGACAAGAACGAAGAAAACAGCCAGCGGACAGGACGCAAAGACCTGCTACAAATTGTGCCCAATGGGGTGATTCAACAGCCAGCGGTCAAGACGCAAGAACTTGTGAATGGTGACAAACAGCCAGGGATCAGGCCCCCAGAACCTGAAACAAAAAAGGCGGAGGAGACGCAAGCACTCCACCCTCCTATGTCTTTTCAGGCCATGCCACCGAGTGCTCCAGTCACTGGTGGCCCAACCCCCCACCCATGCGAAGTAGGAACATCCAAAAGTGAACAAAAGCTGACAGAAGCTTTTGACCAAAACGCCAAGCATCCGCATGATTGCACTCCTGCCGAAAGTAGGGAAATCCCAATTGTCAAGCCTGACAAAAGTACAGGTGGCCTTGCCGCATTCGCCTCATCAAACAAGAGACCGGCTCATCCTGTGAGTACCCCGGCCAAAGTAGCCAGGAAGCATCCGACTTGTGAAAGCCATGCAACCGTGCCTTGCCGACCTCATGATGCACCCGCACATGTCCCAGTAGATTTCCCTCATGATGATGATGCCCATCCAGGAGCCACCAAGGGTCTTCAGGGTGTGGGGGCCAATGACTGCAAGGGCCTTGATGGGCACGTGGTTCATGACACCAAACGGGAAACAGACCCACCGAAATTGTCACTGCCCAACCCAATTGACACCAATGATCATGGAGGTTTTGCAAATGAAGCAATCAAGGGGACTAATCACGATGATGGACTCACTCAGGACATGCTTCTAGCAGTTGAGAGTCATGAAAGACAATGTCATGAGGACACCAGCACGGCACACTGCATCCAAGTCATTCGACAAGATGATGACAAGCCCACCTTCATCAAGGTTGCACCCCATGCCACAGTTGGAACAATCACAGTTGCCGAAACCAGACTTGGGAGCTTGAACCCCCCAATTTGTGTCAATACTTGTGTAGGTACACGTGTCTTGTCAGCTGCCACCACGCAACCATTCCAACAGATTTCCTCAAGGAAATGGCAAAATATGGCAGTGGAAGATCGCATGAGGCCATCACGATCCCCCCAGAGATCTTGCAGCATGATTTGACCACCAGACTTGCGTTGCTGTACCGTCAAGAGGCATTTGTTGCGGATGATGAGATGGCCCATTACCTGGCAATGTTGACGGCCACTGGTCAAGCAATCCACACACCAGTAGCAATTGTCCCCGAGGACATTGAGGATGAGGACCTGGTCCTCACCATGAAAAATTGGTTTGCTAAGGCCATGCTTGTTGCCGAGGGACCATGCAATATTGTCACTGCAATCTTTGCACAACACCACTGGTTTCCGGTTGGTATGAAGTTTGCACATGGACACGTTCAGATTTCGACCACTCCTGGGGGGTATGAATGGGTCAAGTTGGCAACACATGACATGGGAACAACATGTTCGATTCAAACCATTGACATCGAGAGCAGTTTCCCCAATGACTGTGGTTTCCAGTGCGTAGGATGGATCATGAGTTTCGTGTTTGACCCTGCGCACCACAAGGGCCAGTACCGACCTGTGTCACCTGCCACTGCCATTGCATGGAGAGGTCTGTTTGAACACCACTTGATCGTCAAGGAATTGGCTGATGTCGTTGTGTCGCCTACCCAGTTTTGTTTTGGGGGCGCAAGTGGAGGGGATGCCATCCAACAATTGCAACAATTGCTCCAAGACCATGGTGTTCCCAAAGATCAAGCCAATGACAGGGCCAATATCATCCTGGACAAACTAGGACGTTCCACTGTTACAAAGACAATGCGTAGCACTCACCCTTGGCGGGAGTTGAAACAGATTGCCAATCAGTGTGCCCCAAAACTCCAGTTGGTACTCGAAAGTGAACTTCAGGCGGTTATCAAGACCAGAACTGACCATCAGCAGAAATTTGGAACAAAGCAGAACAAAAAGAAACATGCTCAGCAGTCCAAGCCACCCATCCAGATTGCAGCTGATGACATTGGTATTCCAGAAGGAATTTTCCAAGATGCATCCGGACAGCCAGTCCACCAGAAAGCCATCGCCAACATTGGGCCAGATGCCAGAGGGGTAATTGTAGTGCATGCACAACAAGCCGTCCCCTACCTTAAGTTTGCCCAGCCGGTCTCAAAACAAGGACTCGCATTGTTGGTATTGGACCATCATGACCCACTCATGCATGGAGTAGGAGAAGAGATCCGATTCCCAGCCAGGTTTGAGAAGACCAGCGAGCCCATCCTCATATCGGCAAAGTTGGTTCAGCTTGGAGCCAGTATCGTCAGTCGCATCACACCCGAACATGCAGTGAAGGTAGAAGAGGTCCACACCACTGTCATCCGGGTCATCATGTATCGAGATGAGATTGACAAGAAATGGGAAACGATCCTGGACAAGCCAGTCAAACACCTTGTTGAGGTTGTCAAACTTTTGCATCCTACCAGGGAAGGTACATCAGCCATCATGGACGTTTGGGACAGGCAATGGTTGAACGACAAAATGGAGAGAACACGACCTGCCGAAGCAAGCATGTTCATGGCCTCATTTAGGCTGGAATGCAGTGACATTGCCGATGCCCTTAAAGACTCAGGAGTTGCTGGCTGCTACATTGAACCACGCAGTTCTGATGGACGCTCCCCTGACCCTGCCTTCAGGGTGATTTGGCTCAATAAGTATGACAAACAAGGTGCCATGATTGCCTCCCAAAGCACTGCCGTATGGACATGCATAGTCAGGTCAGGTGGACGTTTTGGACTTAGAGTTTCGGTTGACAATGCCCAGAAAGTCCATGAGCAACACAAGCCCATGACGCCATTCCTGACCAGTGACCAGGTGATGACATATCACGTAGGTCCCATCCCACATGGATCCAACCGAAGTGCACTCAACAAGTTGTTCCAATCATGGTCATGGCAAGCACGGCCTGTCCAGCCAAAGCACAGGACTCCAGATGGAAAGGGGGTGGTTTGGGAATGCCAGGCAATCTGCAAACCCCCTTTTGAAGTATATCAGTTAGAACATGCGGACGTGCTCATCACCGAGGTTCAGAAGAAGCCATTCAAGCCGGCCGCTTTGAGGACTAACATCCAAGCATCGGCCAAAACAATGGCCTTCTTGAAAGCGTCCGATGTGCCTGAAGCTGCTGAGAAGGACCCATGGGAGTTTGATGATCCGTGGGGACAATATCACACACCAGTCAAGGCACCCAGGAAATCAAATCTTGCCGAAAGCAACAAGCATGAGGACATTGACCTCATTGCAGCCAAGGTCATTCGGAAGTTGCAGCCTGGTGGAAATCAGTCAGTTGCCCACACAATGGAGATTGACTCCGAATCCACCGATAGTGTGCGTATCCAGGCAGTTGAAGACAGGATGGCTAAACTTGAACAAACTGTTCAAACAAACCATGCCCAGCAAGGGAAGCATGTTCAGGACCTGGCTTCCCAGATTGCCCAGGTTCAGCACAACGTAGATCAGCAGGGCAAAGCATTCCAAGCACACCTTGATGACAAACTGGATAGGCAGCTTCAGCAGATCGAGCATCTCCTTGCTAAAAGGAGCAGAACTGAGTGACAGCAAGGGCTGACCCCTTCCAACAAGGGGTTGAAGCCTACAAATACACCTCACCAGAGGAAACATCCGAATGCAGCATCCGTTGTACAGTCCCACATCCGTACCGAGAGTGCCAATGTTCCGAGACGAAGCTTCTCTGCCAAGGCCACAGGCACTAGTAGGAATGGATTTTGTCATCTTTTGTTTACATTCATCTTCATGATGGTTGCACGTATAGGAGAAGCCGCCCATCCTGGGCCCAATCCAAGATTTGGCATAGCCAACCCATCGGGAGCACTCCACAAGGCTCCAATGTTCCAAGAAGCATCCGACCATGCCGTCCCAACCACATGGGCATTGAGTGAAACACACCTCACATGCGAGGGAATCCAGCGATTCCGAAATGAACTGAAGTTTCTGCACCATCAGTGGAAATACATCCCAGGCGCGCCAGCCCAGCCCCTTACCTCCGCGCCAGGATGTGTAGGGGGCAAGGCAACAGGGGTGGGAGTGCTCACCAACACTGCAGCACGTGCGCTCCCCAATGACTGGAGTGTCGAGACATGGCAAACTGCTCGATTGCAAGCCTGTGCAGTACGGGTCCAGCAGCAATGGGTCAAATTGGGAGTAGCCTATGGGTATGCAAAGCAGCCTCACACAAGGGCCACTCGTGAAGCAACCGATCAGGTCCTGGAGCAACTCACAGAAAGAATTGTTTTCCAGAGTAAGGGATTCCGAATCATTTGTGGCGACTTCAACCAAGAAGACCATGATTCACTAGAACAATTCACCACCTGGAGAAATCATGGCTTTATGGAGATCCAGGACATTGCGGCTCAAAAATGGGGGCAATGCATACGCCCCACATGCCATGGCAAGACCCGGAAGGATCACATGTGGATTTCCCCTGAACTCATCCCCCGCCTCCTTGCGGTTGATGTTGACGCTTCCTTTTTTGCTGACCATGCTGTAGTAGTTGCGGAGTTTCAAGCATTCGACAAGAGCCCGACAGTTCCAATTTGGAGGAAGCCAGGGCGTTTGCCATGGGAAGAAATCGACCTTGCCAGTTTCCACAATGAGCAACGCCAGCCTGTAGATGGCCTTGCTAGTATGACGGAAATCTTTGCATGTCTTGAAGATGCAGTTGACATGCACATGAGATGGAATGGTAAGGACGGGCTACTTTCCCAGCAAAGAGGAAGATGCCAAACCGTTGCACCTACCAATTGCAAGCATGCCATCACTCCAAATAAACCATCGCGCAAAGGTGATGTACAAATCAAGTTCATGGGCGAGCACTTTGTCCACACAAAGTGGTGCCGCCAGTTGAGAAGGCTCCAGAGTTTGAACTGTATGATGAAGTCCAAGAAGCATTACAAAGACCTTCAGAATGACAAGATGGAACTCTGGAAATCCATTCGAGCTGCGGCAGGGTTCCCAGGTGGATTTGCTAAAACATGGCAACAGCGGTCAAGCAATTTACCCAGTGCACCGCACCACCTTCCTAAGCACCTGCCCACTGCAGATGAAGTTGAAGCCATTTTCACCGCCTTCAAGGCAGAGTTCGATGGACTTGAAAAACTGCTCATCCGTGCTCGATGCCAAAAAGCCAGAGAGACCAGAATGACTGACTCGAATGCAATTTTCCGTGATGTGAAAAAACCTAGGTCATTGCCTGTTTCCACAGTAGTTGTAAATGCTAATGCAAACATAACTGAGGTTAGCGCAGATGGCCTTACCATCCAATACCAGCCCCACTTGCTGGCAGTTGATGAACCGGTTAACTCACAGCATGGTTCAATTGCAATCCAAGACCATACACCTGGCACCTTGAAGTTGACACAGCCCCAAGCCCTTGAGCCAGGAGATCACCTTCTCCAGCCAAAAATTGCCGGAGACTTAAGGGATGTTTTCCAAGCCTTTGAAGACCTTTGGCAACCCATGTGGCAGAAACACAAAAACACTGAGATCAACCGATGGATTCCACTTATCCAGCAGATCCAGGACAAGATGCCTTCTGCCGAACAACCCATGCATATGCAACCATTGACAACAGCCCAATGGTACGCAGCTGTACGTAGAAAGAAGTCTACCAGTGCAGTTGGCCCTGATGGCATTGCCAAAGAAGACCTCCTCAACATGCCATTAGCACTCACCCAAAAATTGGTCGACCATGTCAACCTGATTGAGCAGGGAAGATATGATTGGCCCAAGGCCACCATGGTAGGGCTTATTGCAGCCATCGAGAAACACAGCGCTGCTGCCTCACCATCTGAATATAGACCAATCACAGTGCTGAGCATGGTGTACAGAACCTACAGTTCCATCAGAACACGACAGATCCTGAAATGGCTCCACAGAGTAGCACCACCGGGTTTGATGGGTAACATGCCCAACCAATCCACCGTCCAGGTGTGGAGAGCCCTTGCGGAACAAATCGAACATGCCCAATACTTCCATGAAGAGCGGACGGGTATTGTGACTGATGTTTGCAAATGTTTCAACACCTTGCCACGACATGTGGTTTACTTCCTTGGCAGGCACATGGGACTTCCTGAGTTCTTCATGAAGAATTGGATGCGCACTCTCGCACAGGTTGAGAGGCGTTTCATTGTACAAGGAAGTTGTTCGCCAGCCATTTTGAGTCACACAGGATTCCCTGAAGGTGATCCATTGTCCGTGGTTTCCATGGTGTTGATCAATTGTGCCATGCATACAATTGTTACCCGATCCATAAGCTCGGTTGCAGTAGTTAGCTATGTTGATAACTGGGAGGCTCAGTCAACACAGCCTGAAGCTACATGTGCTGCCTTTGAGGTCATGGACCAATTTGCATCCCAACTTGACATCAAACTTGACCGTGCCAAAACCTACAGCTGGGGTACCACCACTGCCTGCCGAAAGGCCCTGAAAGCCCAGGGACACACCGTTTTGTTACATGCCAAAGATTTGGGGGGTCACCTGAACTACAGCAAGAAGCGCACCAACTACTCAGTACGGGCCAGAATCACCCAATCCAAGCCCATCTGGGGATGGCTCAGCCGGAGCCAGGCCAGCGCTCACAAGAAACTGAGGATCCTATCCACAGTTGCATGGCCTAGATGTTTGCATGGAGTAAGTTCAGTTGACATAGGCATTGACCATTTCACCACGCTAAGGGCATCAGCCATGAGTGCACTGAGATGGGAAAAGCATGGATCCTCGTCATGTATCCAATTTGGGCTCATCACTGACCCCAGATATGACCCCCATTTTTTCGCAATTTTGCAAACGGTGACCCATTTCCGGCAGTACTGCCAACCCCAACTTGCATATGAGGTTTTAGATCTCTTGACATGCCAGCCACCACCCAGGTACTTGCCAGGGCCCTGCGGAGTCTTACTCACTCGGTTGCACCAGATTAACTGGCAATGGGATGGGAATGGGTTTGTCATCAATCATGAGGGTTTTAGAATGCACTTGTTGGATGCCCCAGTCCAACTGTTGCAAACAAGACTTGCGCATGCATGGGCTGCAACTGTTGGCCACAACATGGCCTCACGGGCTGAATTCCATGGAATTGCAAATGTGGACACAAAGTGCAGTAACCATACTAGTCACCTCTTCTCTCAGGAGGAACAAGGACTCTTGCGGGTGGCCATGAACGGTTCTTTTTACACCAGAGATAAGCAGTTTTCCAGTGGTAGGTTCACAAGCAAACAATGCCCTTGGTGCGATTGCGAAGACAGTGTGATGCACCGCACCTGGGAGTGTGGTCACTTTCAGGAAGAAAGAAACCAGATGGACCCCAGTGTTAGGCAGTACATCATGTCCCAGCCAGATTGCACCAGGTTGCACGGATGGTTTTTAGAAAGTGCTGCCGATCATGACTTCCGTAAAGCACTCATGACAATTGGTGATTCTACTGCCATTTTTGAACATTTTGCAGCCATGCCTGAAGTTTTGCATTTGTTTACCGATGGAAGTGGAACTGATCCCACCAAGAAACATTTGCGTCATGTCACATGGTCAGTATGCCTTGCGTTGCTCCCAGACTCTGGCTTCCCCCCTGTAGCAGCAGGAGGAGTGCCAGGAATCTTGCAGACTGTATTGAGAGCAGAAATCACTGCAGTCATTGCCGCTTGCCGCTTTGGAGTGTACCACCATAAACCTTTTTATGTTTGGACCGATTGCCAAGATGTTTTCGACAGGGTACAGAACATGCTCTCACAGGAGAATTTTTCTGTTACATCGCGTCAGAAAGACCATGACTTGTGGCAGACATTGCATACCTTGGTGCTTAGAGCCAAGGCAATGGGTCTATTTCAAAGAATTTTGAAGGTCACTTCTCACCAGGCACACATGGAATACTCCTCACTGGTTGACCGTTGGGCCATTGAGGGGAATGAAGCAGCAGACGCAGCAGCTACCTGGGCACGAACACTGCTGCCAGCAGCAGTGATACATGCATACAGACGACTGCAAGTTGAGAGTGAACAAAGGTATGCGGCCTGCAGGGCCATGCACAAGCTCCTTGTCGCAATAGGATCCAAAGTCGTTGCGGAAAAAAACACTCTTAAAACAAAAGAAGAGGATGCATGGGAACGCATGGAACAGCAGACACCCACAGCGGCTGACCGTATTAGTTTTGCTCAGTTACCACTGGAGATTGTTGAACCATCAGACCATTCGCTGGGAGAAGGGTTTCAAATCATACACAGGTGGTTGGTCCAACTCACACAGGACCCAGCAGCAATTCCAATGTGGTTGTCTAGCTACCAGCTGTACGCCCACTTCCAACTTAGCACAAACCACCTTGGTTTCATGTATAACCGTAAGTCCAAGCAATTTGAGCCATTGGAGGGTCGACGTACAAACGACACCTATAACTTCATTCGGTCTGCTGGATGGTTTTGCGCCATGATCAAGTGTTTTGCAAAAGCTATTGGAACTGAGTGTACAATCAAATCGAGTAAGCCTTTTGGCTCAGTTTTCCGTAGTTGGCAAAGGTGCCTTCTTATGCCTGCTTCTCCGAGCACAATCCATTGGGTTCACAGCAGTTACGTCAAGCGAGGAACTACTGCTGTACATTCAGTCCATGCTGCGATGGCGCAGTATTCTGATTTCTGTGGGGGTACGACCTGATTTCGCCGGCTGCCGGATTTTGTCTCACCAGAATCCGAATCTCCAGCGGGCGGGAAAAGGAAAAGGTTTTGACACACTGCCACTTGATATCAACTGACACACTTCAACCATCAACCACACTCCTTGCATTGCACAATATTTGCGGTTGACAAATCCCAGTAAGTTTCAGCCCTAGTCCAGCCGAACCACGGGAAATGCACGTGGGATCAAAACAAATGAGAACCAATCAAAACATCACTTTGAAGCATTGAAACTAAATTCAATCCCATAGCAGAACGTTCAAAGCAATCTAAGCTCTCCATCCCAGCTGCAATGAATCATGTTTCCCCCAACAGAAAAGGATGTCTGGCCATGTCTGGTCATTGGTCCACAGCAGCGACCAGCCACACTGCATGGCTCGCCTTGTCGGAATCTCCGTCAAAACCATCCTGCAAGTTCCTGAGTCAGGTCCCCAGTCAGCAAGGTCAAGGGCCAAGGTGGTAGCGTCTCAAGGATGCTGTTGAACAATTTGAACAATACAATAGGATCCAATAGGTTTGTAGTGGTTTGTACTACTTGAATTGAAGGACATCTCCAAACCTATCTGTAAATGTCTGTAAAGATATGAAATGCTCGAAATATCTGGGGTTCTCTGCCAATCAGGTACCCCCCAACATTCATGGCCAATCATCATGTCCTTCATTAAGATCGCAATTTTTGGGGGGATACACCATGTTCCAACAAACCCACATGCTTGAAATATCTTGCACTCTGACATTTCTCAAGATATTGGGAGTCAAACGTTGCAGCATAGAAGTACTGCGCTTCATGCACGCCTTGCTCTGCAGCCTGAGGATTTAGGGCTTAGTTTCTGCATCTCCCCGAGAGAACCGCCGTTTTGATCCATTTTGCACTGGGGTTTTACCGTGGTTTTCCCCATGTTTTGTTTGACCAAAGCCCATGTTTTTCGGCCATCTCAGGCCAGCACCTTTTCCAGCCACATCGAGCCTTCCTGCATATCCTGCGGAACTCCATTTCCAGAGATCAGCAGCATGCCAAGGTTGAATTGCCTGGCGGCATTTTGTTTATAATGCTGGCCACATATATCTAAACATGGCTGGGACATCCCCTACAAATGGGCCTTGAAATGGGAAACTCATATTATGAATGGGAGATGTTCATAATATGTTTGATATTGCCAGAGGGTAAACAAATGCAGCGTCATGGGCAGCTTCGAAACAGGACAGGTTGTCCCATCTTTGTCCCCCTGTTCGGCAGCTTTCAAAAACCACTCTGCTGCCTCGTAGCCGAAGGCGTCAATTGGTTGCAAATTGCAATCGCTGTATCTTCTCACTTTTTTTTGGCAGATCAAGATTTGACCAGCAGCAAAACATCCGAATAACAGAAGATCCTTGACCTGTCAGGAGGTCAAAGCATTACCACAATCATTGCTAATTATAATCATGATCTACAATCAGTACTTGTCACTTGATCTACAATGCCGTGACAAGTACCAAGTGTATTGAGTGGATGGGTACAACAGTATAACGTCCAGAAAAAACTCTCGACTTGGAGTGAGGTGAATCTGCGTAGCTTTCTGGGAAAGTCAGGTGCAAAGTCGTTTTGAGATGCCCTTACACGGCATCTGTGTGGTGCCTGTTCAGGATCTGGTTCGGCGATATTTCCTGGGCTGGTGTGGTTGGGTTTACTGATAGATACATCCATGGTCATAACCTTCATTAGTTGGGATATAACCCCATAACTATGGTGATATATCCACTTACAACTGGAACTGTACCTCCAAGTACACAAAATCAAACGAATGAAAGCTTGAATCTCGGTCAAGCCATTAATCGGAAACTAAAACCCGTTAATCGGAAACTAAAACCCGTTGATCGGAAACTAAAACCCGTTAATCGGAAACTAAAACCTGTTTATCGGAAACTAAAATAATCGGAAACTAAAACCCGTGAATCGGAAACTAAAACCCTTGAATCGGAAACCAAAAACCCGGAATCGGGAACCAAAGCTGAATCGTAAACTAAAGCAGGTGAATCGGAAACTAAAACCTGTTAATCGGAAACCAAAAGAATCGGAAACTAAAACCTGTTCATCAATCCTAATGGGCAACTTGTCTTCTTCCAATGGAGTGGATTGCATGGGTTCTCTTTAATTGGGATCAGACCACGGCAAATCATGGGAGTGAAATCTGTCCGAAGGTAAGATGAATGTCAAAGGAGGATGTGATTTCGTATGAAGATAAGTTGTAGGTGCTATCCTATGTAACACAGTCGCCAGACGGGGTTGGCGGATTTGATTTCTTATGAAGTGAATTAGCGGGTAATATCCTATTGAGCATAGTGGCCAGAGGGGGTGGCGGATTTGATGTCTTATGAAGATAAGTTGAAGTTAATATCCTATTCAACATAGTGGCCAGAGGGGGTGGCGGATAATTTCCTTTGAAGTGAGGTAGAAGGTAATATCCTATTCAACATAGTGGCCAGAGGAGGGTGGCGGATTTGATTTCTTTTGAAGTGAAGTAGAAGGTAATATCCTATTCAACATAGTGGCCAGAGGGGGTGGCGGATTTGATTTCCTTTGGAGTGAAGTGGCCAGAGGGGGTGGCGGATTTCATTTCCTTTGAAGTGAAGTAGAGGGTAATATCCTACTCAACATAGTGGCCAGAGGGGGTGGCGGATTTGATTTCATATGAAGATAAGTTGAAGCGAATATCCTATGTAGCGTAGCGGCCAGAGGGGGTGGCGGATTTGATTTCTTATGATGGCGGATTTGATTTCTTAAGAAGATAAGTTGAAGTTAATATCCTATGTAGCATAGTGGCCAGACGGGGTTGGCGGATTTGATTTCTTATGAAGTGAAGTAGAGGGTAATATCCTATTGAGCATAGTGGCCAGAGGGGGTGGCGGATTTGATTTCTTATGAAGATATGTTGAAGTTAATATCCTATTCAACATAGTGGCCAGAGGGGGTGGCGGACTTAATTTCTTTTGAAGTGAAGTAGAAGGTAATATCCTATTCAACATAGTGGCCAGAGGAGGGTGGCGGATTTCATTTCCTTTGAAGTGAAGTAGATGGTAATATCGTATTCAACATAGTGGCCAGAGGAGGGTGGCGGATTTGATTTCTTTTGAAGTGAAGTAGAAGGTAATGTCCTATTCAACATAGTGGCCAGAGGGGGTGGCGGATTTGATTTCTTATGAAGTGAAGTAGAGGGTAATATCCTACTCAACATAGTGGCCAGAGGGGGTGGCGGATTTGATTTCATATGAAGATAAGTTGAAGCTAATATCCTATGTAGCATAGCGGCCAGAGGGGGTGGCGGATTTGATTTCTTATGATGGCGGATTTGATTTCTTAAGAAGATACAGTGAAGTTAATATCCTATGTAGCATAGTGGCCAGAGGGGGTGGCGGATTTGATTTCTTATGAAGATATGTTGAAGTTAATATCCTATTCAACATAGTGGCCAGAGGGGGTGGCGGACTTAATTTCTTTTGAAGTGAAGTAGAAGGTAATATCCTATTCAAAATAGTGGCCACAGGGGGTGGCGGATTTAATTTCCTTTGCAGTGAAGTAGAAGGTAAAATCCTATTCAACATAGTGGCCAGAGGGGGTGGCGGATTTCATTTCCTTTGAAGTGAAGTAGATGGTAATATCGTATTCAACATAGTGGCCAGAGGGGGTGGCGGATTTGATTTCTTATGAAGATAAGTTGAAGTTACCATCCAATTCAACATAGTGGCCAGAGGGGGTGGCGGATTTGATTTCTTTTGAGGTGAAGTAGAAGGTAATATCCTATTCAACATAGTGGGCAGAGGGGGTGGCGGATTTGCTTTCGTATGAAGATAAGTTGACGTTAATATCCTATTCAACATAGTGGCCAGAGGGGGTGGCGGGTTTGATTTCATATGAAGATAAGTTGAAGTTAATATCCTATGTAGCATAGTGGCCAGAGGGGATGGCGGATTTGATTTCTTATGAAGATATGTTGAAGTTAATATCCTATGTAGCATAGTGGCCAGAGGGGGTGGCGGATTTGATTTCTTATGAAGTGAAGTAGAAAGTAGTATTCTATTCAACATAGTGGCCAGAGGGGGTGGCGGATTTGATTTCTTTTGAAGTGAAGTACAAGGTAATATCCTATTCAACATAGTGGCCAGAGGGGGTTGCGGATTTGATTTCCTTTGAAGTGACGTAGAAGGTAATATCCTATTCAACATAGTGGCCAGAGGGGGTGGCGGATTTGCTTTCCTTTGAAGTGACGTAGAAGGTAATATCCTATTCAACATAGTGGCCAGAGGGGGTGGCGGATTTGCTTTCTTATGAAGATAAGTTGACGTTAATATCCTATTCAACATAGTGGCCAGAGGGGGTGGCGGATTTGATTTCTTATGAAGATATGTTGAAGTTAATATCCTATGTAGCATAGTGGCCAGAGGGGGTGGCGGGTTTGATTTCTTATGAAGTGAAGTAGAAAGTAGTATTCTATGCAACATAGTGGCCAGAGGGGGTGGCGGATTTGATTTCTTTTGAAGTGAAGTAGAAGGTAATATCCTATTCAACATAGTGGCCAGAGGGGGTTGCGGATTTGATTTCCTTTGAAGTGAAGTAGAAGGTAATATCCTATTCAACAGAGTGGCCAGAGGGGGTTGCGGATTTGATTTCCTTTGAAGTGAAGTAGAAGGTAATACCGTATTCAACATAGTGGCCAGAGGGGGTGGCGGATTTGATTTCTTATGAAGATAAGTTGAAGTTAATATCCTATTCAACATAGTGGCCAGAGGGGGTGGCAGATTTAATTTCTTTTGAAGTGAAGTAGAAGGTAATATCCTATTCAACATAGTGGCCAGAGGAGGGTGGCGGATTTGATTTCTTAAGAAAATATGTTGAAGTTAATATCCTATGTAGCATAGTGGCCAGAGGGGGTGGCTGGTTTGATTTCTTATGAAGTGAAGTAGAAAGTAGTATTCTATTCAACATAGTGGCCAGAGGGGGTGGCGAATTTGATTTCCTTTGAAGTGAAGTAGATGGTAATATCGTATTCAACATAGTGGCCAGACGGGGTTGGCGGATTTGATTTCTTATGAAGTGAATTAGCGGGTAATATCCTATTGAGCATAGTGGCCAGAGGGGGTGGCGGATTTGATTGCCTTTGAAGTGAAGTAGAAGGTAATATCCTATTCAACAGAGTGGCCAGAGGGGGTGGCGGATTTGATTTTCTTTGAAGTGAAGTAGAAGGTAATATCGTATTCAACATAGTGGCCAGAGGGGGTGGCGGATTTGATTTCTTTTGAAGTGAAGTAGAGGGTAATATCCTATTGAGCATAGTGGCCAGAGGGGGTGGCGGATTTGATTTCTTATGAAGATATGTTGAAGTTAATATCCTATTCAACATTGTGGCCAGACGGGGTTGGCGGATTTGATTTCTTATGAAGTGAAGTAGAGGGTAATATCCTATTGAGCATAGTGGCCAGAGGGGGTGGCGGATTTGATTTCTTATGAAGTGAAGTAGAAGTTAATATCCTATTCAACATAGTGGCCAGAGGGGGTGGCGGATTAATTTCTTTTGAAGTGAAGTAGAAGGTAATATCCTATTCAACATAGTGGCCAGAGGGGGTGGCGGATTTCATTTCCTTTGAAGTGAAGTAGATGGTAATATCGTATTCAACATAGTGGCCAGAGGAGGGTGGCGGATTTGATTTCTTTTGAAGTGAAGTAGAAGGTAATTTCCTATTCAACATAGTGGCCAGAGGGGGTGGCGGATGTGATTTCTTATGAAGATAAGTTGAAGTTAATATCCTATTCAACATAGTGGCCAGAGGGGGTGGTGGATTTAATTTCTTTTGAAGTGAAGTACAAGGTAATATCCTATTCAACATAGTGGCCAGAGGAGGGTGGCGGATTTGATTTCTTAAGAAGAGAAATTGAAGTTGAGAGTGTCGCAGCTTTCATGGAGTGGCAAGTATTCAGAAGCTGCTTGTTCAAAATATGGTTTACTCAACTGTGTCTGAAGAGTCCCAACGTCACAGTCTGTCTGTTGCCTCAGTCGAAACGCACCTGCTCTCGTGTGTTTTTTAGTTTCTGATTTTCTGGTTTTGGTTTCTGATTCGCGGTTTTTGGTTTCTGATTCGCGGGATTTTGGTTTCTGATTCGCGGGAGTTTGGTTTCTGATTCGCGGGATTTTAGTTTCTGATTCGCAGTTTTTAGTTTCTGATTCTCAGTTTCTGATTCGCGGAGTTTTGTTTCTGATTCGCGCATTTTAGTTTTTGATTCGCGGGATTTTTGGTTTCTGATTCGCGGGATTTTGGTTTCTGATTCGCGGATTTTAGTTTCTGATTCGCGGCTTTTAGTTTCTGATTCTTTGTTTCTGATTCGCGGTAAGTTTCTGATTCGCGGTTTGTTCTTGAATCTCGTGCACCACATGTTGAATGAAGGGATGGACATGCTCTCGAATCTATTGTATGATATGCAAGTAATATATATATATATGTTAAATCTATATTATATATATATGTCGTAAATTGTTGTGCTTTTTGCAAGTCTCCTACAAGTGATAGGATTCATCCCAACCCTTGGAGCAAACTTTGCACGTCAACAGCAACAGCCTTGGCGACCAGAAGAATTGGTGCATCCGATGCTAATTAGGAGAAGAAGTCATATGTCACTATGTGGTAAACCCACTGATAAAGCTGCAATTTTGGACAGTTCATACTTGTTTTTGGTGAGATTACAATGTTTTTTCTGGATTTATCACGGTAACACCTTAGTTAGTAGACTTTCATATACTATCTTGGGATATTTTGGGATATCTTGGGATTTTTTGGGATCATCTGAACCCTTTTCGCCATAGCCATGCCCTTCACCCCGAGCAGGTCCTTCCAGGGCCATCCGCCCGATGAGGACTTGCGACTCCGCATCGCCCATCGCTGCGCCCTGGAGAAGGATCTTGACCTCCTCCTCCGTGAGACCTGGATCACCTGGCGATACAAAGTCCAAGCCAAGTAAGATCTGGATATATGATATATATATATAAAGGTTTCGGATCGCAAGGGCCCATCACCCGTTACGTCCTTTACCTTAGCGGAATCTAGTCCTGGATTCCGCGGGCCATTCGCTTGCTGCTTTCGTTTGGTCTGAACTGGCGCAGCCCTGGACCTTCGAAAAGTGCGCTGCCTGATCTTTTTGACAGGTATCACCTCAGCTGCTCGGTGTCCCAGCACCGTTATCAAACCTGGGTGGCCTTACAATCTGGACAAGTTTGCGATTTCTGTGTATGAGTACGGCAATTTTGTTCTTCCTTGTCCTGACATTGATCTTGACCAAGGTGAATCTGATTTGCACTGTTCTCACTTTTGGCACTGTCTCTGAGGATTTTCTTGTAGAGCACTACGAATTCCCGGTGGACATTGACCACGGCGAACAACACCATCCGCAGAACGCAGCGTCGGAAACGAGCAAGAGCGAGACTTCAGTGGTATCTTTATCGGAAGGGATTCATTTCTTTGACAAGGAATCAGCTGAAGCAACTTGCATCGACACTCAGTTCCCATCATTCCAAGGACAGCCATTTCATTGCGAGAATCAGATCAGCAATGTCGTCTACGAGCAATCCGCCGTGGAGATGTTCAAGTTGCAAGCAGCTGAGGAAGCACTCAGCGTTGCATTGCACGACATGTCAGATGCCATGGCATTTAGTGATCGACAGGACATACGTCCATGGTGCAAAGTCCCAACAATGGACAGCGGAGCAAAATACATATGCTGCGCCCTGGCAGGGACATCAGCAAGGCTATTCTCAATGGGAACAGTCATGGGACCAATCTCAAAATCGGCCCAAGACGCCGAGAAAGAAATCAAGGTCCAAAAGTGCCAAAGGGAACAAGACCCCGCATGGCACTCCAAGGGGCAATCAGCCGCAGCCGCAGGGACCCATGATGCCTATGCACCCGATGCCAGGTGCACCCATGGGACCTCCAGGTCAGCTGCCAGCGAACATGCCCATGATGAATTGGGGTATGCAGCCAATGCAATCGATGCATTTGATGCAGCCTCCTTACCCAATTGGAGGGACACAAGCACCATTGCCGCCGCCAAGCACACCATGGCAAGCCGGCACAGCTGGACCGCCTCCACATATGCAAGCGGCACAACCAGTGACCTCGGTTATGGGAGCAGGCTTTGCGATGCCAACGATGCCCGAAGCACCTTCCATACCACCAACATCAGAGCAGATTTCGCCAGAGCTTCTGTCCATGTTGAAGCAAGATGTGGCCGAACTTCCACCTCACATACAAAAAGCTGTCAAGGAAACAGCCATGAAGGAAGGAGTGAAGGATGGAGCCACAGCCACCAGGAACCTTCATGCGGCAGCGACCCATTTGGGCCACATGCGCAAGGCCTACGAGGATTCTTTGATGGCCAGAGCGCAACTGCACAACAATTGGAAGAAGTTCCTGTCAGATGCCGTCAAACTGTGGCAAGAATATGCAGCCCAGTTTGCAGCTCAGGAGAAGAAGCTGTCCGAGCAAATATCCACTTCCAAAGAAGCCTTTCTGGCAGCCAAAGTGTCATCAGCCAAAGCTCAAGAGACTGCAGGAGAAGTGCAGGAGATTTCAGACGAGGAGATCGGAGAAATCACAACTGCTGCGTCTGGATCGGCACAGAAGATCACAGACACGATGGAAGACCTCAACAAGTCCTTGGTCAACCTTCAGCAGCAGGCAATGTCGATCGTGTCAGAAGACGAAGTTCATCTGGCGAAGAGGCCTCGCAGACGCCATCCTGCAGAAGAAGATTCAACCATGCATGCGCCACTCCAAGGAGAAGCCGCAGACCATGGCAAGCCTTTTGGTTAGGCTGGTTGCAAGTGACGTCAACGTACTTCAACCTGAAGCCAGTAGAGGAAGTGTGCATTTTGCCCAATGAATTGCTTGTTGCCAAATGGACCCATCCCATTACCTTTGAGCCGGCCTTTCTGACAGAATGGGGAGCTGTTGAAAGCGCCAGACAATTGTCTTTTGAGCTTGGGACCTATGAAGGCATCGTGCGACAATCAGTTCCCACTCTTCGTGATCATTTTCCTTATCCACCTCATTGTCATGGACGAGTGCGTTTTCGTGATGATGTTGATGTTCTGGTTGGTGATGACACGACAATTTTGATGTCAAAATTTTCCATACCACATCATGCAGTTGTTCAAGTCGACTTTGGAGGGTCTCTGAACGCCATCTCGCACATTCTCTACAGTTTCTCAAGCAGGACTGATGTTGATCCGCTGTCAAGCCTGGCCGTGTGTATCTCCAGTCCTCAATGCCCCATGACTCAGTATCGCATCACTGACCAATGGCAGAATCCTATACCATCTGAAATGCGTCAAGAGGCAGGCGAACAGGAGCCAGATCCTGATGTGATTCCTGATCCTGTACATGCGCCACCATTCATAC
The DNA here is from genome assembly GCA_947184155.2 of Cladocopium goreaui. Taxonomy (NCBI): domain Eukaryota; class Dinophyceae; order Suessiales; family Symbiodiniaceae; genus Cladocopium; species Cladocopium goreaui. The sequence goes on from CAMXCT020000111.1 coordinate 268,146, forward strand.
ATGATCTTCTTGAATTGGCGGAACGACATGGTGCCTTCACTGATCTGGACGCAGAAGATGTTTTCAGAGTACGGACTTGGTACATCCACCATGTCCATCAACAACGCAATCTTGAATACCGCATCCTCGAATTTCATGAAGACTGGAGACGATGGGATCCTGATCTCAGAGGTGCGTGGAGGGACCACATAAGGCCTGATGAAGAGGTAGACTTTAACGTTGCTTTTCCGGACCCTTACCGAGGTTCTTTGCCACAGCCCACGCATGCTGACATCATTTTGTCACAAGGCACATGGATTCATCGCCTACCTGGAATTGTTACAACACATTATTCAGGAAGCTCAGCGCAACAATTCTCATTTGCTGTTGCGGCGTCCTTTGGTCCAATGATTTCTGGGTTTGAAATTGTCGATGCTGCAGATTGTATGCATTGGTGTAACACCATCAATCATCGCTGCCTGATCACATTCGGTTGGAATGAAATCCCCTGTGACCATCGCCAATTACATTTCATGAGGGCAGGACATTCCTTTGTCCTTCATATCCAGACAGAGTGGCCAATCACAGCTGCTGCAAGCGACCATCAACAACATGGAGAAGTTAACCAGCAGGCTGCCTCGCACTCACATAGTACAGGCCAAGCTGAGGAGGCAATGGATTATGAGAATGAACAACCAGGCTTGCCTGGTGGACAGCCGCCGAATTATTTTCCTGATGCCGATCCACATGATTCTGCAAGTGAAGCCAGCATCCATAGTACTGACAAAAGTATCCTGGTTTATCGTCTTCATGCCCGAGATGAGCACTGTTTTGCATCATGGTCCACGTACATGACCATTCTCGATGGTATTATTCATGCTTTGAGACTGCCTCGCAGCCAAATCAGAACTTTCCATCGACTTGCAGTTGTGCCACCGGACATACATGAGATTTCCGAGGAAGCAGTTATCCTACAGTCAATACATGATGTTCCAGCAGGTTCGGATGAGAAACTGGTCCTTGTGGACACGATTGTTCACTTCCATCCTCTGGCATCTGGTTTACCCATTCCTGCAGCAACCAGCAGACAGGTAATGAGAGTCAATGCACAACTCCACAGATCGCATATCCTGACTTTGCAACATCTTGATGATTATTGCCGGACTCAGCTTGATTGTTGCATTGTGCACAAAAATCATCGCCTTTGGGAATGGCGTGACAACACTTTGCATGTCGTTGCCCACGGTGATTACATCAGGATTCAAATACCACCCCCTGAGGACACAGAGCTTGACACTCAGACTGCAATTGCGATTGCGAGAGGGGTTCTGGAAGTGGCTCCCAATGCCTGCGATCAGAGAAGTGATCATGCCCACCTCTCATTGATGCAGAACACTGTTGAAGTCTTCATGCATTTTGCCCAACAAACCGATGTCCATATTGCCATTAAGGAACTCAAGACTGACCCAACAGATGGTGACAGCCCGAGACCTGCAGGTAGAGGGGATGACCGGAGAGAAGATCAAGCGCGCAGACGGCCGGTCTGGCCGTCACCGAGAGCTGACTTTGCTACCGGACAATTACAAAGACTCTCGAGACTAGTCGATGAAGCTGACCTTGTAGAGTGCGAGGAAGAAGGCCGAATTGCTTACATCACGACATGGTATCTTCACCATCTTGACCAACAGACCTGCAGAGAATCTCGTTCGGTGCGACTCTCCGACCATCCAGATGAGTGGAGGACGCGCATCATTGAGGTTTGGCATGATGTTATCAGACATGATCAAAGCCTTTCACTGAGCATTGTCATGCCACACCCTCCTTGCAGTGAACTTGAATGCACACAGGCTCATGTCCTCATTGAACAAGGTCAACAGCCTGACCACGTTGGATTTGTTATCTCTGTCATTGATGAAACAAACACTGACCAGCGGAGACAACAGATCTCGCACTCGGCACACTCCGATGAAGCGATGCAAACGCGTGGTAGCATCATTCACTTGGCCAGGTTGCAGACCTTGCAGCCGCAAGGACAATGTCGAGTGACGTGGAAGCAATTCCCTTTTGCCATCCATGATCCTGAGATCCTCGAGAGTGCAACTAATGTTGTGATACATTTGCCTCCCATTGGAGGGTCCTTCCGGGAAGATGCGTTTTCACTCATGCAGAAGGAGATCACCTTGCGTGCCGCCCCAGTTCTGTCCAAGAGCCATTATCAATCGGATGCACAATGTGCGATCGACATGAATCACTCTGCGCAACCGCGTGAAGCCTTGGGATTTCAATTCAATCACAACGCAGCACCCTTTCAACCGGGACAGGTCAATCTCTTTGGTGCCAATGAGTTTGTGATTGACCTTTTTACCCAATGGAACCAACATGCTGCAGTTTGGGATGAAGAAGAACCTTCCTGCATGATTGAGACCTGGTTTGTCGATCACCGATGGCATAACCCACATTGTCGAAACAGCAGACAAAAACAGCTCTTTGCAAATTACTGGCAATGGGAAGATGAATTGCGTCGACTATGGATTGACTATGTTGACGCAAGAAGCAGCATCGACTTTTATGTGGTGCATCCCAAGCCCCCACGGGTAGCCAATGAGGTAGCAGCGCACGTGCTTCTTGTGCAACAGGAGCGAGAGGATTGGGTCACAAGTCTAGTGAATGTCTATGAAGCAAGGCCTGAACGACCGAGCCTGCACTACAACATCGCGGTCACAACGCATGAGCACATCCTTGTTGACAATATCCTGCGAGTTGTTGGACATGAAACGCACTGTCTTGCGCCCATACCATCACATGGATTTGTTGCATGGTACCTCCAGCTTCCCCTTCGCAGGGGCCAACCTTTAGCTGGAAGGAGTGGCTATGGTATTTCACTCCAGATTTGGCAATTTCGCCTGGCTGATTATTTGCCGAATGCTGCAGCCTCTCCAGTGCCACAACATGGACCCATACTGCTTCAAACAAAGATCCGCAAGAACAATATTTGCCTTGAAGACGCACTAGCTGTAGTCAGTGAAGAGAGCCAAAACCTTGATGATGTCCCATCATATGCGGTTCGCTTGCGTGCTGGGGACTTCAAGTCTCAGGTACCAGCCATTGTTGAAATTTATGGTGAGCCCACTGAAGCCAAGATTGTCGAAGAGCTCAAGAATTGGGGTCACGACTGCTTTGCCTTTCAATTTGCCGGACATCATGAGTTTCTCTGCTTGGCTCGAGATCGCATCCCTGATGATAGTCTCCAGCACTACATATTCGGGACAAGTGATGGTACAGATCCCAACGCGGCAATTCTGCATTCCCACAAAGGAGAGGTATTGCAAGAACTTGACTGCATGAAGATCCTTCACAGTTTGGGGTACTTCAAAACCACCATCCAAGCGATCCAACAATGTTTGCCTGATGTCTTCAAGGTTACTTTTGCGCATCAAGTATCCACGCTTGATCCAGGCAGTTCGACAGTACGCCAACCAACACCTTGGCCAGAGCGCATTTCGGCAGATCTGCGACAGCAGCCGAAACCCAATTTCTGTCCAGCTGAACTTCCTGCTGAATGTGGACAATGTAAACTTCGACTTGGTGTCGATCTGGATACTATTGCCACATTCTTTTCAAATGAAGAATTTCCACTCTGCACGACGCTTGAAGGTTTGCAAATTCCGCCTTCAACGGCATGGGCGCCAGACTTTGACTGGTCGACCAGCTGCAAAGTGCAAGATGTTGAAAGGATCGTGATTTACACTGATGGATCATCGTTGAGCCATTTACGACATCAACCACCAACGCTCACAGATGAGCAAGGTATGCCTGACACTTGGGCATTTGTTGCACTGGGCGAGAACTATTCAGAAGGCTGTAGGACTGTACGGCTTATTGGATGGCAAGCGCAGCCGGTGCACTACGATCCCAACAGCAAGTTCTTCCTTGGCACAGATCGAATCGGATCAGATGCATCTGAAAAGGAAGCCCTTTTCTGGGCAGCAATCTGGCGTTTGTCAATCAACTTGGACACGCCGACAGTGTTTTGTTCGGATTCCTCCACGTCATGTGGACAAGCATCGGGTAGTCTTAGCACCAATGACTACCAGCAACCGTTCATTTTGCTGCGCAGTGTGTTTCAATCTCTTGAAGCTTGTCTTCCCGGCCAGAGACTGGAAGTCAACCATGTGAAAGGTCATTCACAAGACCCATGGAACGACTTCGTAGATTTTGCTGCCAAAGCTGAACGAGACAAGAGCTTTTACCTGCCGAGACCGAAGACATTTGATGTGCGTCGATGGCGGCATGTCTTGCCACATCTTTGGATGGTATTTGCCAAGGAAGCTGGAATGCCCCAACTCACGCAACACGGTTTTGATGCACAGGCCCCAGCATTGCCTAGCAGAGCCAGACCCAGTGCTCAGATTCCTCCTACAACTGTGAAGGAGGTTGAAGTCACCTTTGTGCTTAGTCTGGCGACTGTCAATGTCCTCTCATTGTCTGCGGGACCAGAAGGACATGGAGGCAAGGTAGAATACCTTCGCCAGCAATTTCGTGATATATGCCTTAACATCTTGGGCATCCAAGAAGCCCGAAGTCCCCAGAGCTTTTCAACAGCAGGAGATGTAGTGCGCATAGCGTCAGGGGCTTGCAAGGGACACCATGGCACTGAGCTTTGGATCAACTTGCGACAACCGTATGCTTATGTGCTGGGTAAACCACAGTTTTTCCACCGTAGGCATTTTACAGTCCGACATGCTGATCCACGCACACTCGTGGTCTCCATTGATGCACCATTTTTGACTGCTTTGATATTAGTTGGTCACGGCCCACAGAGTGGGCAGACACTTTCTGATAGAGAGCAATGGTGGCACTCCTGCGGGGATTTATGCACGAAGCACCGAGCCAGCACCAATCAGCATCTGTTTGCCCTTCTTGATGCAAATGCGGCCGCAGGTGTATCTGATGGACTGATTGTTGGCCCTCACGAAGATGCTCCAAGTGCCAGCACGCCCATGCTACGTGCGTTTTTGGAGGAACAAGAACTTTGCCTGCCATCAACTTTCCCATCCCATGTTGGTAAGCACACTACCTGGACATCGCCTTCAGGTGAATTGCACTGTCGCATTGATCATGTTGCCATACCGCAGTCCTTGCGACTGGCTTGCGAGTTCTCTATTGTGGATGAGAATTTTGACCTTGGTCTGGCGCACATCGATCATGAGTTGGTAGGTGTTCAACTGCAGTGGCAGGGACTTAGTCAACACCGTTGGCAGCCCCGATCTTCAAAGAAAGGTTTTGAACGAGCGGACCTGCGCCGATCGAGCTTGCAGGCTGCAATGATGCAATATCAGGTCCCACGATGGAATCAAGACATCGAGCACCATGTGGACCATTTCAATGAGTTTGTCATCACAGCACTGGACAAGCAACATCCAAGCCGTGACCACGGTCCAAAGAAACCATACATTGATGATGAAATCTGGGCATTGCGAGCATTGAAACTTCGCCATCGCAAAAGCCTTCGTGAAACTCAGCGTAGAAAGAAAGCAGAACTGATGTTTCAAGCTTGGAGTGCCTGGACCCAAAGGATTGAGAACCAGCAGCATGTGGACTCTGTTAGATGCTATACAGCCACCTTGGCCTGTTGCACTGTGCGATGCATGGCGCAACTTCACAGTGTCGCCCAGCAACTGAGAGCACGTTTGTGCAAGGCGAAGGCAACTCTGCTTCGCAGCAGACTTGAACAGATGCCACGAGATGCTAGCGCTGGACAAATTCTTCAAGCCATTCATAAACTCCAAGGACCTACCAACCCCAAAAAGATCAAAAAGAAGCCTTTTCCATTGTTGAAGAAGAGTGATGGCACGCACTGCGAATCTAGTAGCCAGCGTTGTGACCGATGGGCAGAATTCTTTTGCAACATGGAAGGAGGAAGAAGAATGACACACCAAGACCTCCGAGACGGTTGGATTGACAACCTGCAGCACTTTCAACAACAGGAGTTCGACCTGAGTTTAAAGATGCTCCCTACGCTCTGTGACTTGGAACGTGCATATTCTCATGTCCGCCTTGGCCGAGCTGTAGGCATGGACTCCATCCCTCCGGAAGCATGCAAATACAATGTTGGACAATTTGCGAAAGCCACATTCTCACAACTTCTCAAAATGACGCTCCACGGTCAAGAGGCCATCCCCCATAAGGGTGGCCGTCTTACTGCAGCTTACAAAGGGAAAGGAGAGGTTGATGACTGCGCATCATACCGCAGCCTTTTAGTTTCCTCACAAATCGGAAAATGTTTGCATCGAACGCTGAGAATGACTCAGTCCAGCTTTTACGAGACCTTCTTACAAAACCAACAGCTTGGAGGAAGGCCAGGTATCCCTGTCTACCTGGGCATCCACCACCTGCGAGCATTTTTGCGATTGCAAAAGAAGCTGAACCGTTCATGCTGCATCATTTTCCTCGATCTCAAGGAAGCTTTCTATCGAGTGCTTCGCCCGCTGGCTATGCAAAATCGTTGGGATGACCACGACATTGCTGATGTGGCGAAAAGGCTTGGGCTGCCACATTCTATTATGGCGGATCTCCATCAACATCTCAGTGACCCTTGTGCGCTCCAGCAAGCAGCCTTGCCACCAACTCTACGCAATTGTATCACGGCAATACACACGGACACGTGGTTCGTCGTTGATGGGCAAGACAATGATGTGTGTCGCACTACGGCAGGAAGTCGACCTGGCGATTGCTTTGCTGACACCATTTTTGGATATCTCTGGGCCCGAGTGTTGCGATCATTGGAGCAAAAATGCATCGAGTTGGGCCTCTTGGAAGTTTTTCCTGAACAAGAGTTTGCCGATCCCTTTGCAGTCCAAGGGCACGACGGTCCTGATGCACCGCAACGGCCGTTTCTCGGCCCATGTTGGATGGATGATTTAGCCATACCAATTGCAGGCAATTCAGCCGAAGAGGCAGTGCGCAAGGTAGGCCTCCTTGCTGGACTTTTGCTGGATCAGTGCGTGAATTTTGCCATGTCCCCCAACCTTGCGGCTGGGAAGACGGAGCTTCTTCTCGCACTTCGTGGTCGCAAATCCAGGCAGTTGCGACAACAATTTTATGGTGCCCATGGTCGTCGCTTGTTTCCCGTTGTTGGTGAACACAGTTCTTATCAAATCCAAGTTGTGACCCGCTACAAGCATTTGGGCGGCATCATTCATCATGGAGGAGATCAAAGACAAGAGGCTAAGCAACGACTTGCAGTTGCGCACCAGACATTTACCCAGCAGAGGAAAATCCTCTATTGCAACCCGACGCTGGCCCAGCAAACCAGAACGCAAATGTTCGAGTCCATTGTTTGCAGCGCCCTCACGTATGGATCGGAATCCTGGTGTTTCTGTACGGTTGCGGATCGCCATCACATTCATGTGGGAATCATCAAACTTTACAAAAGATTGATCAAATGGATGCCGCAGAAGCACAATGGCTGGAATGATGATGAGATCTGTGATTTCCTGGGTTTGCCTACACCCACAGAACTACTGCGCCGTGCGCGACTCAGATATCTTGGTATCCTGATCCATTGCGGAGCGCATGCCGAGTGGGGACTCCTCTCACAAGATCAGCAGTGGATCAATTTGGTGCAAAATGATTTGATTTGGATGTGGAAGCAACTTTGCAGATCGTCCGAACTCAAGGACCCTACTGTCCACTTTGGGCAATGGCTTTATTTGATGCGCCACCACCGTAGTTTTTGGAAGAGACTCATCAATCGTGCCAGCAGACATGCCATTCTACAGAGGAGGAACCAGTTGTGTGTTGTGAAGTTGCATCGCAGATCCTTTACAATTTTGCAAAAAGCAGGTGAACTTGCGCACGATGAACCAGCATACACCAAACCTCAACGTGATTCTGGAGTCTTTGGGTGCATGCAATGCCAATTGCGATGCAAAACTAAAGGAGGCGAAGGAGCACATTTCTTTCGATGCCATGGTCACACTGCTCCCATCAGAAGACTTTTTGACGACACATGGTGTCCCTGTTGCCAAAAAGAATTTCATACGCTCACGAAGATGCAACTGCATATACGCAACGTAGGAACTTGCAGACGTGATCTTTGGGCACGAGGTCATCTCTTCCCATTGAGACCGGGAATTGGTTCAGTAGAATCAAGACATGGAGACCGATGCCACGATGGAGCACTGCCGCCGCAACGAACACAGGGAGCGAGCAGAGAGCCGATTCAACCGCGAGATCTCCGTGTTGAGTGCACTGACCTCATTCTCAATTTGGTTGATGCGTTAGCAGATCGAGAGCCAGATGACAGTATTGACAAAATTCTGAGAATAACCATTCAGGCGTTGCCCATTTCTTGGACGCAGTGCCTTTTGACTCTGGAGGTTTTCTTAGAGAGTGTTGATGAAGAATTTGCTGAGACGCTACGCCTTGATGCACAATACTTGCGGGCAGCGATTGTGACATTGCAGAGAGCGGATGCATGGGACTTCCTTGACAGGCCTGCGCTTGGCACGAGCGGCCCAGATGATGAGCTCGCTCATTTTGACCGATGGAGCAGCACACTTCTTCACGAAGAGAAGCCTTGGAAACCTAGCATTTCAGCTCCGCGACCAATTGGGAAAGATCGTATCATCCTCCACGCCTTTGCTGGCAGAAGGCGGGTTGGGGATTATCAATGGTACGTTGACAAGATGTGCGAGGAGTCTGAGGGTTTCCTACTACATGTCGTGTCACTCGACATCATCATCGACAAGAAGTATGGTGACCTGAGTGACCCGCAGGTGCAAGCGTTTTGGATCGCGGGCATCCAGCAAGGATGGGTCCATGGATTCCTTGGGGGCCCCCCATGTGCCACCTGGTCGAAAGCCAGGGCTGTGCAGCCCTGCAATAACCAGCTTGATCCTCGACGCCGCTTTCCACGCCCTGTGCGCTCTGCGGAACATTTGTGGGGGCTTCCTGAACTTGCTCTACGTGAACTTGATCAAGTGACTGACGGTAATGTCTTGTTAGGATTTTGTCTTGAATCGGTCCTCTCTCTTGCTGTACAGGGTATGACAGGGATTGTGGAACACCCTGCTGAGCCAGAAGGGGACAGTTTTCCTTCCATTTGGAAATTGCCGTTAGTCCAGCTGATTTTTACACTTCCTGGAGTCGAACGTGTAAAGTTAGCTCAGGGTTTGCTTGGAGCTGACAGCCCAAAACCCACCGAGCTGCTGGTGGTGAATTTGCCCACCATCAAGCATGCGATTTGTAGCTGGAGAATCACACCTGACCTGCCGCGTAATTCCAACATCGGCAGAAATCAGGATGGTGCTTTCAAAACTACTCATCTCAAGGAGTACCCTCCTGCCTTTTGCGCAGCACTTGCACAATGTACAGTCACCGCGATGAGCTGCTTTGACACTGCTGAACAGAGTTATGTCGATGAACATTTCCTGCAGCGGTGCCAGCAAATGGTTAGTAGAGATTTTGGTACTTTCATTGGGCCTGACCATGCCATTTGACGTTGCCCGTGTTTTTGTTTGCTGTTGTTGTTGGTTTTGTTTCGGTTCTCTTTGTTGCCCTTCTTCGGTTTTTTGATGACATGTCATTTGGTCGTGGCCACATTTTTTGCATGCCATGGCAATCTGCCTTTGACCTGGCACAGAATTCATCGAGCATAGGCCGCTGCGAATTGCAACAATGAGCCTCTTGGAAAAAAAAATATATATATATATTTGATATATATATATATGATATATATAAAGATGTGATGCAATTCACTTTTGCTCCACTTCGCAGCAAGTGTGTCAGGAAAAGAAATAAAAACGGATCCAAAAAATTCGACAACAGGGTGGTACTACCCGTCTACTCTCAGACAAGCCATTTCTGAACACCCGGCCAAACCCGAGGTGTCAGAGGAAAGGCTTATTTTTCTGGCAATGGAATCGAGCCAAACCTCCGGATTTCTTGCCACCCCGAAAAATAGCTCATCAACTTGACCTTCCAGCTCACAGAACCGTCTGATTTGGACAGCCATCTCATCCAGGCATTTCTTCTGACAAACATTTGGGGTTGAGTCATTGATCACCTCGCCTCCCCAGAGGGAGTTCAACGAAAAACACAAACAAGTCAGCCAAGACTTTTCATCCTCAGTTAGATCAGGTTTCAACCCCTCTAGGACCTCGCTAGAAGTGGGTAAGGGAAAAAGCTCCTTGGGTTTGGTCTTACCCGTGGTCAAGCTGCGAAGTGAAAAAACTTCTAGGAGCCTAGAGAGTAAAACATGCCCACATGTTCCTAACGTCCTCTCCAAAGGTGCGGTCAGCGCATTCTCTTTTTCACGCGCACGGCCAACGAAGCTGCCAGTCATCTTGAAGTCAGCAGCTGCAAAAGTTGGGCCATCGGGCTCATCCCGCGCGCCTTCTTGACAATGAATTCCACATTCTCCGGACTTCGCCAAAGCTGCATGCAGAGTTGGGGGGCGCAGCTCATAGTGGGATGTAGGCCCATCCCTATGTTGCACCCCGGTGCCAGGGGCAAGACAGGATCGGGAGGCCGGATCCACCCCTCCCTCATACGATCCATCGCCAAAGAGTTTGGCACCAATTGGCTCAGGAGCCTGTGCTCCCGATGTGCTCTTCTGCCTACTTCCTCCTTCTCTTCCAGGGCTCGTCTCCTTTACTCCTTCTTCTTTGGGGGCTCTCCCCTTCCTCCACCTTTGGCACCTTTCTTGCCTCCGTCTCCATGCTGGCCAAACCTGTCCTTTCCATCTCCACGACCTTTGCCGCGGCCTTTGTCTCCTTTTGAAATGCCTTTTCCCTCGGGCATCGACGCATACCACCGCGCCTTGGACTCTTCGTAGATCTCCTTTTGCGCAGCCACCGCCTCTGGGACCGCCGTCAAAGTGACTGAGTCGGGTGGTAACACCTCCAACCGTTGGGCGATTGACCAGTGGCTCCCGGTGAGGCTCTGCTCTATACTCTTTATCCGCTGAACCATGGTGTCTGCCGCTGATGACACCTTGCCTTTCAGCAGCAAGTCCAAGGAGTGTGACAAAGTCAGGAGCTCCCGAAGAATCGGTCCACTTGCCCGTCGTTGCAGATGTTGCCGCAGGTAGGCTACCGCAACGGGGTAGAGAACGTTTGGTCGGTCCTCGTACCCAACCTCCTGAAGGAGGCTGCTCCTCATCTGCCCCATGGCTTGAGAAGCCAGAGCCCCTGGAAACATCTCCGCGACCTTGCGGACTTTTGAGGCCTGCTCGAACAGCGTCTCTTCGTTCTTCTCGCCGTCCTCGCTGATGCTGGTCCTGCCATCGCTCCCGGTATCGCTCGAGGAGCTCCTTTCGCTCTTGCGACGAAGGTGGCGCCTGGCGCGCCGGGCCACTCGATTCCTGATGCGATCCTTTGGATCGAGTCCCGTTCCTCCAAACAGAAGCTGCGGCTTCTTCTGGTTGGCCTGCTTGGGACGCGTCCCGTCTAGCCTCACTTCCTCCTCGGTCGACTCTTCTCGACTCTGACTGCTCCCTTTCTTTTTCTTTTTGGACACCTCTTTCTTCTCCTTCTTCTTGACCTTCTTCTCCTTGTTTGCCTTTTTCTTTGCATCCTTCTTGTCCTCGTCCATCTTCTCGTCGGCGCCTACGTGGGCTCCTCGGTCTCCCGGTGTCGCACGAGTGCGCAGGAGAGCAAGCTCGTCTTCCTCTTGACCATCGCCCTTCTCGAGATTGCGCACCCAGGCCTCCTCCTCTGCGGCTGCCTTCATGGGACGCCCCACGCGAACATGGACCATGTCCTCCGCCACCTCCTCCTGATTGCACCCCGGTGGGCACACATGGCACCGAAGCTCCTTCTGCGGTTGCCCGGTCACCAGCTTCAGCAGCTCCTCGTTCGAAGTACCTGTTGGCTTCAGCTTCAAGTGCACGGACCCACCACTCATCATCACCGAGGTTACGGTCCCGGCCACTTGCACAGGGCGGTGGTAGTACGTGCCATCTGGCACCACTAGCCCCGAACCTCCCTCCAGGCGACGGGGGTCCAGCCGGTGAAGAGTCGCAGAAAAGCCGCTGTCCCATCTCTTCGCCGCCTCTGCTTCCAGGTCGATCCCTTGCTCCTCTTGAACTCCTGGCTTCTTTGCTTTTCTTGCGCCGGCGGCTGCGGGGCGCTTCTTCCCAGGAGGTCCTCCTCTTCGACCTCCCGCTCCAGGAGCCCCGCCTCCCAGGGCTCCCGCTCCTCGAGCCTTCATCGCCCTCGCCCCCCTGAGGCGGGGCGCTGCCTTGCTCTTTGCCTTTGGGGCCATGGCTCCGAATTGTGAACTCGGCGCCAGAAATCCCGTCCTCTCTGCCGGTGGGCCGCGCCCTTCGACTTGCGTTTCTTAGACCTCGATCTCTCTCTCCTCTGATCTCGATGCCTTCCTCCAGCTCCCGTTCTCTCAGGAGGGGGACCTGATGGTTCTGCTGGTCGACGCCTCCTGACGTCGTCGTTCTCACGCAATTGGCGGGCCGCCGATCCCCGTACGGAAATCGAACCCAGGCCAAAGCGATCTGGATGATCAGATACGAACTTGTCCAAGTCTTCTTGCGAGACCTTCTTGTGTCCTTCTGCCCTGATTTCCCTCTCTTCTAAGGGTTCAGCCTTCGCTGCCCTGATAACGTCTCCTCTAGCCTCCCTGCTCCCTGCTGCCTCTTCTTTGACCTCAGGAGTCTCCTCTACTCCCGGTTCGTTAAGACCCCTCTCCCGGGTCTTCTTCTCCTCACGCTTCGCTCTTCTGGCCTCCTTCTTCTTCTTCTTTTCTTCCGCCTTGTGGTCAGCTGCAGGTGCAGAGGCCTCCGCTGCAGCAGCTGAAGGGGTGGCAACCACTCCAGGGGCCGGCGCTGCCCCCGCAGAGCCAGCAGCTCCGGTTTCCAACCCAGGAGGTGGCACAAATCTCCCGTATTCCTCGTAGATGTCCGAAACACCCCCAGCCGCTTGCCTCAGCACGCCAAGCACCTTGGCCTCGTGTTCCTGGGGTAAAATGCCCTGAGTGATCAGGAACTTCAGGCGCAACAAAGTGCGGCAGCAGGGGCAAGGATCACCGTGGAAGTTGTTACACGTTCTACAGGACATATAGAGCTAAAGCCACACACTACGGAGCATGTTCAATGATCCCATCTTTACTACCGGGCCGGAGATACATATATATATATATTATTTGGAATTATGATGATACTATGTGGATATGTTATGATGATATATGAATGATATATGTGGATATTGTTTCTCTTGAGCTGACAGATGTCGAAAACCACAGTGAACCCTGCCAAAAAAAGCACGCGATCTATCTAATCTATCTAAAATCAGGCTTAAAATGTCCAAATCGATTCAAATCAGGGTATCATCAGTCCCAAAATCTCAGACCTCCCCGGCCCACAGCACCATTTTTTGTTCTTCGTGTCAGTTCGGCTTGGCCCAGGTCTTTGGTACTACGAGGCCACGGGCAGGTGTCGCCTTGGCCTTGGATGCTGCCTTGGAAGCTGCCTTTGCCTTGGCTTTGGAGCCAGCCTTTGCCTTGGAAAAATGATGGAAAAATGATGGAAAAATGATGGAAAAATGATGGAAAAATGATGGAAAAATGATGGAAAAATGATGGAAAAATGGAAGACTGAACAGAGGTTGATCGTTTTGAAGATGGCCAGTCAATTCTTGGAGAGAAAGACAACGCGTTTTTCGCGAAAGGGAGAAAGACAAGCCAAGAACAAAACATAAGAAAAACATGGGTATGTCTGAAAATGGGGTATACCCCCAATTATAGCCATTTAGTAGGGATAATGATCATTAACCATTGGGTGTAGGGAATACCACATAGAAAAACTGTGTCTCACAAATACCATCGAACAACCCATCGTATGGACCTCAGTTGATCCAATCTCAACAAGCCCCCGCCTGGCAAAGCTGGGAACTCCTCCACTGGCTGCGGTCTACTGGCTTTGGCCCAAGCACCACTGGGACCTTCGCGGTGCCAATAACTGGCTATTCTATGCTATTCTCATATTTTCCTGTTAGGTTGTTCCCAGAGCAGAAAATTCCGTCCAAACTGCAACCGACCTAGCCAGGCAGTATAATCAAATGGAAATCAATGGCTGTGGATGACAAGGCCGGTCATGCCTCGAACCATGGAAGGAGAAGGCACAGGTCCTCCAAAGAAATCCCTGGGTCCCTGGACCGTGACATGTCACTGGTTGCTGGTGAGAAGTGTCCTCTTTTTGTCGCTGCCCCCGTGAGAAAACCAAGAAAGACATCAAAGAACGGTGCTTTGGTGAATCAGCAAATACGAATACATTATTTTGTAATATTTATATACAGTGTATATATATATATTATATGTATACTGTATACACACAAATATGATGTCACATATGTAGACAGACAGACATGGATGGATGGATGGATGGATGGATGGATGGATGGACGGATGGACGGATGGATGGATGGACGGATGGACGGATGGACGGATGGACGGATAGACGGATAGACAGGTAGACGGATAGACAGGTAGACAGATAGACGGATAGACGGACAGACGAATAGACAGGCAGGCAGACAGGCAGGCAGACAGGGAGGTTGATTGATTGATTGATTGATTGTTTGATTGATTGTTTGATTGATTGATTGATTGATTGGATAGATAATTAATAGATCGATAGATCGATAAACAAATATATAGGCAGGTAGGTATGCCTGTATGTCTGTATTTCTGTATGTAACATATATTGTATTATATTGTCATAGCTGCATGATTCCGCATGATATGATATACCCTCTGGTAATTTAACATAACTATGGAAAATCACCATTTTATAGCTGGGAAAATCCACTATTTCTATGGCCATGTTCAATAGCTATTTTGACATAACCAGAGAGTAAATTGATATAAATTATCTGCCCCAGGGGTCTCCATGGTCTCCTGTGTCAACCGGGACCTCATCTCTCTCTGCCAAGGCTTGCGCCGTTGATGCCACCGCGTGTTGCGCTGCAGTCACTCGGATGTCGTCATCATCGATGACCTGAGGGGAGATCGCCATGGATCATCCCAGGAAAAACGCAACTGGACGCAACCGATAAACGACCCTAAACCCTGAGAGAATCCATTGGGGTTCAGTTTTCTGATTACTCTATTTCATGTTAAGCCTGTTAAGCATTCTATGTATATATTAAATTATATATGGATTGTAAGATGTTGTAACTATGGTTGCCAACCAGTTGCGTGGGATGATCCTCCAAGTAGTCCACAGTGCACGACTTCTAGCAAAGATATTATAGTTCAGTATCAAGATGGTTGCTACATATCGAGCAATCAACCAGACTCAAGGGGTTTTGCCGATGTTCGGAAACTGGTTGCCTTTTAATTTTTAGCTCTCAAATCTAGCAGTCCAGAGTTATGATATGTGATCATCACATCATCCCACCCGCAACCTTAGCCAAGCAAAAACGAAAATTCACCAAAAATCACCTAGCTGCGGTCAATCCCCCATCGTTGAAATTGATGGCCCGCCCGCGGCTGTCCATATTCTGCGAGTGAGTGAAGCGGAAGAGGTGCTGGAACACCGCCGTGGCTTCGCGACGGACTGCGTCGCTGCCAGTTCCTCCATTGCGCTGGAATAAATCAAAGGCATCCGTCACGGAGGCCGACTGACTCGGATAGAAGTCCCGCAAATGGGCATCCAATGCCGAACAGTCTTCACGACTCAAAGGAGTGCGGTTCACTGGGTTGATGAAGTCAAAAGAACTCAGCAAGAAACTGGCCAAAAACTGACCATCGAAGTAATGTGGTACCGAGCTTCCTTCAGCTTTCAAGCCAAAGGGTGGGACTGGCAGCTCCGCAATGGGCACCAAGGAGATTGGACAATCACCATCAATTTTGGTCCACCAGCCGGGTGTTCGACGTTCCTTGCCTTTCCCTTTGCCTCCTTTGCCTTTTCTCCCTTCGCTCCCTTTGCCTCCTTTGCTCTTGCCGCCTTTAAGATCCGCATTCTCTCTATCGCCAGCATCGCCGGTGTCACCGCCCTTTCCTTTGGTCCCTTTGGCCCCTTTGGCTTTGCTCGGAACATCTGGGGCGGATGTTGCTGTCTGAGGTTCATTGTCATTAGAAGCTTCGACGTTTTCAACTTCAGGACTCTCAGGACTCTCCTCAGTTTTCTTGGCTCCGATATTCGCAAGGACCTCACGAGCCCTTCGTTCCATCTCCTCCTCCCGCCGCTGCTTTTGCAACTCACCTTTACTGGGTCCCTTGCCCCAAGCTTTGCCTTTGCCTTTCATGCCCGGTTTGCCACTCAGATTCAAGTGTCGCGTGCCGTAGAAGCCAGCCTCAATTCTCAATGTCCAGTGCTTTGACGCGTCCCACGGCATTTAAAACATGTAGTTGAATCCGCTAAAACATTGAACAGGATGGGTCTAAGTGTGCGTGAGCACGCAATTCCAAATAGATTTTAATGGCTTCATATCCAAACTCACCAGCTGCGGGTTCTTAGACTTGAGATTCTGAACAATCATTAAACCTAATAAGCAAAAATTAGGCACCTTGGCATCCTCCTCCTCCATCTTCCTTTGCAGCTCTCTTTGGCGTTTCTCCTCCTCCAAACGCTGCTGCTTCTCTCGTTCTTGTGCTTCGATGATCTTTTGTTCTCTGGCCTTTTGCTGCTCCTGGCATGAGGCGATGGAGAACTTCAAACCCATCGCGGAACTACTGAGTAGCTACTGTTTGTTCTCAGGTTGGGAAAATCGGGGAAATTCGGGGAATCCTGGCGTTTTCATCTTGAGACATTTGGGAAAATCTCCTGGCGTTCTTTCTCCTTCTGCTCCCTCTCTGCACGAAGTTTGTCCTCTCGTTTCGTCTCGTGCTGTCGCTTTTGTTCCTCCTTTTGTTCCAGCTTCCGACGATTCGCCTAAAATCTTCACAGGCTCCATGGCTTGGTGATGCAGGAAATGCTTGGAACGACATGAACAACCAACGCCAACATTGAGGTGACTTGTTTTGATTCATCAGACAGTCACATCATTCGAAGCGTTGGTTCAACGCACCTCGATTTCTTCTTGGATTTCCCATTTCCGTCGATCTGCTTCCTCCAGGGGGGTCTGGGTCTCCTCCTTCCAGGATCTGTCGTGCCAACCACTCCACCAACCGTTCCACCAATCATCTTTCTTCCATTCGTTCCATTCGTTCCAGTCGTTTTGTCTCCAGTCCGACTCCTCCTGACAAATCAGGTTTCAGGCACATCTGACGAAGTCAGGTGTGATGTCATGGGTAATGTGGGCGTTTCCCGAAATTGTGGTAGCCCACAATCATGGCTTTCCCATGGTAAAATGAACGGTGTTGGTCAATTCCCATCTTAAAAAAAAAAAAAACGCACATCTCAAATCAGGCCTTGGTAAATCAAGCACCGTGGCACAGTGTACATGTATCATATAATACATCTTTTACATATTGTGTATAATATATATATATATATTATGCATATATATATATACACATATATATATATATCATGATATTATGTCATTGTATGCTATAATAAAAAGTCAATAATCTGAATGACGATTGTAACCTTTCCCCTCCGTTCCTCCTCTTCCTGTTCCTCCAGCGCCCTCTGTTGCTCCAACGCACGTTGACGACACACCTGCCATGGCCGAACCCGTGGATGTGCCGTCGCCCATCCGGGGCCCCAAAAGGCGCCTTAAATCGATCAGCACACGCCCGGACGTCGCGTGTTCCGACGTGCCCGGCGATGGCTTTCCACTTTTCCTTGATGTCACAAATCATCGCGAATTTCATCAGTCCTGCGAACACGTGTAGAAAAATCATGAAAAATCTAGAAACCCGATGTGAAGGCAAAATCCACCTATTTGGGAGTGAAGTGACTATGCCCAAATATCCATATTGAATCATGAAGCATCATGAAGCCACATGGTCTCGACCAGTCCACAAGTCCTTCCTCTAGCAGCTGCTGTTCTTCCTCTGTCCATGCATTGCTGGAGGAGGCCATAGCAAAAATGATCCGCAAAGAGCACACTAGACGTATCTCGATGTGGTTGTACAATACAAGACAATACATTAATACATTCTACAAGCAACTTGAAATCAGGATCTGATTGCCATGGTGCTGTCCGATTTACGGGTCAAGCTAGTGACTAGAGGAGGGAAAAGGTGAGGCTTTTGCAAACTGCTCGTCTGCTGGTGCAAGAGTCACAATTTCAGTAGGCTATTCCTGCAGAATGCTAAAGTGCGCCTTTGAACAAACAGCTCGGAGAAATTGCATTCTTCATCATAAGGATTTCGATCAATCACAACTTGCCAGCCTGATTCTAATTTAGTCCCTTAAAAAAAGAAGGAAACTTACAAAGATCAAACCAAACATACCAATAATTTCCTCTGCCTTGGCCATGTTGGGAACATTTGGGAGCTTGCGATTCCCATTTAGGCCATACAGTAAGCCACCCAATCTGACTGTGAGGCAGAAACTTCCGCCTCCAGTTGTTGATCCTTCAGCTTCCGCCTCGAAAGTTCTCCAATTCTCTTGATCTATTGATGGTTTAAGTGGGGATCTATCATGATTTATCAGGATTTATCATTATTTATCATTGATCTATCCTCTTGAATTCAACATCATTCTCTGATGTCTTGAACATCTTAAACTGGTTTATCCATATTCTTATCCTTATTATTCTTGTGGTTATTTTCGGTGCTAGTTGGAACGGGTGAAGGATAGTGCATCATTGCCTCAGGATCCAGCAGACATATTGTCCCCGGTTCGAATGTGAGGTGACTCTTTTGGGAAACCCTCAAGACCAAAGACTCATACGCCTCGAATTCACAATTTCATAAAGATTCATAAAGTATCCAGCTATTTCTGCTATTCCCTGGAAGTTCCATGAACTTTGGAGGTGACAATTGATATTCCAACCTGCAACTCTTAGCTCACCGAGGATTCAATAAGATTGTGCCATGGCCTCGGCCGAAAGCTGCACTTGTCTCCTGCAGCGAGAGATGGCAGCGATGTCAGCAAGTTCTAGTTGTTGGGATTCCTTGCCAATCCTTGCCATGTCAGCAAGTATTATAAAGATACAGGAATATCACTGTATCATGATTGTATCATAAGTGTATCATATGTGAAATCATAAATGCATCATACATACTGTATCATATTGTATCACCATACATCTCTGACTTCTCTCAGTTGTAAACATGACCAGTGCGACTTAACCATCCTGACGCATCCAAAAATATCCCAAAATCACCCAAACAAAACTAAAGATATATCTATATCCCTAAATATCAACATACCCACAAAGTGACCAAACAATATCAAACAAAATTTCCAATACCCAAAGACACCAAAAACCCTGAAAGAAATACACCAAAGGTGCACCCTCAGGGTGTTTGTCACAGGTCATCGGCCTTCTCAAGTTGCCAGCTGCACGTGAGACTTCGTTGCCAAAGCCTCTGGTGGTCGTGAAGCCTTCCGGGCAACGTCGGATGTGGCTTTCTCTGGATCCCCTGTTTTTTGTTTCCGGCTTTCGGGGGTGGAACCACCTTAAATCAGGGAAACCAATAAATTATTCTAACCACGGAAGTGGATATTCTCCATATTTAATGTGAAAAGCATATTTGTGAAAAGTCATTTATCTTACATTTCCATGGCTGTTTTAGAGAGTTGAACAAACAGATCGACTAGAGTGTTGATGAATCTCGGCAAGCCACCAACAAAACCGGCCTCGGAGGTAGTACTTAGTACTTATGAAATTTGCTCACGTCATGTCGTATTATATACTCCACATCAAGGGCCCATTAATCTCGTCAATTTTGTCAGTGAATTTGCCTTAAATTTCGGATGCTTCCATCCAACGGGCAGGTGTGCCTTCGGGCCAACATCTGAGAAGTAGCAAGGCAGGGCATAGTGCCTCCAAAAACAGGAGGCACGACGCATGGACAATAGACTACACACCATGTGCATTGCAAGTCAATCACCTTCCGATCCATATGCATTTTATTCCTAAGAAAGGTGGTTCAAGGTGGTCAATGAGTGTCAATGACATTCACATTCGGCATTTTATGCTTCTGCCTTGGCAAATCGCTTAACTTCAATGATGTAGCCAACTCTTGGTGTCCAAACCAGCATTAAGTCCTGCCTTGCAAGTCCCACTTGTTTATGCTGATCCATCTTGGTTTTGATTGGGTTGGGTACAGGGAACAAAATATACAAAATACAGGGAATCCCGGTGTTTATGGTGTTTACCATTGATAACTTGGGTTTACTATGGTTTACTGCAGCCCCTTCATCACCCTTCATCCAAAGAATGCCCCACGCCAGGCCGTCAGCACTTGCTTCATCGTCACGCGACCTTTGCGACTTTGCTATGGACACCATAACGCAAGTGGAGGATGTGGAAGTCATAGTTGGTGTTTGACAGGCAACAATTTCACAAGGGGAACAACTTCGAAATGTATTTTCATTGCATATCTGGGAACAAAACGCAATCAACATCTTGTGACCAGTCACGCTGGTCACATCAAGGAAATGTCAGTGATGTTATCCCCAGTCAGTTATATCACTGGATTGGTTTAAGGGAAAATCTACAGGAAACCATGGTTTTTACCATCAAATATAGGGCTTTCCTGTAAATTTTCCCATCATCCAATTCTATGATTATAGCATCAGTTTCAACATCATGAAAATTGATCGTCTTCCGAGGCGATAGCTCTACCGACTACCGTTCCTGGCGCCGTTCTCGCCGCACGTTCGATGCAGTTCGAAGGACTGAGAAGTCGTTGGGGATTTGCTAATCTTCCCCCATGGCCCATGGTATAATATATATATATGTGTATACCATTATATAGATATAAGTTATCATGTGTATCTGTATGTGTATTAATATATATATATACATATTGAGAAACAGAGAAAAAGATACACGTCCCAGTAGATTCCCATTTCTGGTGGATTAAGCAATGCAAAAAAATAATAGAATCCCTCACTCAGCAAATCCAAGAAGTTCGCACTGTCCTGAACCACTGCGAAAAAGATGTCGGTCAAACTCTGTCTATACTTTTTTGTGAATGTTTGGGGACGAGTCGATTTGATTCCTGGAGGCGTGGCATGTCCTATCTTTTACTGCTGACCTTTTCTCAGATGTGAGCTCAACTAGAACTCCAGCTTCAATCATCTCAAGCGTCTTGAGCCACACGCAGTGAAGCTTCCACTGTTTCCATGAGGCAGGAGGTCCTTGTCTGTCCGAAGAAAGATTGCAACAATTATCCACCGTACTAAAGACAGTTTCTGTCAGCTCACGGCTTTTCGCCCAAATGTTGCCCGCCGGTACAGCTGGACAAGGGCTACTTGTGCACAAAGCCCACAGATGGGTTCTGCACACAGCATGAAGGGGCAGAAATGCTGACCCAGAAACCATCCCGAGCTTTGCGGAAAATATGGGGATGGCGGATGCGAGTTGCCTTGAGCTTGTGCAGATTCAATTTGCCCAACAAAACACCTGAAGCTTCTAGCAACTAGTAACTCCTATCAGGGGATGACCAGTGTAGCAAAATGTTCATTCAGATTGATCAACTCATAAATGAAACGATATCGAAATTAAATGATGACTTATCATATGTATTATATATATATTATATATATATAATACATATATAATATATAATACATATAGTTATATAAGTTATATTTATAATGTATATATTGTATAATTAATATCTTCTTCAGACATATTCTATGTATTTCTGCTGGGGCTGCACAACTGGCAGCCATTAAAATGGCACTGGGATCGCTCTCAGTCGACCTCCTCGAGCTCTGCCAAGTCCACAAGCACCTTGTCCTGGGGGTTTCCCCACCAGCTGCCATAAACCTACCAGTACCATCTGGGCTACCACCCATTGGTGATTCGGGATGGGTTTCTTATTGGATCTGATTGGGTTTACCACATTATACCACATTAGAAGGAAAGTGTTGTGTCCAAACCGGCCGACTGTATCCACCGTTGTCTTGCGGCAATAATTGGGCAGTGAGTGACGGCTCGATAAACGTATTGAAAACTTCACGACAGCTCCAAGGACTAGCAAGATCAGGTCAGCATAATCGTCTCGCACATGCCAACTTGCCTGTTACCCTCAGGTGATTTTGGTGTGAAAGTAGATGATTTACCTGGTAACAATGGTGGTTTTCCGTAGCTAGGTAATTAAATGATTGCCAGAGGGTATATCAAAATTAATCACCAGTGATCACGATTCATCACCATTATTAGTAATTAACAGCTATTAACAGCTATTAACCATTATTATATAACCATTGCCATTACTATTGTTGTGATTTCCCTCCATGTCCGCTACGTCGCCGCTACGTCCTCAATGGCCAATTTCTCTGCCAACTTCTTCTGCTCCTTCTCCTTCTTCTTGCGGGCACGCGCCTGCAAGGGTTCAAAACTGGCGCTGGGTGGGGAATATGCAGGATAAATCCCCGCAACTGCTACCATGCCATCAATTCGATGGAAAGAACATTCAGCACGTTGCCAAGACCGCTTACAAAGCCTCTACGAATCTCTACGTCCAACGAGGGAGAGTTCAAACAAAAGAAATAAATCATTGTTGCTCCTCATTTGGTGGTTCCCTAAAATGGTGGTACCCCAAAATGGATGGTTTCTAGTGGAAAATCCTACTAAAATTGATGATTTGGGGGTACCCCTATGACTTAGGAAACCACCATTTGGGAGTTTTGGGAGCCAAATCCATTGGGGTCAGCTGTTCAACCATTTCAACTTTTTTCTCCGCCTCGTCAATCTCGCGCTGCCGCCGAATTGAAGGTGCCTCAGAGCCATCAACGCTGTGGAACCCCAAATGCACGCGGTGGATGACCCGTTTTCCTCCCTTGTGGCTATCATTTACCTATAAACCCTACAATGGCTTGGAGTCCTTGGAGCAATCCTGTTCTCTCTGTCAAATTCATGCACTTAAACTCGTTGCTCTTGTGCACACTGATTGATGGCCCTCTTTTTTTCCGCAAGATTGGGGGAATGGAACACTGATTGATGAGTGCAACTGCGATATTTTTTGAGGTGCAGAAGTTGAGCTATGTGCTGACTCTTTGGTACAGCTGTGGTGGAAAATAGATTTACAATAATCAAAGATTCGCACAGTACAGAAGTTCCACGCCGTTGGCTTGGTTATCATCAGCATGAGAAGAACTTGGATGATTGCCAACACTTCAAAGCAATATTTCGGATACTGTCAGTCGTCCTCTGATGGTTCTGGCCAGAAAGCATGAAACATGAACATGGATGAACATGGACCATGTGAGCTCCGGTGAACACGGAGCTCAGTTTCATTTGCAGTCAATGCTTAGTCGCTTAGTCGGTGTCAACGCCAACTTCAATCAACAACTGCAGCGCTTGGACATGACCCTGTCGAGCTGCGATAGACAATGGTGTAGTCCCGTCAGTCTTGGCCTTGTTGATGTCAGCTCCAGACGACAGCAGCTGGCGCACAACTTCTAGATTGCCCTTTTGAGCTGCTATATACAATGGTGTTGCTCCAGTGTCTGTTGTAGATTTGTCGACATCAGCGCCAGCCTGAATAAGAATGCGCACAACTTCCAGATGGCCCTTTTGAGCTGCGATGTACAACGGTGTTGTGCCATCGTCGCTTGTGGCTTTGTTGCTGTCCGCGCGTGCCCTAATCAGCAAGTGCACGACATCCAAATGGCCATTATGAGCTGCAATGTACAATGGTGTTGCTCCATTGTCGCTTGTGGCTTTGTCAACATCAACCCTAGCCTCAATCAGCAAACGCGCTACTTCCATGTGGCCTGCCTGAACTGCAATGTACAACGGTGTGACCCCATCACTGATTCTGGCTTTGTTGTTGTCAGCCCCGGCCGCAGTCAGCACATCGAGAACTTCAACATGACCCTGCTTTGCTGCGATGACCAAGGGTGTGGTTCCATCGTCAGTTGTGGCTTTGTCAATGTCAGCTCTAGCCTCAAGCAACAAGCAAGCTGCTTTGACATGACCCCAAAAGACTGCGAAGTGCAAGGGTGCTACACCACAGTCAAGTGTTCCCAGATCCAGATCAACTCCATCTGCCACCAACAAAGCAATACTGCCCACATGACCCTCCGAAGCTGCGAAATGCAATGGTGTATAACCTGGGGTCCTTGTGTCTCGGGTATCTCTATGAGCACCTGCCTCCAGCAACAGCTGCATTGCTTCCACATGTCCACCCCTGGCCGCATGGTGCAGCAGTGTTTCACCATCTCCCCATGTCAGGTTGGGATTGCCAAGGCCTTGGAGCAGCTCTTCCAATGCCTCGGAATTCCCGGCACTGGCGGCACTCATCATCTTTTGGTCTTCCACAGGGTCAGGTGGACGCCAGGGCAGCACCATCAGCTGGATCTTCACGTGCTCCGAGCTCAGAATCTTATCATCTCGAAGTTTCTGAGACCAATCTTCAGACCAAAACTGTTGACGAAATGCCGAAATGCCAATCTGAGTTGCCACGAAGTCTTTGATTTCTTTTGCACTTTTGCCTTCATAGTCAGATATAACAGCAAGTACTGCACCAGACACTGCGGAGTACACCGAGCACATCGGCTAAGTTGCTGTAGTAGCTACACTGCTACAAATGCCGAGGAAAATTCAGAGCACATCTTGAGCCAAACAACTCTTCTACAAGTGTCTCAAAATCCTGGCAACCCAACCATCCAAGCACAGAAAAGTGAGTCAGCTGCCGAGCGAAGTGTTGCTTTCAGTCGGCCTTTCAGTTGAACATACTACAATTTGGGTTTCTATGAAAATGTATGAAAATTGGCTATCCGGGTATCCCTAAATCCTCAATTTACCCCATATGAAATTGCCAAAAATGGTGGTATAGTGTGGTATAATGGTGGTATATGTTCAGACCCTGTTGGCCTCCTTGTTCATGTCTGCAATGGACACGTAAGGGCAATCCTTGGCTGCAAAGTTTGCATCTCTGCGGTGCTGCCCATGTGGACCAGGAAAGTTAGCTCTATGGGTGTCTGAAATGAGGGATACCCCCAAATAATAGCCTTTTTACTGGGGAAAATGTCGGAAAATTATGATAAACCATGATAAACCAGGGGAGTTGAATTTCACTATAGCACGTTCGCTTCGCAAAATCTTCTATGTTTTTCTTGCTGAAACTTGACCACAACAACTTCGCAGTGTAATTCCATGCTTCCAGGCTGTCTTCCACTTGTGATGTCTAGGCTTGCTGCATTGCAATACACCTTGAAACATCGATCTTCCGCCTTCTTCATGACGTTCACCTGTAGGAATCTCGGGGCCTTGCTGTTGAATCTGATGTTGTAAGCTTCGCATTCACAGTTCTATAGTTCTAGAGCAGAAGCTCCAGCTTTGTAGGAACAGTGAAGATCATTACAGCAGAAAATATTGGCACAAGAAACAAACTTTTGAAGCCGCAGGGCGCACACTTTTGGAGCCACAACCCTCACACTCATACTCTGAGAATTCTTCTTCCTCAGAGAAGTAAACATCCGCCTGGTCACACGGAAGACATGAGAAGGATCAAAACGAAGATTGAAGATGTCAAACAGCACCATTTGCCACTTGCTCATGAAGGTCCCAGGTAGCACAACAAAAGCAACATCTGCGATAGATCCGTGTCAAAAGCCCTTCATCATCCAAGTCATCCCATAGGTTTCCATAGGTTCCGGTAGATTCCCGTAGATTCCCACGGTGTCCCAACGGGAAATCACCGCCTCACGGCGAGGCTCGGGCTCTTTCAGGTTGGCGATCATCTCAGGGATGGATGGGAGATGATGGGAGCAGGGTTCGAGTGGGTTTTTTCAATGGTTTCTATGGTGTTTCTATGGTTTCTATGGTGTTTCTTTGGTTTTTCTATGGTTTCTATGGTTTTTCTATGGTTTCTATGGTGTTTCTATGGTTTTTCATGGAAACTTTATGGACTCCATAGGCCCAAAATCAACCGAGTCTTTTTCACCTTGATCCGCGCATCTGCAGTGTCATCATCGCTGTCATCCTGCAGGATCTTGCCAAGCACGCGTGGCTACCGGGCACGGGCCCTATGGATCCATATGGGGTATGCCACCTGGTTGGTGGTGCAATAACCATCTTGAAAAATGATGGAGTTCGTCAATGGGAAGGATGACATCCCATATATGACATGGAAAATAAAAGCCATGTTTGAAACCACCAACCAGTAACTGTTTGACGATGGAAAACTGTCGGATAGACACAGTTGTCCGGCCGTCCTGATCAGGAGCTAACTCCTGCAATGGGAATCCATTGCTACAGAATAAAGCCTGGTAATTCGTGGATTGATGACCAATATGGGTATATCATGGTATATCATATTATATCATATTATAACAATCCAACTCTTGACCACGTCACATATGTAATCAAAGTATACAAACGTCAATTCACAGTGCGCATCAGTCTGTGAAAATGCTTCACTTGTTCTGGAAGTATTGTCAGCGTCACTGCACCAAAACATATCCCATATCTTCGGCTCACAAGATCGGGAACGCAAAGAGTCGTAGTGAGCCATTGGTTGTTCTGAACAAGGGCAAAAATGCAACGTCCTGCTTTTCCTGTTCAAAGAGGGTCTTCGTGATATACTTTGTACCTGAAATGATGCATCTACTGAACGGAAACTCGGATTTTCTCCGGAAACAAAACTTTCGCGTGATGATTTCATTGATATCAGCTGTAGTCTCATTCACGTCAGCAGTCTCAAAACTTCGATGGTTTGATTGTTGCATACACAAAAGTTGGGGCTTCCCAAGCATGGCATCTTTGATCATCTTCGGGACCGTCACCGACAAATCATGCAAAGTGTTCATCAATACAAAGCCTCTACCATTCTCTGTGTCTACCATTGTCTACCTACTGTATGTCTACCTTCACTGAGCCAAGCACAATCATTTCTCAGGTATAGCAAGTACCTCAAGGCATGGTGACGACCATACGCGCCATCCGATCCATCCAGTGAACGCCGTGGCCATGGCACCGGATGTTTTTGATCCTCTCGCCAGCTTTATTGGTCTTTGTCTCCAGCTCCCAATAGGAGTCCTGGGCACTTTATGCCACCCGGCCACCTCCGAAGATAGCTGAAGATAGGCAAAAAAATGGGTCCCATAGGTCTGAAATTCACAGAGACCTTTTAAACATTTCGAAAAGGTAACAACACGACAAAAATGTGACATGGCAGTGCCCAATGGGATCCTCGACGCTTAGCCAGCGCTCGTCGCTCAAGTCGTCGTCGATGACGACATCGCCATTCAGCGAGAGACGCAAATGCTTTGACCTGGTTCTTCATTGGATTGGTTTAAGGGAAAATCTTAACCGGAAACCATGGTTTTTACCATCAAATATAGGGCTTTCCTGTAAATTTTCCCATCATCCAATTCTATGAGTTCTGCAAACAACGCAACTGAACACAACGATGATGGCAGCATCTGGTCCTGTTGTGTCGTGAGGTGAAAAACCCTCCTAAGCAATAACTCTCATAACCACAGTGGCAGGAACACACGGTTTTGTTCCAGAATTTCCAAACCTTTCTTCGGAACTTATCTTCAAAGGCTTAAAGGAGCTTTCACAGTATGAACCTCTGCCTCTGAGCATCCTCCCCATGTGAAGACTTAGACGGACAAAGGGACATCTGGTACTCATGTGGGTCCCAAAGTTGGGTATGCCCCAATTCCATTGCTGAAAATGGTGAAGACACAGCCATGCGGCCATGTAGATTTTCATAACTGAACCATTCGCGCCATTTTTTTAGGCCCTGACGTCAGTTTTGCCTGCACATGTCGAGGCTCAGTCTCTCTGGATGTCGCCACCTGACATGGCCGCGGCTAAAAAAAAACGCACCTGTTTTTTCGTTCGTCCGGGTGATCACAACCGAATCATGTAGCAGAATGATGTACAAGTAATGTCATACATATATTGTATAGAAATGTATAGAATAGTACAACAATACTGTTTTGATATATTTTGATATAATATATGTATACTGTATAATCATATGTAATCTAAGATACGAATACATATGATATACCCCAAGCATATTATGCCAATAATATGCCGATATGCCGATAATATGCCCTAAAAATCATTAAGAAAATCACATAGAAATCCGCTTTCAGCTGGTTCCCTTGCTGTGCCTCCAGGATGACGCAATCTCTGGTGAAGCCTTCGTCGTCCTGGATGGGCTGGTGATGGTGGTGATGGTGGTTACTGTATGATGTGTTGGGTTTGTTTGGGATTTTAGGGGTTGAAGGGAAAAGTGCTACAGTTGGTGATTTTTGCAAAGGGTCCCAAGACTGGACTGGTTTAGATGATGCTTGCAGAAAAGATCAGAAAAGTATGATTTGGGGATGTTTTGGGCTGGTTTTTTCCCCCAATTTTTGACCCACATCACCTGTCACCCATCCACCAGCTGATCGAAAATCAACCAGCTTCGAACTCTCCCGGACCTCATCAATGCCAAAACTCCAGGTGTACTTCTGAAACTTCTTGTGGACCCGCTTCCTGGAGACTCCGTGACTTTTTGTTGCAGCTGAAATCTGAAATTCCGTGCCAATCCAGAGATGTTATATGATTTTAGAGGATTTTATTATGTCTCATATACATTGTATTTCTATTTCGATCTTGTTTCTTGGCTCGGGAAACGAAACCAATCAGAGCTGCACCAGCCTTGGATCGGTCTTCTCCAAAAACGCTTCCCAGGCATCCTGTCATGGATCCAGTGACTGATCATACAGTTGGAGACTGCTGAGGAAACAAAAGAAGCATCCGGCTCGACGTCATGTTACAAGTCCTCCTGCTCAAACTCAGGCTGTATAGCCATCAGGATCAATGGAGGGAAAAAAATCTGTATTTTCTTTGGTTGTTTACACTTCTTGATGAGATTGGCTAATGATGCAGCTTGTCTTCTCCAGGGCCAGGGCAAAGTGAACAGAATACCAATCAACGAGGGAATGTGTTGCAATCTGACAGCTAAAAACTTGAAAATTACATACAAGTATCATACAAGTTGGATCGAGTAGGCATGTTGTTTGACTCTTTGACCAGTTCGCTTGAATGCAACTGCATTGCACTCTCATATCTTGGCTGCGTTCTGAACCAGCTTCTTCCACTTCCATCATGGAGGCGTTCATTTTCCAGTCATCTGGTTGTTCTTTGACGTCAAGTTGATCTTTAAAAGCTTGAGCAACAAGGCGAATCGCCACCCGTACAGCAATGCTCGGTGGCCAAATGCCTTCAATGGAAGACTGGCGTGCCAAGAATGCTGCTTCAGTCAATGTCAGGTAAGTGTTGGTCGCATAAAAGTGATCTGACGTTACAGAATACAGCCCCCTCTGGTACTCCAGGTACTGGCGAATTTGACTAAAGAAGTCAGAGAAAGCCAACCAATTGATTTTCATCTGCTCAAAGACTCTGATGACAAGTTGCACTTCACTCATGTTCATTTTCGCTCTCTAGTAACTTGACCGTGTCTTGAGCCTTCTTTAGGCTCAATCCGCCCATTCTCCGCAGCAGCGCATGCCTTTTCGCAAAACTCCGTGACCCTGGCCCTCCAGGGATGCCAACTTTGACGCATCGCCAAAGCTGGTAATTATTCGCGAACCAGCTGTGCAAACACACAGACCAGGTTCTAGTCTACAAAGAATTTGTCGCACTACATCTATCATCATTTATCTCCATTTCATGTATTGAGAAGTGCCATCGCTGTTTCATCATAATGGTTGGACTTGTCCAAGCTGTTGAATATCTTTTTCATGTCAACCACTCCTATGCCTGACCGGTCAAGTGGCCCCAAAAAAGAGCAGCCTTCAGCCAGCGATCATCTGATCCAACCTGGGAGGAGTTGATGGTGCAAACCATCCCAGATGGCTATTTTCTGTTTATTGGATGTTACCCAATGGTAGAACATATGGGCAAACACCTCATTCAGATTCATTCAGGCCTTCCGCAAAGCTCGGGGACCTGTGGTTGGGTCATCCTCAACCCTAACATCCTAAAAACTCTAAACCCTTAGCCGCTAGCCTTATTAAGCCCCAAAACCCAAGCCCAAAAACCCTCAAAGCCGTGAAAAGATCTAGGAAAAATCCTAGAACCCAAACACATACAGCCCTAAAACACTCGTAAAGCCTAAGTATCTCAAAGTGATGTTGGGCGGGATGAGCTGTCTGGGCACACCAAATACTGTCACCACCGGTGCTCCAAATCCCCCATTTTTCAACGGCCCCATCTGTGCATTGCCGGCGCTAAAGCGTCCAGCCTTGAGATGGACCCATCCTTGGTCCCTAAGCTTCTCCAGTGGAGAAAAAAACATGGGACAGCCGGCGTGAAAAGATCTGTCAGGTGCCAGCCTCACATCATGGATGTGCTTCATCTTGTTTCATCTATTGGGATGAGTCGATAATTGTTTCATAATTCAATTCGATCTTCACAGTTAAAGTCGGCTATAGAAAATGTTGGACCATGCTGTGAGGCTGGGAGTTGAAAATCATATTGAAGCCGCAATCCCGGCTCGGAAAGTGAGGTCAGGGTCCTCAACCATCTCTACAATTCTCCTCAGTATCTCCGACAGTATCAATCTATGAATTTGATCCATAAGACATCACCTGCATCCTGCATCAAAGCGATCAGTAGTTCTACATAGTTCTACATTCACCGAATCATCAATGTAGGCAACAATAAAGTAAGTTTAGATGATGATATTCTTCTGTTCATCTTTCTTCATCTTGTTTCTTTCCACCTTGTTGGATGTATATGCCTGATGTGCTCAATAAATATAAATAAATATGTTTGGTGTTATGCTCCGTTTTTGTCTGATTGTACAACCCATTGATATCCCGTCAAGATCCCATGATTATCCCATTATTCAGAAAATAAATTCCAATGTGTGCTGACTAATTTCTATGTTTTCATGGTCATTTATATGCTTACATCCATGTGTTCATGGCCAAAACCTTTTTTTCTAGTGATTCCCATATTTTTTCATGCTGACTTTTCATGTTTGAAGCATGTCAAATCACTATAAATCACCTATTTGTTTGTGAAGTTTATGGGCATGGGTCAAAACCCTGGCACCTCCTCAAAACAGCTGGTAAATGAATGTTCATCCCCTAACAAATTGTATCTATAGGTATTGGTCCATAGCCTTATAGCAAATCACTGGCCTCACTGGCCTCACTGGCCGGCCTCACTCATCGTTGGGCCCAGGCCTGCGCCGCTGCGGCTCCGCAGCGGCCGCCGCGTGGCGGGCGCGGGCCCGACGGGCCGCAGGGGCCGGGGCCGGCCTGGCAATGTGGGATGAAAATTTGGACCGTTTGGATCCACTCATTATCGTTATTAAAGTTATAAAGATATATGGCAGTGTGTCAAAACCTTGTACCCCTGGTGAACATCAAAATAGCTGGTAAATGGATGTTCATCCCACTAAAAATGGTATTAATAGGTATTGATCCATACCCATATTAAGATTATGATTATCATTATTGTTGATATGATGATCATCTATCTTTGTTACTGTGATTGTTGTTATATGTTATTGTTATTATGTTCAATCATCATTTTCCCAACGGTAAATCATGATCATCATTATCATTACTACTCATCATAATTTGGATCCAAGAATTAGTGTATAATTAGGAAGAATCCATTGGGAATAATTGGGAATATATACAAGTGGAGAAAACAAAACAGTGTTTTTGTTGGGAATATGATCCA
Source organism: Cladocopium goreaui (assembly GCA_947184155.2). Classification (NCBI taxonomy): domain Eukaryota; class Dinophyceae; order Suessiales; family Symbiodiniaceae; genus Cladocopium; species Cladocopium goreaui. The sequence continues at coordinate 299,870 of CAMXCT020000111.1, forward strand.
TGAATCCCTTCAAGATCCCATGGGTTTTATCGTCATTCTCCCAACGATCCCCCAAAAAATGATCCATAAAATGAGGATAAATTGATAAATCCAGATAATTCCAATAATCAGTTGGCTTACTATGGGATTAATCAGCCCTAATATTGACTGTATGAATCGCATGAATCTGTTTCCAGTTTTTTTTAACACCCCGGAAAGATCCAGAAGCCATGGTTTACTCGGGGATGACGTGCCACATATTTGGGACCATAGTCTATGGGGTTGTTGAACATTGGATGGGATTAATGGATCCCCAGTAAACATTCATGGATCAGCTATGGAAATCCCTGGTCTTCTCCCTTGGATGATGAATCTTATTCATCACCAAGTCACCAAGCTGCAGCTTTTGGACCAGGGATGATGCCCCACACCGGGATGTTGTCGTTTCTACGTCCCAAGGTGACATCGTGATCTCAACCGGTTCCTTGAAATGGACCAGAAAGGTTGGTTTACCCATGAAATGGACAGATTGAAAATGATTGAGATATCTCCTCGGACCTAGGCCAATGAAAGAAACAGCCACTAAGGCGGTCGGATTTCCCAAGAGGACCTGAGGAAGTTGCACTCTGTGACCCACTCTCGGTATCAGGAGTTTCTCCCTTCTCTCGGTGGTCCACTTCCTCTTGATCTTGTTCATCTTTTTCTGTACTTTCTTTTTTCTCGTTCTCTTCTTTCTCTTCTTTCTTTTCTTTCTCTTCTTTCTCTTCTTTCTCTTTTTCTGCTTTCTCTTCCTTCTCTTTCTCCTCTTTTGCCTCCTCTTTTTGCTCAGAATTTGGCTTCACGACCTCTTTCTCAGCATTCTGAGAGCTGCCTGGATCTTCGCTATCTGTGCTTTTGACGTTCTCCCTGGCCGAAAGCTTCTCGCTTTGAAGCTCGTGATCCTTCGCAGCGCTTGGTCGTTCCTTGCTACCCTTCATCCACCCGAACTCCGCGAAGGACTTCAAGGCCACCGAGCGTTCCTCCTCTTCAGACACATCATCGTCGATGGAATATGGCACCTTGTGGCGCTCTAAAAGGTTGCGCAGCAAAGGCATATCCAAAGTCAGCAGCTCCTGGCTCTGTCATCGGATACCCCCATTAAAAAAACAGTAAAAACATGAAGACATGGGGAAAAGTAGTACTGTCGATACGATTTGTTTGACTAAAAACATGTTTAAAAAAACAGTGTGAAAAATTGGGTGTGAAACATGTTGAAACCACTCTCCACGGCTCCTCTTTCTCATAAATCGTGGCGCCGGTATTTTCTTCTTCCACCACGATATCAGGAGCCACTTCGAGGTGCCGCAAAAGTTCTGCCTTCTCAAGGCATCCTGGGGTGGGGAATCCCCATCGGGAGACGACCCAGTTGCCTTCCAAATAGTTTCAGCAACATGATGACTACCGCGTGATTGAGGAACAACATGCTCGAATATGCTGTTTTCATATGGTTTCAAGTTTCAACTCTGCCAAGTATGGAAGGCACTCCAGCTTAAGATTAGTTCATTGGCCATCAAAGTTCCACAACAAACTCCAGTTGGACAAGGACAAAGACAAGGACATCCAAAAGAAGACGGGCCAGGATGGCAACCGAGAAGTTAGAGCAAGAGATCAACAAATCCAAGCACAACAGGGAGACAGTTACAGCAGATTGTTCATGCCTCTAAGCGTTAGGTGGAACTTGTGTCAGGTCTACCCAATTTTCAAGCACACCCAGATCTCTTCAGCCTAACCACATCCAATTGAGCCATGAAAAATACCACTATCCCATCCCATCCCACTGTACTGGTTGGTCCATAGGTATCAGTGTAATCACTACCAGTAATTACCAATAAAGCAGCTAGATCCAGCTAGTATAACCCCATACAATCACCGTTCATCAATTGCATCCCCATGTCTTTGTTACACCAAAACACCATGAAAATATCCATTCATAAACCACGCACAATTGATAAATATATATCCCTTTAAGATCCTTTAAGATGTGAAAAAAATGTCATCAACCCCGTGGTTACTGGCTAAACCCCGAAGATTTGGGTATGGATCAATACCTATTAATACCATTTTTAATGGGATGAACATCCATTTACCAGCTATTTTGGGGTTCACCAGGGGTACCAGGGTTTTGATCCATCCCCATTTTCTTGAATCCCCATGAAACAAGCCGTGACCGTCACCGCCTTCACCGCCCGGGTTTGTGACCGGGTGACCTTCGCCCGAAATGCCCAAGGCGTCCATCAGCCGCCGCAGCTCCGAGATCCGCAGGAGGCGCAGCTCCGCGCGCTTCAAGCGGATCTGGCGCCCGGCCATGCGGGACCGTCCTGTGACCGGGGAGGCCGTGGCCGGGGAGAAAAACTATGGGGAGTACCGGTAGATTCAGATGGTGAATGATGGATACAAGGAATATGATGGATATGAAATGTCAGTGGTTTAAATGTCGGTTGAGAATGGAGATGGATCATAATCGTATGCTTGACAATGGTTTATACATGTTCATGATGGTTAATACGTTTCCATATTTGTACGTAAATATTTCATAATGCTTGCTGCTTGTCAATATAAACCGTAATAATGGTTAGTAGGACATCAGAGTGGTTGATCATAATCCTCTGCAAAGCAGGTAGTAACACGTAGTAGGCAAAGGGAGGAACAGACATGAACAAAAACCAATGTAAAAAATCAACGGTCATTGCCCATGAAATGAATAGCCAAGTCTGACAGTCTAACCCAGCTCTGAGATGTGTGGAGTTCTGATCGCAATACTGAGGCACATCGGTCAAATGCACAACATGGCCGGCTCTGTGGGGTGACTCCATAAGGTTTTTGTGCATCTATATAGATGCTGTGTAATACTCACCAGCCAAGACACTCCCGGATTCAAACTCCTCATTATCTGTTGCAAGCTCATATCTGCACACCTTAGTTTATTCTGTGAGTTGCC
>CAMXCT020000112.1:328-5328 GCA_947184155.2 Cladocopium goreaui
GGCATTCATCACTCAATGTTTATGTTTACAGTTTACATCACCATATATGACCATGTCATTTCCTTAAACTCCCACTGTGGTGGTTGCAGGTAATCTTTCGCCTGTGTTGGTCAACCCTTCACCCAACCCATCTGAAGCTCCAATCAATACCCCTAGTTTTTGCCATCAATTTAGTTGAGGTTTTTCGGCAGATTTTCTTGCATTTTCCCATATGCAACTGGGCACATTCCACTCTTTATTTTCATATGTATAAGTAAGGTATAGTTGAATTTGTCTTCAAATAGGGTACCCAAAAAATGACGGTTAATTGCATTTTTTCCCATTAAAATTGGTTGGGGGTATACCACATGTTCAGACCCATTTAGTGTTGTCAATTCACCCTGCCGCAGGCCACAAGACATTTAGCTAATCCCGCGAATCCTAAGTAGGTTAGTTCACCCTAGTTATAAGTGGATTAACCCTACTTATCCCACGTATAATCACTTATAACCAGGGATATAATCTACTTAGGATTCGTGGGTAGTTCGCCACCATTCGTAGGATGAATTGGTTCCCCATCTGAAGCTCCCGACGATTTCAAACTTCTGATCCGCTCAAGTGCTTCCTGGCTGAGAATGGCTGAGAATGGCTGATGGCCGTGTGGTCCAGTTGCATTGGACGAATGGGATATCTAATGTTATGTTGTTTATTTTGTTTTACGTATCTTAATGAGACATTGATATATATATATACATATATATATATACACTAATACACCTATATATATATATATATACAAAATTGTTTTACCGATATTAATGTGGTAATGATTTGCAATGATATACGTAACTAACAACATCACAGCGCAATGTTTAAGTTACATACGGGATGTGCGTCCGGTGAAGCTATGGGTCAAATCCCCAAACATGGAACATAGCTTCTGACACATCCCTATTGCCTATGCATTATCAAATATTTCTGGGGTACAAGAATGATGTATCCATATACATATATATATAATTATATCTGTATATATCACACACATATATATATATACATATGTATCTTTGCTCATTAGATGTATCTTGACAAAAGACGATGGACATTTTCATGGTGAATCGATTCGACCCAAGGTTGACCCAGATGGGTCACAGCCAGTTGTCGCCAGATTTCAATATTCCAACATCTCTACATTGGAAGGCAACCAGACAACTTCAAGAACAATATGGGAAGCCAAATCTCACATTCCAACATGATATTGATGCAAGAACAATGAGACACATCCAATGTCTTCCATTTTCTCAAGCTTCTCCCCTGGAAATGCAGAGATTTTCCATTGCCAGGTCTGGTAGGAAAATATCAAGCTGGCCCCCAAGAAAATCCCACGCCTACCGCCTACCCAATATTTTGTGAGCTTTGTCTGATTTCATCCTTCTCACAGTTGGGATGTAGTTCCAATAGTTTCTGTCATGGTTCCCAAACAATGTCATCTTGTGCTGGTTGGCAGGTGATTGTCCGCAAAAAAATCTGAGGATTCTCCACTACCTATCCAGTCGGTGGGAGAGGATTTAAGAGACCCCAACAAAAATTCATTGTTTGTCTACATCCCCAATACACAAAAAAAAGCTATCTTCTAACAATCATATTCCCAGTCGATCCGATTCAATCCCCTATCTGATGGATCTATTTCCCCATTCTCCCATGATATTCCCAATAGATCTCCTATAGACTCAGAATTCACCAGTCGCCGACAGGCTCCCAGTGCACCTGCTCGTCTAGGGAATCGTACTCCAGCAGTTGGGCCTGTTTTTGTGACCCTGGGATATCCCAGGAATTAGTGGCTAGTGACTATGAAATAGCCCTCATATATATATAATATATATATACAGTATATGTACAAACATATTGTATATACACATCGTATATATACATATATGTATATTGTATATATTATATATATATATCACGTTTGATAAAAAATGTTCTGCACCAGTCAGGGGTCCAATTGTAATATATATATTACATTACCTGTATATAGATATATATATATATATATTCGGTGTGTGTGTGTAGGTATAATTAATATATACGTACTGATATGGGTTAATAACCAATTACCAGTTGGGATTCACCTGGAATGGGAGTGTTTAATGTGAACAGGATGTGATTAGACCAAGCCCCAACGATCATAACAACCTGACGTTTACGAGCTCAAGCTGACGTTGGGATTGAAAATTTGGAGCCCACATATCAGTGGTATTTTGGGTCGGCTCGGCTCAGCCACTAATCAGATTAATGTAGTAAAGCCCATTTCATAAATGTCCAGTTTCGGATGGTTTATACCAGCCATTTCTGGTCATATTGGGCATGGTCTATTCTTAGAAAATCAGCACAGACGTGGGATGGCACTGGGAAATCCAAACGTGGCCTAGCCATGGAGGTTGAGTTCACTGGGAAAATCATCGAACTATTGGGGGATTTTCCAGCAAACCATGTTTGATTGCCGGATGGATACAGTGAAATTCCTGTAATGTCAAGCTATATCAAAGATATTTGTCTTCACTTCTTGGCCTATGGTTGTATAAAACCCAGAATCAGACTTGTTGTTTTTTGTTGTACTCACGAAGCGCATCCTATGGTCAAAACGATTGATCAACGATTTTTTTGGGGGGGGAGGTAACCGGGGCAACCGGGCTCCTAATTGTGAATGATCATGGATGCATTAGGACCTGGGCTTTGGACTGTTCGGTACATCATATTTGGAGAAAAAAATGTTCTGATTGGTCCTGTACCTGTGAGTGAGCTTTTATCTCCACATCTTTGTTGATGAAACAAGACTTATACATATATATATATATATACATATATTACATAATATATATATGTGAAATGGTGTAAACAATCTCACACGCAATGCATTTTTTCATGACATGTGCATGTTGCTTAGTTCCTCATAACTGGGGGTACCCAAAATGGATGGTTTATAATGGAAAATCATATTAAAATGGATGATTTAGGGGTACCACTATTTTAGCAAACCTCCATATGTTACCCTCAAAACTGGCCAAACACGTTCCCACTGACCTACCATTCTCCAGAGTTAACCCAGTATTATGTTGGTAGTCAAATAAGACAAAGCAGTGGGAAATCCCCATGTTTGACGGGAAAACCATCAACAATAATGTAAATAAATGGAAAGCTCTCCTTCTATCCATATGGTTAATTCATTACATGTGTGTCATGGTCAAAACATTGTATATATATGGGGTATGGTCATCCCACCATCATTACAGATTCATTGCAATTGGTATATGATATAATGGGTATGTAATTCCTCATGAAAATGAATTGATGACATCCCGCATTATGTGTTAATCTCATCCAACTGTTGACCATATAAACACATCCCGCAAAAGAATCCCTTCCTATTAGTAGTGGGAGTGGATCATAGAACGGAGCTGTTTACCCTCCAGTCATCATGCGATAGAAAATCCCCATGTCCCAATATGACTCGAAGATTTTCCCAGCGAACGAATTGTCCATTTAGTTCGGGGATTTCCCTTGATTTTCCAATGATTTTCCCATTGATTGGGGATTTGTAGATTTCCCATAGCCACGTTTGATCACCTGAGGCTTTCATACTACCCCTGGTCGGCGTCATCTTTTATGCTGCCTGCGTCAAGGACTTCTCAAGGACCAAACGGAGAGTGATCCTCGGAGAATCACATGGTTCTCATGGATATATCAATGATATATCAGTGATATCCGACTGGGAATATGATATCATATATAAAAATAACATAATATAATATAATATAATATAACATAATATAATATAATATAATATTATTTAATATAAATATGATATAATATAATATAATATAATATGATATATATATATGGTTGGTGGTTTCAACCAACCTCTCTGAAAAATATGAGTTCGTCACTTGGGATGATGATTCTTCCCAATATATGGGAAAATAAAACATGTTCCAAACCAGCAACCAGCAATTGTGAATTGAATTGACGTATCACGTTATATCCTTTTTTGCTGATGATTTCATGGCACTGCTTTGCTGTTTTCCTATCAGCTGTATATCAGAATCAAAGAAATCCCATCTGATTCAATGGGTCGGTGGGACAACGCTGTGTATGATGTGTATGTGACGGATGTGTGTATTGTTTTTGGGATGATTTGGGTTGTGCATGATATATTATATGAATAAGTTCTGAATAAGTAGCTATACATTCTACAATGCTGTCGTGCTGTCGCCTCATGTGATACTTTGCATTGTGTGAAGCTAAGCCTCTATGGGAGTCGAATAAGCAAATCTGGATGGTTTGAGTTTCTGGCTATCAGGAAATCCCAAGTCGAACTAAACGCATTCTTGACGGTCTTCCTAATCTCCACCATTCATGGTTTGAGGTTTTGCTCAAAACGTTCCCTGAGCTTCCCTTCGTAGTGGGAGGCTTCCCGTCCCAGAATTGGGCGGGGTGTGAGATCTCCTCAATGACAGATCTACGGTCTGACACGGCAATTGAGCTTCAATCCCTTACTTTGGTTTTATGATTAAAATCAAATGAATGCATGCTTGGAATCCAAATGACCCCTTATTTTGGCTGCTTGTCCATGGTGAGCTTTCGATTTTCTGGGTCACCAGCGTTTGGTTTCCAAAAGAGTCTTTTGGGTTTGGTTTCCAACACCAAAATCACTGGATAGGTTTGGTTTGAACATGTACTGGAAACCATGATTTTGCTTCCAAGACAGGCATTTAGAGGGAAAACTAACCATGCATGTCCAATGTCAGATACCCCTTCCAAGACTGGTGTATATATACATATATAGATTTATAGCAAAAACATAATGTACTATACCACAGTACCCCTCCAAGACCTCCTCTGTTTCTCTCCAAGAGCTGAGTCTAGCTTAGACTGCGCTCTGCAAGACTTTCCCGGATTTTTTTCTAACCGAAAAAGACAGAGACAGCATGCCGGACTGAAATAGTGATAAAATCATTTTG
>CAMXCT020000112.1:10328-100328 GCA_947184155.2 Cladocopium goreaui
TTCACCTTTTACATCCTGAAAAACATCCGTGGGGCCCTGTGGGGCCCTGTGGGGCCCTCACCCCCAAGTATGGTAATGGCTACTAATGATGGCTATTAATGGTTGATAAGGGCTATGAATTTCATGGTTAATCATCATGGTTATTGCTGGGATGATCATCCAGCAAGTGCGTACTTGGTGGCGAACTACCCACGAATCCTAAGACTAAGTAGGTTAGTTCACCCTAGTTATAAGTGGACTAAACCTATATACTTACTCCACTTATAACCAGAGATATAAACTACTTAGTAAATTACTCAGATTTGTTTCATGTATAATAAGAAACAAGTTATACCTCCAATATATAACGATATCTCCAATCATATTGTATAATAGGGATATCATGGAGGTACAACTGATACAGTTACAATATATATATATATATCAATATATATATATCTATAATGTTTACCTCCAATATCATCATATGTATTGGAAATTCGGATACCAATGGAGGATACAATGGAGGTAAATCATATATACATTACATGAAATGGTATAATTGACATATGAACTGCGGAAGATATTTGGTACATAAAGCAATTGACGGGGTGTTCCTACCTCGCTCTCCAGTCCCGTAGCACTTTTTTGGGTCTGACCTCGTTTTCCAACACCGCACTTGTTTTTAATAGCTAAATGCTTTACATGCGATGTCGAGGTGTTCCTACCAAGTTTTACAGCCTAAGTATAATGTTTTCAACAAGCCAGGGTACGCCCCAATACTGACTACTCTCCATTCAACCAAATAAAAGTCGTCACTCATATATATATATATTTATTTATTTATTTATCAATTACAATCCAAGGGATCACTCTTAAAACATTCATGTCATTCATGTGACATACCTCAGTGATCAGGTTGAAACCTTCAGTTCCTATTCATGTGTTCAGTTGATCCCCTATTGAAGATCTTCGATGCAATTTGGGACAGTTTAGAGTTTGGGCGAACGGCGCCTAATCATATATATATATATATACATAATCATATATATATATACATAATCATATATCTATATAATTGTATATATATATGTATGTAGATATATATATATATCATATGTATATAGTTATATATATATATATAGTTGTAGCATGTTGTAACCAACAATGTATGATTGCTGGGTGTGTCCAATCTACTGGTAGGGTGACACCCCGGTCTGTTGAGGACCTTGAGAACTCCCAACTGCTATGGATTCGAAATGGACTGGGTTGGATTGCTCCCCACAGTGCCACAGGATGAGGCCCCAAAGATAGCGTTCAGTTGAGATATAAGTGGCTGAATTCTATGGTGTATAGTAGATATAACATTATATAACTATAGTTAAACGGTTTATAAACCAACTTACAACTGGGTGGGGGGGGCACAATCCTGAAAGTTCCAGAGTAAATACGACAATAAGTCTTGCTGGAGTTGGCAACACACCATCACCTGAGAATTTCTGTTTATTAGAAAACTGATTCTTACCATATCTGACCAGTATGATGAAATACATGTACCAATCATTCACCAACCACCAATCGTTTACCTGATCATCATCGCTTTTTAAACATGTATCAATGACCATACCTGAAAATGAGCTGAACAAAATCACGATTATACGAATCAATGTTCACATGGCGTTAATAAACCACCCGCAATAAAGTACGCCAACTCCCGGGAAAAAATAATACCCCCCCCCTCGTAATAAAGTACGCCAACTGATTTTTCCCGTTTTTTTTTTCCGTTTTCCCCCCCCCCGTAATAAAGTACGCCAACTGATTTTTCCCGTTTTCTTTTCCCGTTTTTTTTTTTCCGTTGTTTTTTCCGTGTTTTTTCCCGTTTTGTTACCTTTATGTATTCGTTTTCAATTAGGCAATTCATTTGGGAATACTAAAGTGGAAAGAAAGTTCCTTTATGTATTCGTTTTCAATTAGGCAATTTGTTCGGCGCCACATAGGTCTGAAAATTTTCCAGGGACCCTAGGTGAATGTTTGGCCTAAATTTTATTGTGATGCTCTTAATGTTTGGGGGGGTTATTAATCCCATGTTAACATTACATCAATTACCATACCTGAAAATTTCATACGCCAATCAATCACCTCAGGCCGCGCCTTGTCACCGCCATGGCATAGCAAACGGTTCGGATATCATCCACGGCCTGGGTGTGGAAAATTCATGGCCGCCGAAAATAGGAGAATATATATCTGAATGTTGTAATTATATGAAAGGAAATTACCGGATATTATAGGATATTAATGGATATTGCATATACATATACTACTAAAAAACATGTGGCTGTTGAATAGCTTTGATCCATGCCCATTTGAATGATGCCTGGTCAAAACATCCAATCCCATCAAGCTCAGATCGGTGTATACAACAGTGGTTCTTTTACGTAAGATAAAGAGTTACGATGTTCTTCAATTGACCATTGAATCCCAACATTATTATATTTAATATGTGTAATATACATACCGTATGTATATATATACTATATTAATTATGTATATATGTATATACGTGGGGTTTTCTTAAAAATGAGGGTCCACCAAAACCATGGGTGTCAATACTAAAATGCTATAGTGACTTGGATGGTAAAACGGGGTACCCCCATTTTAGGAAAACCCCATGTATACACATGTAATCTTATTTTTTTAAAGTGAAGGGGTTCGTTCAGCTATAAGTTGGCTTCCAAATCCATTCAATTGCAGATATCACTACGTCTCCACCATTGCTACTGGAGCAACCCCCTCAGCACCCCCTGGGACTGCAATTTCTGGTGAATTGAGATGCGAATCAGCAGAGTTTTCGTCGTTTTCATCTTGACGTAACTTGACGTATCTAATCATCTAATCTTAGGGGAATGGGAGTTCTCCACATCTTCTTTTTGGGGTATCATCTAAAGAATATCGCTGTAGTTGACATAAGCCATGAACAGAGAAGCCTGGTGAATCTGGTGGAATCCCTTGGATCAGAATGTGGAGATATCCAGAAACTTTTAGCCACCCCAAGGTGTGTTTATAAAACCATTCAACTGTAGGTCCACCATAAATCCTAGTTAATTCTGCATACATTCATATATCAATATATCCATAAGTCCTAGTGTTTGGGAGTTATAGACTCACAGAAACCTATCAGAAACCTATCAGCTTGGGGCCCACCCCATTCATGCCCATCCACTGAGCATCTGACACCCTCAATGATTTCTCCTTCCTTGTCACGCAAGCAGTTCACCTACGGCCGGGAACACGGGGTCTATCATGGTCCCGTGTCTCGTGTTCACGTCCCCCCCCCATATGGTCTGGTGGGGAGGGATACATAGACATGCACATACACATGTATACATTTGCACATACACATACCTACATACGTATACAAATATATAATATAAACACTACTTGCATATATATATATATTACATATACATATAGGGACCATCACCATCTTGGGGGGGAGGGGGAGGACCACCAGATGCTGGGCCATATTAATACATCATTTTTTTCGCCAACGATTTTTTTTGATTTCAATAAAACATATGAAATAAACATGATTTTTCAATACAAAAAAAATGAGAAACACCAGTTGCTTTATTAGGGTCACCTCATTTTCGACCCATTTTCGACAAGGCATTGCTTCAGAATCTCCCAAGATTTCATAATGGTATACCCCATGTTCACACCGACACACCCATCCAGAAAATGTTGTTGGTGATTTAATGATATCTATTATATATACAATATTGCATTTTTATAACTTATATATATATATACTTATATAATCTTATGTATATAAATATATATCTATATATATTATAACTGTTAAAATTCCCTATGAATGGTGGTATGATCACACCCCTGATGGATAACAGTGATCTCGAACTCTGCGCCTGCTGCATGTTGAAGGTCCAAATGAAGCAGGGAGCTCCCTGGCTCAGACGTCTTTTGTTAAACAACAGAGGCACCTTGGGCGGATGGTGATTCTGACTCCAATAAGGTACAGTATATGTTGTTGTATTCAACATCCAATTCTTGGGCCCTTCAAAATTCGATCCATCTCTATGATATGACGATCCGATGCTTGAAACCCCTGTGAAGAATGGAACACGTCCTTCGAGAAGCATCCTCCCAGATAGGTATGGAAAACAAATCATGTAGTTGAAATCAAGGGGCAACATTATGTACAACAACTTGGGTCCCATACATCAGCAAAATTTTCCAATACGTTCCCTCCCCGTTTAACAAACATAGACACTGAGAATCACAGTGTTTTGGAGGCGTTGGTAGTCTTCGAGGTTAGATCTCGCAAGGCGATTGTGACGCCGCGTCTGGGTATATGAAAATCCCGTGGGCTGGACAGCTCTGTTCAAAAAAATACATTACAATAATTTAGATCTACATTTGTATACATTTGTATACTACATAACAGTACATAACATGTATATATATATATATGTATTGCTGATAGGATATACTGTCCCTGTATATGGGGGGGTTCTTAAAATGGTGGATCCCCGGCATCCCCCAAAGCATGGTGAATCCAAAAATGGCCTAATGACTTGGACGATTTGGGGTACCATCCAAAATGTTAGGCCATTTTTGGATTAAACACCATGGATTTGGGGGAAAAAACGCATTTTTGGATTCACCCCAGTGAAAGACACCCATCCACTGCTGCCTGTTCCATCAACTTCGCTCCTTTCAATTCCACCTGATTTTTTGCGAGGCATGGTTGGCCAAACAGCAACCAGAGGTGGGCTGGTTCACCGCCAAACATTGCATTTTCTTAATCAACCGGTTATTGGGGATTCACACTTACTTGTTTGAATATATATATATGTATGCATGCATGCATGCATGTATGTATATGTATAATTGTGTATATACAAATATAACTAAACCAAAGAACTGGGGCCACAGGACTTGACCGCACAACTTTTTGTTGGATTTACCGATGTACCAGAATGATGCGACCGAGGAGGGGGGCCAATTCTTGAGCTTTCCAACATCTATGGACGGTTACCCTCTGATAAACATACCTATGGCAAATCACCATCTTTAATAGGGAAATCAACTATAAATGGACCATTTTCAATAGCTATGTTAAATTACCAGAGGGTAACTAGCTTGAAACTTTTGCATGGAATGGGTGAAAGGGATTCAATATAATCTTGCCTAGAAAATCATGGTATCTCACTAGCCGCACTAGCCCATGCAATTTTGAGGTGGTTCCCTTTACAGAAGCAAATCTTGGACACTCTTCAGAAACATCCTGAAATATGACATACCAAGGATTTCGAACTATGGATGAGGTTCAAAACTCATCTGCCGATGAAAAAAACAACCTGAACCATCCAAAATGTTGGCTACCACCCAAACATCATGGCAGTTGGGGGGTAAATGCGTCGATGTTTTGAATTAGTTCAATTAGACAAAAAAAATGACACCCCCACAATAAAGTGCGCAAACATGTTTTGTTTGTGCGTATTTTGTTTTGACGGGGGTGATGTGTTGGTTTAATTATATTGAGAAGTTTCTGGGCTAAACCCTGAGAAATATCAAGGCTGAACCCGAAGCCTCCCGAATTCTTTACCTAAATCTAAAAATCTCTTGGAAAGGGAGTAGCCGTGAACCACAAACAAAATCAATGTTCTACCCACGGCTTCAAAGAACGTCATTGATTTTTTCTGTGGACATTGATGGGAAATATATATATTTTTCTTTCGAAATACCCTTCAAAAGCTGGCCTGAAACCAATGTAAACTCAAAATCCCCAAAGATTTGAAAGGGTCCCAACATGATAGTTATGTGTTCCTTTTCAATTAGGCAATTTCCAGGGTCCCAAGATGACACTTGTGTATTCGTTTTTAGTCAAACAATTTGTCCGGCAATATTTGTTGTCTTGTTTGTTTTCATTTTTGTTGCAATCATGTATTGAGGCCAAAAAAATCCAGGGTCCGGGTCCCTTGAAATTTGTTTGGCTTCATTTTTTTCTGATTACGATATTGTTGTTAATCAGATGTAGACATTACAGGAGGGTACAGTAAGCCCTTCACATGGCCTAGATTTCCTGCTCTTTGTTTGGAAACCCAGGGTGTGGTTCATAACTCCGAATCTGATTTTGGAAGGTGCCTTGACGAGGATGTGTATAGCACCTAGCACCTAGAAACTACAATGCTGACAGAACCATCCCAGTCAGAAATGAGTTTGTGACCATGGTTCTTATATTTAACAATATGTATCCTATTGATTCCTATAGGCTCCTATAACCCCACCAATCTGGCATATAGGTATTGAAACAACATCTGGCGATATGAACCGAGGATCATGACGTTGCTGCGTCAGCAGCCAGGGTGACAATCCCCCGCCAAAAAAAAATGAAAAAACATGACAATACTTCAGGAGACTTTCGTAACACCTTCGCCAAGTACTATCTGGGATGGTGTGCCAAGCAGAAGGTCTTCTTGCCGGAACAGCATGTTTTTCACTGTGCATCAGTGGGAATTTAGGTTCGGCAGCGTCTGCAGGCATTCGGATGCCGAAAGTACCCAAGCTTTGTTGAAAGTGGGGAGCTGGGTAGTCATTGTGACCATTGGCCTCTTGTTGAAGGGAGGAAACGTGTTGAAACTTTGGAAGGGAGTTCCTTGTTGCGCGTTGTTTATCTGGCAAAGGTATTGCATGAAACCATGTTGCATGAAGATGCATGAAGTATTGTTTCTTGCTGTTGGCTGTTATCATTGTTGACCCGCTTGGCCAAAAGACAGAAAGACAAAACACCATTGGCATGTTTCATTCAACAACACCCGCAGAATGCCGCCCTCCGTCCTTGCCATCCATCAAAAATTGAATGAATACTTGAATTGACCATCCAAGTTCGTCCCCGAGAACTGGATATACTACTAAACTGATGTTGACCCACATGCTAGGGTTTACCCTGGCTCGGGGATTTACAAGATTTTACATGTACCAATTCAGATGGTCACTCACACTCCAGCATGCCAAACCATGCCCAAGCGGGTTCATAGGGAATCTTGAATCTTGAATCCTGGATTGGGATTCAAAAACCGGGGGGGTACAGCGAAACCACTGTTTAACAACCTACGGCAATGAGAACTTCAAGGGCTGGATTGCTGGTTCAACCCTTATACCAAACGTTGACAAGTGATATATGAAAGCAAGAAGCAAGCACGCAAGAAGCAAGCACGCAAGAAGCAAGCAAATCGCCAGCGCCACGGGGACCCGAACCCTAATACTTCTAGCAAGTCTGAACGCAACAGCCTAAACCCGGCACCAGCCGGACTCACTAGAGGCCATCTGACTTCACATGCTGCCCTTGGCTTGTGTTTGGTTTGTCTTGGCTTGTCTTGCCTGTGCTGCCTTGCTTCGGGCCCCTAAATCAAAAACAACTTTTGCAACCTAATACCACGCCAAAGCAAGCTTTCAAGCCCTGGCATGGTGGAATATCTGGCCTATAGCTCTGTTTGGAATGGCTGCACCTGAAAAAACTTTTCGGGGCCTAATTTTTTTTTCTTCCTCCCACCTCCTTTGCAACCTAATACCACGCCAAAATGAATTGGCAAAACCCTCACCACACGAACCCCTTAAGAACTAACCTGTTAAGAACTTAAGGGTACCCGCGTTCATAATTCCATATTTTCCACCTATAGCACTTAAGAACCCCAGGGTAGGCTGGAAAAATTCTTAATCGGTTCTTATATAACGGTTCCGCTGTACCATATATATATATGTATGTATATATATATATGTATGTACAATATGTACCTCATATTTCAAATTTTGTCTATCTTTTTTGGGGGTTGCTATACTTGGATTTGCTTAGAGGGTCCCCCCAAAATCCGCCCGCACCGAAGGTGCTGGGGCGTGATCGTCCGGATGGCACTCGTAAAAGGTTACAGGTTTACCTGGGGGGGGGGGCCCATTATTCGGCCAAAACCTCCTGTTTTTGATAGGTCGTGACGCTCGCCTTCAAAAAACACTGTAAAAAACAGTACGGAAGACACCTGTTCGTGAACGCGCCCGTCCAAAATCGGCAAGCGAAAAGTGAAAAAACCCCGTGTTTTTCAACTTTTTGACCTCAATTTTTTGGTTTGCAACATCTTTTTTTGCGGTTCCGCAGGTGGCCGGGCCCGGAGGCGGATTTTTGAGTTTTTGGACCCGTTTTCGGACTGATTTTCGTCGTTTTGTGATAGCAGAAACACTGGTTTTTACAGTGTTTTTCTGTTTTCTGCATGCTTGACGGCTAGCTTCAAAACTTCCAAAAACCTCGTAAATTACGCTGTTTTATGTTACGGTGTGAATGAAAACATCGTAAATACCAGTGTTTTTTGACGTTGGTTAAAAAAACACTGTAAATTACAGTGTTTTTGGCCACCTGACCCTCAAAAACCATGGTATTTGCAGTGGTTTCTGCTTCTCACCGCGCAAAAACACTGTAAATAACAGCAATTTCGCCGTTTTTTCATGTTTTTCGTTATTTTTTGAACTGCGTTGGTCCGCTATACATGGCTATCAAATTCTTCGCGTTTTTTTTTTCCGACAATCAGTACTTTCGGATGTTTTTGGTCTCAATGGCCGACATCATTGGCAGTTACGAGCGGTCGCGAAGGTGTGAGAACAACATCGTTCAAACCGTGGCGGCCGCACAGGGGTTCTTGTCGCGGAGCGACGGCAATAGAAGAGAACAATGGCAGTAGAAGAGAACAATGGCTGACATCATTAACAGTGTGGACCGTTCACTCGATATGTACATATATGATCTTTATATATATATATAGATATATCTCTGCTGTGTGAGCCCAACGATGCGGTGCGGGCGGTTGCCGTCGCGAAGCGACGTGAATAAAAACAGAGTCCCTCAATCGATCTCCGAAATGGTGGATTGTCCATCGGAAAAATACAGAAAATCGCCATTAAACAAACCTTGGAATATATCGATGCATTGAACTAGTTCAACTAGTTGGGTCTGAAAATAGGGGATAGCCCAGTTCTAGCTATTTTAATAGGGACAATTATGATGATACACTCAACTCATCAACGAGAACACGGTAAGATTCGCACCTCTCGGGGACCTGAAAGGATCTTGGTGTCCAAGGTCATTTGCAACTTCTTTCGCTCCTGAAGCCAAAAAGATCATGGGAATATCATGGGATTTTATGGGAATATCATGATTTAATGGCATTTCAGGGGAAGAAACTAGGATATTACTGGGGATATTACTAGATATTTATGGAATATTACTGGAATATGAATGGTTTATTACTGGAATATACTGGGGATATAACCCGTAGATCACGTAACATGTTGATTAAATCTATAAATCCATAGGATACATGGGATAGTTATGGATAACCAACGGAACATGAATGAGAATGCTGGGGATATACAGTAACCTATGCTGGGAATATCATGGGAATATGGTGGAACATAATAAGATATATATATATATATATATGTAATGAAATATAATGATATATCCTGGGAATAGAATGGGAAGATACTGCGGATATTACTAGATACCTAAGGAATATGAATGGTTGCAATGGGATATATGATATATGGGATAAATAAGGATAATTAAGGAGAATGGGAATAGACTGCAATGTGAGGCCCCCGAACGATAGCTAAGTTGGTGAACATAACTCCAATAACTTAGGTTTATGATACTTGCAACTATAGTCGCCCTGTAATGGTTTTTATAAACCAATCTATAACTGGGGGGCACCACATTGTGGGATATAACCTCTAGTTATTCAACGGTTTGCGAGAAGCCACGGCCCATTTGGATCCATTTGGTTCGATGCGAAGCTGGCTATGATTTACTTTTTGAAATGGGAATATACTGGGGATATTGATTGGAGGTATAACCCACAAATAACATGTCAATTGTTGATAAAAAGGATAGATCAATGGGGCGTATGATACAGGGGATAATCATGGATAATCAACGGAAAAGAATGGAAATACTGAGGATATAACATTGAAATACTGGGGATATAACCCAGGAATAAAATGGGAATATCATGGGAATATGGTGAAACATAATGGGTACATCGTTGGAATAGAATGGGAGTGTGTATATATATATATATACTGGTGATACTACTGGGTATTATTGAATATGTATATATATATATGGAATATTACTGGAATATGAATGGTTGGACAATTATTGGAATATGAATGGGAATGTGTATATATATATATGTGTGTATTACCGGGGATATAACCCATAAATCACATCTCTAACGTTGTTAAAATCAATAATTTTCGATCACAACTAATCATAGATGCCGGGTTTTGTCTTGTAGCTGGTGAGGGTAATATTATCCGCAGATATAGCAGAGGTTGGGTTGTACCAAACTATATAGCCATCCAAGGTTAACCCAGTGAAATTGGTCTGAAAAGAAGGTTGACAGGTTCCATTGGCTTTGGGTATCTACAAAAGCTATCAGACAGACACCGGCTCAACCGGTCCTTGATTCCGGCATTCACACTGTTGAAGCAAGCGTCGCCACAATGTTTTTGCAAGGCCTTGGGATCTGCATCGCAAGTGGGATGCAGGATCGCTGCAGTCCAGCACGGCGAAAAAACCATCCACAAGCTGATTTAAACACACAAAGTGGTTTAAAAGTTGAACGAGTCGAATTCGCATGTTTCTTGGCATATATATTTATATATCCTTTTACTTTTGCTGTTGATTCAACCCCCATTTCAGCTAGTGCAATCTTCACTTCTGATTATACAATCCACATTTCTCTCTTTGCGACTGCGTGCGCCAGTCAACCATGGCACAATCCACCAGTAAAATGGATGATTTTCCCATCGACTTTTTTTGCATTGCCATGTCTGGTTGCCGAAGGCTACCCAGGTGCACCTCTTGATCACCTTCAAGATAAGACTTGATGATGTGAGGCACCACAATATACTCCAAGTCCTGCCAGAAAGCCCAATGATCGGATGTGCATCCTAGGAAGTAAGTCGTATACTGTAACCCATGTATATACATAGCCAATTTATTTGTGTATATAAATATAACCCATATATATATATATAGCCCACTTTTGATATGTATATATATATATATACATGTGTATATATATATATACAAACATATGTGTATATATGTATACATATATATATATATACATATATATATATATGTAAACATATTATGTATATATATATACATTATATAAATGTATACATACTTGAGTGGCTGTGTGTAAATAAAACAAAAACATGGACAACAAAATAATCTGTTTTTACTGTAAATACCAGAAAAGCATGCTGAAGGTAGGCCCTGGTGGGGAGGGTGACCGTATAGATTTCATATGACTATCACATGTTATTGCCCACTTACAATGCCTGGGATGTACATCCAGAAAATCCAGGGATCCGCCGAGCTCCAAAATAGCTGGTACTTTGGGATGTTCATTCATTCCACCCAAAAATATGGTATCTTGTAGGTTTTGATCCATCCCCATGTTTATCTCTATGTCTATCACTCCACCTATCTATACATTGTACAGATGCGGTAACTGCTGAAAACATACTACGCATGCAGGCACTGCGGATAGAGATGCCGAATGTGAATCAACCCTGCCGGCCAAAAGCTGACTTCTTCAAAGCTGGTGTGTGTATTTCCCAACGTGGCTATGATTGGGTCAAAAACCATGGTGCCCTGGCAAACATCCGATGAGAAGATGACGATTACGTGCAGTTCCAGTTATATAAGTGGATATATATATATAAATATATTATTTAAAATATATATATATATACATATATATATATATATAACATTATAAGACTATAGTTATAGGGTCCCTATATTCCAACAAACATGGGGTTCTAGTTCACCATCTGAAAGTAAACCCTTGCCTGCAAGATTCACCAGGGAGTTCTCCTTAGACTTCCATGAACAATTGGGCGATGCCAACATGTTACTGGTAAAATCAAATTAAAAACTTGTTGCTTTATATATAGGGTGTCCCATGATTGCTTGTAGGAATCCCTGTAATATGTGTAAATATAAAATACATAGACATACAATATACACATATAAAAATATACTCTAGCTGTATAGTATAACTCCTAGTTTGTCACTTGGTATAATGGCTTTGGCAATGCCATGATCTGTCATCATTTATGCATTAATGCAGCAATCATTACGGTCCTACCCCGATTTTCAGACAGACCCACTTGCAACATCTTGCAACCGAAAAGTCTTAAGATGTCTCAAGTGACAGTTGTTTTCATGACGCAAACAAACACTAACTCATCCACCATTTGGACAATTACCCTCCAGAAAACACACGCGGCTTCATGAAAATTCCACATTTAGATGATTTCCCCATTTCAAGCTCCGTTGAGTTCAGGGAATTCCCAGTCACCTCTGATCAGTCAGGGATCCGGCATTCCGGCGTTCCGATCCGCCCCATCCGCGTCCTCAGCGAATTCTTCCAAGCGGAAGGTATAGTCCAGATCCTGACCGGAAGCTATCGCTGGGATGATGGATCTTCATCCTTAGCCCATGGTGTAGTTACAGTAGTATTTTTGATCGATGGATCCTTGGATAACAACAAATAATATGTGTATACTAAATTAAATATACTATCATATCATATTACATTATATCGTGTCATATTATATTATATTGTATCATATTAAATTATATATTGTATCACATTGTATTATATCATACTGTATCATATTATATCATATTATGTCATATTATATCATATTAGATATACTATATATTATATATTTATTTAAAAAAATGGTATCATAATGTATCATATACTTTTTTTATATATACATAATACGTGGAATTCATCTACAAAAAAATGATGGTTTAACCAGCAGCTGCAGGTCAATGGATTGGTTGACGGGAAGCAACATACAGGAAATCATATCTCTGTTTCCCCAAAGTATCGTTCTTTTCCCTGCACATGTTCCCTTGGACCAATTATGGGACACAAGAAATATGGCTCTTTATAAGACATAAATGGCTGAAATATGATCTATACTCACTTTGACCATCTTTTACCAGTATCCACTTAACAGGATTAAAAAGATACAAGCCACTTGTGAATCCTTGTTTGAACGCATAAACTCAGCAAAACGTGGGATAAATATTTACCCCGCAAACGTGGGAACCAATGGTTCTTGATCCTTGGGTTTCTGGATTTCAAAACGTTGGATCTGGTTCCACTGCTGTTTTAGTTGTTAAGATACGTCAAGACATGTTTACATGATCCATGATATTTTCTGAGGCTGTTCAACCAGCAGTCAAAAACTGATAGCCACGTCTTCCCGCAGTCCAACGGAATGTAACCAGCCCTATCAACTGATCTTAATCTTGGCTGCCTTTTTCGCTGGGTAAGCCCATCCCCCGTTCATATAATATGGTGTTAATATTATAGAAACACCTCCCCGAAACCATGGTTCAATAGGGGATGAAATCACATTTGGACCATAAAATGGGGCTGTTCAATATTAATGGGGGGACTAACGAGTATGTATTGTATATATGTATATATATTATGTTATATATATATCTATATTATATTATATTATATATATTATAATATATATATACATATATACATATATTATCCCCCTTTACAGCAAACAAATTGACAGCTTCACCACCCGGACTGTCCACCCGACCGTCCACCCATCATCATCTCCCCCGATTCACCTGCTTTGGGCAGCAGCCGAAATTTTCTAAAGCTAAGCATAGGTTGCGGAAAGCACTGCCACGGCGATGCTTCCATTAAATGACGATCCGTAAAGGGACCTCCATTAAAAGTGAAGGCTTGCTATCTGAGTTTCATCCTGACACAGGCATCTTTGGCCAAACCAGGAGACTGCGGGGCACTTACCACTTCCTCTATCAGCTCTCAGAGCTTGCAACTTGTGAAGCCATGACTTTGCTACTGCTGCTGAAACAACACCTGTATCATTAATGAAAGATGAAGTATGTTCAAATTAAGTTTCATGTTCAAGTACATCAGAGTCTCTTTCGGAAGTGCTTCATCTTCTTGTTCAGTCTCTTTCCTCCTCTCTCTGTACGTGTGGCAAGGCCTCGTCAAAGCCCTTGCGGAAACTGGAGAAATGGCATGGACTTTTTCCGTCACTGGCCCATGACGGGCAATTCATTCTTTCCCAACTTCAGCCTCAGAATGGCACACAGTCTCACTAGTCTTGAGAGCAGTGGCCAAAACTACCCAAATGGTGTGGCAGAAAGAACGCACCAAACACTCCGCGTGCAAGATTCATTAAGTTATTGAACGTTGGATGTGATGTTATCAAAAAACAAACCTGCAAATGACAATCCTATACGCATTGATTAGAACCATCAGCCTCATGATACCCCCAGTGAATGCGACTACATGACTAAATCAGATCCCAAAGGCAAAGACATCACGCCGGGGCCATTGCTCAAAGCTGATCTGGTTTGGGGGCGGTCATGAGAGGCTGTTCCCTCTATACTACTATGCCAGTACTCCTCCAAAAAGGTGTGCTATTTTGACCCCGCTACCGCTACCATTCTTAAGAACGAAGATCCCTGGTATGCACTGCCAAATTCACTGCCCAACTTTGACCTAAACATTGATGAGGGTAGAAAGTGGAGCCCTATAAATTAACCTACTTATAAATTAGCCAACAAATGTTCCTAAAAATCAAATGCTGCGCTTTTGTTGGTTAAGAAAAATAGGAGCCCAGCCCAATCCTTCCAGTGGATAGGAATTCCCGGCATGGTTGACTACTAGATGTATTCATAAATTGGGCTAACTGCATTCTATATTATTCTATATTGCTGTGTTGGTTTATCTAATTAATCCCATCCACCTAATCACCACCCAAACATATGATTCATCCCTACATCCACCACGGTTTCTGGGGGATGCTTATGAACGAGGGAAGGGATTAAGATGACATCCCTGCAGTGAACTCATGTGCCCCCAGTCGCCAAGCAGCATTGCCTGCAGCGTGCACGGTGCCATCAGTGCCATCGACGGTCGCGGATGGGTTCACTTCCGGGAGCCTTACCTTGCTAGCGAAGGCGCAAAGGCTGCAAGACCCATGGACCCGACAATGTGGGGCACTTAGGTGATCGATTTCTGTTGGTTGACTCGGTTAACTCTGAGATTGGTTACATTCATGGTGCATACGTATAACTATATTAATATACATATATACAATACTCGAAGTGGGGAACCCACTTTGTAGTGTCCAATGGTGTGGCGAATATCTGGTAGCATCAGAGATTTTGTTCATACCTGAGGCCGTGATAAAGTAGGGGATGGTGGGGCACTATTAAGCGGAATGTCCTTTTCAGGGACAACCTTGGATGCGCAGAAAAAAACACCGAAAATGCTAATTTGGCAAATATATGCTTATATAATATTATAGCAAACCCCAAACAGACAGAAAGGTAAAATCCTACTAAGCAAAACAAGTTTCTATCTTTTTGAGGGTTACTATATATATATATATCATATAATTATATATGATATATATATGAATACTTGTGGGAGTGTCTGAAAATGAGGGACAATTATATACCCATATCATGGCAGTTCTTTATGGCGTTATGGCGAACAAAATCAGACATACCCATGTATCCCCATTTCTTTGCAAAAAAATGTCAGCAACTAGCCGCCCAAGGTTCCCAGCAGTTCAAGAAAATGCTTCCAGGTCGATTGGGTCACGTTGCTGTGGCTACAGCCAAGTGGCAATTCCAAAGCATAGATGGACTCCATAAAAGCTGAGGAATTAACCCTTCAAACTCACAGGGATGTGATACGTTCCCAACATTTTACCAGCCCTTCAAGAAGGGGGCCCCCAAATGACAGCGAAATTGCTTTTATCAGGCGGCCCCCAAGTGGATTTACGTGGATGAGTGGCTGAATATAAACCAATGTAACTGTATATCTGAGGGCCCCACTGTTGAATGTATATTTATGTATATCTTATATATAATTATAAAATTATATGGCTGAATTGCATTTCACCAGCCTGAAAGTTCAGAGATTTTCGGATGTTTCCTTGTACTACAAACTGGTCCCCCCTAGGGTTTCTGTAATATAATCACCATGAGCCCAACATGTTAATCCAGCTATGATCCAGTTACAATCACCATAAAACGATCTAAAACTTACGATGTGGTGCCACCCAGTTATATATGTTTGTTGTTTTTTGATCCCAGTGACAAGTTCAAGATATCTACCATTAGCTAATTAATCCGAGTGACAAACCAACTTTGCAAACGAAATCCTATTGAATCCCACAAAATCCCCATTGAATCCCCATTGAATCCCCTTTGCAATCCCCATTAATTCCATGGAATCCCATTAAATCCCGATAAATCCCCATGACATACCCGTGCTGTACTCATCATAAACCCCTAGATCCTATGTCGACGTTGACTGCAGGAGCCATCCGTTGATCTCCAAGCAGCGCGCGAGGGATGGACGTGGCGCTCAGTGTCGCCCCAATCGCCCCTGAGCGGTGAAAAACCATAGGTTTCTAGATGGCCTGCTGTTGCAGTTGGGATATATATTATATATATATATGTATATGAAGGTTTCCTACAATGGGAATGGGGGTACCCGCCCGGTACCCGCAAATCATCCAAAATTAGACCACTTTGGTATAGAAAGCCTTGGTTTTGGGGATCCCCCATGTTCAGAAAGCCCCATCTAGAACCATGGTAATAACACCTGTAGGTTGGGATATAACCCGCATGATAAATTGCATATGATATAGTATGATCACTTTATTTTTTTTAAGATTGATGTGATTGAAGGCATGACCATCTATGAAGATACACCATCAAATGGTTTTGGCGACCCATGAGAAACCAATGGCCCCACGAATGACATGTCTTTTCAACTTTTGATCAAAACTAAACATTTGTTTTTTGCATAGTTTTGGAATGTATTGAATGTTGAGCCATGTTGTGCCATTCCCAAATTTGAGGAACCACCAAGTTCACCAAGCATTGAAGTGTCAACTGTCAACAAAAACAAATGTGGGTGTCCACCACAAAGAAAGCCCTGGAAAAAATCGCGAACAATAATTCAATAATGTAGGTAAAACAATAGTAAGCCACCCATTTGGAATGGTTTATACAACCCATTTATGGTGATTTGTATAATCTTGTCTGAAAATGGGGTATACTTGGAAGTGCAGTTCCATTAATACGTGCTTTTTGTTACCAGAGTTGTAGCGGCCTATATCCAACACTGTGGACCTACGTGTGCACGTGTTGTTGTTGCTGGTATTAGTACGCGCAAACAACCCGATTCGCCCACACCCCTTCCATGCTGTACACTTGGGGATATCAAACGTTAGACTTTACATTCAATTGGGAAGATCAACAACAAGATGGGGCCCCCAAGATAGCTAAGTTGGTTTATAAGTGGTTTAACTATGGTTTATGGTAGATATAACTATAGTTAATGGGGATTATAATGGTTTATAAACCAACTTATAACTGGGGGGCCCCATCCTGAAGGGTATTTAAGGAATATAAATTTCCCACCCCCGTTAAACTTCTACATTCATTGAAGATCTTCAATAAGGGTTTGATTCTCCCACCACCGTTAAACTTCTACATTCATTGAGGATCTTCAATGAGGGTTTAGTTCTCCCACCCCCGTTAAACTTCTACATTCATTGAAGATCTTCAATAAGGGTTTAATTCTCCCACACCCGTTAAACTTTACATTCATTGAAGATCTTCAATAAGGGTTTAATTCTCCCACCCCCGTTAAACTTCTACATTCATTGAAGATCTTCAATAAGGGTTTAATTCTCCCACCCCCGTTTAACTTCTACATTCATTGAAGATCTTCAATAAGGGTTTAATTCTCCCACCCCGTTAAACTTCTACATTCATTGAAGATCTTCAATAAGGGTTTAATTCTCCCACACCCGTTAAACTTTACATTCATTGAAGATCTTCAATAAGGGTTTAATTCTCCCACACCCGTTAAACTTCTACATTCATTGAAGATCTTCAATAATGGTTTAATTCTCCCACCCCCGTTTAACTTCTACATTCATTGAAGATCTTCAATAAGGGTTTGATGATGATGATGATGATGATGATGATGTGTAAGAGACTCGCACAGGTCCCTATGCTGTGCGTGCCGATACAGAACATGAAGTTAGCCATGATGCAAAAAAACTCACATTTTTACCACGTTTTCAGCACATACGAAGATGGCCGCCGACAAGCGCGGGCAAATCGAGGTGTTTGGCCGTATTAGTACTATGTATATTTACAAACAAATAACATATCTATCCATATACTATATATATAAACATAGAATTTTAAACTCACATAGAATCAACATGTATTCACCAAAAGTGCAAAAGTAGGGAGTCCAAAAAACGAAGTGCTGCTTTCCAGGGTATATCCATGCCCCAGCATTCTCCACAACATCCAGGGCAAAAGGAACCCGCAACACCGAGAATATTCCCTGTAGATTCTCCAGTCGTGGCAGATTTGAGGGAAAGTACAACAGTATAAAACAGCTCACCAAATCCAAGTTATCTGACCATATTAATTATCCGTAATTATCCTTGATTCTTCCCTATTTTCCCCATGTAATACGAATATTCCATATGTCCCGGCTATCCCATGATATCCACATCTTATCTGACCATATATCCCATATTATTCCCATAGATTTCCCATTGTATTGCCTCATAGCACGATTTTTGTTGATTATATGAAAATTAAATGAATATCAACTATTGATGCTTAAATCAACAATACAGCCAATACATACATACATACATACATGCATACATGCATGCATACATACATACCATACCATACCATACCATACCATACCATACCATACCATACCATACCATACCATACCATACCATACCATACCATACCATACCATACCATACATACATACATACATTACATACATACATACATACATACATACATACATACATACATACATACATACATACATACATACATACATACATACATACTACATACATACATACATACATACATACATACATACATACATACATACATACATACATACATACATACATACATACATACATACATCATACATACATACATACATACATACATACATACATACATACATACATACATACATACATACATACATACATACATACATACATACATACATACATACATACATACATACATACATTACATACATACATACATACATACATACATACATACATACACACACATACATACATACATACATACATTAATTACATTACATTACATTGCATTACATTACATTACATTACATTACATTACATTAATACATACATTACATTACATTACATTACATTACATTACACTACATTACATTACATTACATAACATACATACATACACACATATATATATATATTATATCATATGCTTCCCGATTTTCCCATATGAAGTTGAATATAAACCTATATCGGTCCTATCGATCTCCCATATGTTTCCCATGTGAATCACATATCCAATCACTGAGTTGCCCCCGTTGAAATCTCACCACATAGTCCTTGTTCTCGTGAACAGCAAGGACCTGGACTGCCAGACCACAATAAACAAAACTATACGTACATTATATAATAAACAGATATCATAATATGTATTTTATATACGTTTAATCTAATCTATATATATATACACATGTATATATAAAATTATATATATAACATATTATATATATAAAACTAAATGTATATAATGATAATTAATCACATATTGTATGTGCCATGGTCCAGAGTTTGATTGTATACCTATATTCGGGGATGGTCATCAATTCATGTACTGGGATTTATACATGCACTGCAAGGACTCCCATTGTGGGATTGATGACCATGCCGCAGATACCATGTTTGGACCCTGGCACATATGTATATATAGATATACATTATTATATGATTATAATTGTAGACATATTGTATAAATGTATATGTATAATTAATTGTGTATATATATACATTAAAATATTATAAATGAATATCATGGGACTTCCGGCGGCTCATGTTTGCCAAAAAAACGATGTTTTCGCGCCTGTGCTGGTAGCCATCTCACAGTTTTGCGGCTGCCTGCCCCGAGGAGGCCATATGTTTTTTTGCCGCAGGGTGTCTGGCCCTGGGATTTTCATGTGGGTGGTATATATAAAAAGAATGCCATAAACCATCCCCTAAATCACCATATATATATATGGGATTATATGGGTGGTATAAACCATTAAAAAAACCTGGGTGGTTTTGATGATTGTTTTACCAGACATGATAGGGAAATAGTGGTCAATAATGGTCCATGGTGAATCAATGATAATGGATACTTGATGGGATGTTAAATGGGATTTACCTTCCGAGAATCAAACATGGCAATTGGAAATTCACTATAGAAGGAGCATTTAAAATTTATAGCTGGGAGAATCCTTGAAATAAATGGTAGCTTTTGCAGCAAGCTATGGTTGATTACCGCATGGTAATCTCAGTGGGAAAATGAGGCCCAAAAAAGAGCCCCAAATATCAGAAAACTATCCTTCACCCAGTGGGGGGGTTCCTTATAAGTCATTTGGGTCATTTGGGACCCCCAGTCGTCACCATGGTTGTTTCAACTTTAAAGTCATAACTTGGATAATTTGGGGCTACCCCCATGACAAAACGGAAACCACCAAGCCACCAAGTCACCTCGATCCTCGCCTTGACCCATCGTCCAGCTTACCTCGACTCGAGTATTGAGGTCGAAGCAGCCTGGCAGCCAGCTTGACGCACCGTTCACCATATTCACTTTCGGGTTGATTCGGGTGATATGCTGTTAGTTGGCTTAAGTGTTTTTCGAGTTTATTAGGGGTATATAACTTCTTAAACTATAGTCAATATGTACAATTTCATGTATATATATAATATATATATAATATATAATATATATATAATATATATATATATATATTAATGGGTTTATAAAGCAACACACATTTCACTGGGGCGGCCTCATCTTCCAGAATGTCTTAAAACCCCAAACAAGTTTAACAAGTTTGACCCGTTGGGGCGCCTGGGAGGGAGGTACCATCAGCAAGTGAAAAGAAAACCACATCTAATGCCGTAAAGCTACCATATGGGGATGGTTTTTACCACCTATCCATGGTAATTTTTTAAGGATTCCCTTGGGTGTACCACATTGCATGCAAACCACTGACAAGCTGTATCCTGAATGTGTCGCCAATGGTGATGTGTTTCTATTCTTTGTTATGTGTGACATGTTTTGATGCTTTTTGCCAACATTTTTGCGGGGTAAAATATTGGTGATTAGTTTAATTCCCACTGCATGATTTTGTTTCCTTGAACATCTCATCTCTGGTTGAAAGAGTAGCTTTTCTTGTTTCTTCACATCGAATGATCATCCCCTTCTGAATTTCACTGGTGATCCAAGTCACCCCATTCGAGGTACCTGGCTTCCAGTTTCATTGTGCAGATAAAAACAGTTCGATTTTTCCTGCTTCACAAAAAACCTCCCAAGGTTTGTCAATTTTCACCGCCGCCGGAAGCATAGGATTGAAAGCTGACGGCGGATAGGATCAGATGATGTCAGATGATGTCAGATTAACTACAATTCCATTTTTTTTCTGGGTAAATGTTGGTAAAATTCACTAAGCTAATGTTCTAGGCTTGGGATAATTTCCATCCTGACCATGATTCCAGGGTTCGGTCACACTGACTATAATTCAACGAGATAATTTGGGTAAAATTATGTAAAATTTGATAGTTCACTAACCTGCAATATCTGAAATAGGACGATTTTGGGATAGTCACCCCTACTCACCATGATTCCAGTAGTTCATACAATGGGATAATTATTTTGCTTTGACCATCCTGGAAGTTAGGATGATGGATGAATGGTTAGTAGATGTTGGTGACTGGATTGTGACCCTGTAGAGTTCTGGATAAATCACAAGAATTCATGGGACGATTCGATTCAGCATCACTTGAACGTGGGGATGTGAGGTCGTGATCAAACTTATCCAGAAGATTATGCATTTATTAAACACATAATTATATATATAATATTCTTGTGTGAGAGCCGGGCACCAGCTGGGAGGGCTACCAATAAAAACATGTCTTAAAAATAAAAAAAAATCCTTGGAGGGCCCGATTTTCTTATTTTGTTTTTTTTTTTTAAATTGTGTTTCTGTTTTTGTCTTATTGTATACTATTTGTCCTTATGGTTTCTAGTTGTTCCTATTTGTTGCCTATGTTCAAATAAGTTTGTATTAGTTGTCCTTCGGTGGTTATAGTTGTTTCTATGCATAGTTTTTTATGTTTCTTAATTTGTTGATATGTTTTTTCATGTTTTTGATGAGTTTCTTGTTTTTCCACCTTCGCAGCCGCAGCCCAAATAGTCACCTACCAAATAGTGACCTCATCCTCATGTTTGATGTATAATATAGCCTCTTGGCAATTAATATATATATATATACCCTGAAAAGAATCTCGGTTTACCCACCACTTTGTAGTTACGAGTACCTTCCACAACCCAGGTTTTTCAAATGAGTGGTTGGGATTTTCTGGGCAAAAATCACAAGGAAATCGCAAAACACATCGACTGATAATTCATCCATATTCAAGATGGGATAATCCCAAAATCATTTCGAAAAATCACAATTTTTCAAGTGGGATAATCCCAACCTTTAAACATATCCTTAGACATGGTGATCGGCCAGTGGTGCTGGCAAATACTCCCGTGAAGTTAGATGATTTTGCCATGTCGATGCCCAATTCGTGGATTTGCCAACTGGCCATGGTGGTTTCCATTGCAAAAATACGCCGCAAAACATGGATTTCGCCTCCGGTAACCAAACGTGGCTGACTGGAAAATCCCCGAACGAAATGGAGGTTTAGTTCGTTGGGCAAATTACCGAACCGTTGCTGGCCAGCCACGTTTGGGCACATCGGAGGGTAACACTGAGAATAAATCAAAATCATATGTTGATATAGTTTTCTCTTGCTTAAATAGAAATATAGAATCATACAGAAATAAGTGGATTTTCCATCAGAAACGATGGAAAACATGCTGCCAAAAAATGCCAAAAAGCCTCATCAGAAATCCCCAATCCGCGCCTTCCGGTACCTTTGGTTTCAGCAGTTCTTCCAGGTTGGGCTGCAAACGCTCGTAGCATTGCCCTTGGTAGGAAGGTATGTGGATGATAGGCTCAGTGGTTCAGAAGCTAAATGACTTGAACGCGTCAAAATGCTGGGTGCGAACTGGTACTAGTGGCTTGTTTATAGCTAATTAGTCCAATTATTGATTGCAATGATTTCTCTTCAATATGGTTAGTAGAACCCAATGTTAGCAAGAAGCCAATGGCTTTTTTGACACTGCTCACTTGTATATAACACATATTTAGCTGGGTATAATTTAGTTCTTACCCGCTTACTAGCTGGGATGAAGCCCTATTATGCTACATCTCATGAGAATGTAGGAATATAATTTGAGATTTACTCACAAACAATTGGGGTATTCAACTATAATCATAATATATATATATATATATAATATATATATCACAATAACAGGAATATAACTGGGATAGTTCATCATTGTTTTTTTTGACCCAACAATGCGATTTAGGTATGTCGGAAAATGGGGAATAGCCTGAAAACCATCCAATTTCGGGGTACCCTATCTTCAGACATAATCATATATCAACAGTATATTGCTGGATGATGATGTCTTTTCTATGCTTTTCTTTCTCTTGGCTGATTTGGCTGTCTGGATCGCAAACATATAATTATATACATACATATATATATATCCAAACATGAGTATGGAAGCAAAAACATTTGCTTTGTAGAGATCTAAGTCACAGTCAAATCTACCCTCCGGTGATTTAACAAATATACGTAAAATTACTACATGGATATTTATAGCTACAAAGAAAATAATATTTTCCATGGCTATGTCACTATGTCTAAATAGAATCCCACAACTTCTGCCCCAAGACGATCCGCCTCGCGGATGATCCATGGTAACTGACCAATCACTTGGATGATTTTGGGCTTCAGGGAGCCATGAAATGGCTAGCGCCTTACCATTGAAAAAGCATCCGGAATCCCAGTGATTCTTCCCAAAGAAAGTCTATATATATATTATTATAAATACATATTCTATGCCATTATCATATGCCCATCAGAAACCCTTCAAATCACCATTAATTCAAATTCTTTGAAGTCCATCGTTGACAAAAAAAAACGTGTTGCCGTGAAAGACATCGCAGCCGTGTCACGCCAGACCTGTGTGCTGACCACTGCCACCTACGGTCGTTGAGGGAAACTGTTGATCATCAACTACAGTGAAGGCCTTTAGTCACATCAACTTTTTGGGTGCAGCATAATTTCTATGGCGGAAAAAGTCGATGCGACCCCGTCATATCATGGTCACATCAACCATGCCATTTCTTGTATGGTGGTTTAATGGGGGGTTAATGATGGTTATTACTGATAAAGTTATAAATAATATAATGGTATAACTTTATCATATACCATATTATCATATTACTGGTATACCATTATTACACCCATGTTATACCATATTTTGGGGTATGGACATCCAGCATCATCCAGCTATGACTTGGGGTACCAAAGACTGGATAGCTGTCCGTGGATACTCCATTGGCAAGTAATCAATTCATTCACAACAAGACTACATATTAGTTAGCAAGCAAAAGTAGCAAGTATATAAGGGCAAGATAAATCATACTGTCGGTAAATCAATAGTGAACCCATACGTATTGAGTTTATAGCACAGAAATGCTAAGTCATTGGGCATGCTGGATCCTATTGCTTTACCAACAACAAATACACGGCTTTCGAGACAGAATCGCGTTCTGCGGCCCGTCATCCCCTGGGCCCATCATCCCTGTTCTCGCTTTCTGGTGATATTGTGATGAGCTTGTTACAATTCAAGTTTTATATGTTGGACATATATGGAAATATATATATATGGAAATATGTGGAAATTCTGGTGATATATGTTGGAAATATATGCAAATATACCCTGTTATATCATGGCATACGCTGAACAATTACAAATTGTTAAACCCGCTTGGAACAAGAAATGCAAGCGATGCATCTATTTGGAGACGGCTATCCCATCGACCGACATCCTCCGTGTTGGCGATCCGATCCCAATGGTGGATGGTTAATAACCCCAACTGCACCCCCAAACATGGTGGATGTATCATCGAAAGAAATTGGCTTTAAATGGTGTATATGGATGTATATGGTGTACATTTATGCTGTATATTGTCGTGATACATATGTCAATACTTGATATAGTTACCATCGGTTACCGTGTTCACCATAGGAGGGGTCCTTATAAAGTTACTATTTGCTGCCATAATTACTGACGTAAGAAAAACATGATTATCATAATATGAGGATAGGTCTATTGACCTATGAAATTACCATATGACTGGGGAATAACCATCCAGCTGCCATGACTTAAGGTACCGTGTGGGTACCAGGCTTTTGACCCACAACCACACCTGCACCACACGTTGCACCATCCACTCCAGTGCTGCCGTGACGTCCTTAAAAAAAAACAACAAAAACATCGCCTGCAAAGCTGCACTTTGTGGTGATTTAACGTTGATTAATGGGATCGTGGTGATTCGATGGTGATTTAATGGTGATTTAAGAGATTTTATGGTGATGAAAATCGAGAAACCTCACCCAGAAAAAAGAACACCATTTTTAAGGATTGACCACAATCTATGCCTGATTTTAAGGTGAATGGAGATTTGATCAAGGGATCAAGGATTGACCAACGGGCAACAGAACCTCGGACCCTCTTTTGGTGAGGGAGCAATAAATTCGGGCAACAATTATCTTTGGCCTATTCTGACTTGACCCCGCATACCCCAAATTGAAATCATCCGTAGTGATATGCGGACAAACATGATCAACTTTACCAACAAAACATGGGAATGTGGTGGCTCCCACGGATCAGTAGGTTATATATATATATGTATATATGGCTCCATATATGTATATCCCTGGTTATGGGATAAGTAGAGTTCATCCACTTATCGGGGTGAAGCTACTTCCCAAGTGAGATGAGCCAGCAGTCGTACCATGTTTATATTTTATATGAATAATACATCATACATGATCAGTATAGAGTGTATATGTGTCATCTACTGTAATTTTATACATATGTGAATTTAAAGCAAATAAAATGTAATATACTGTAGGTGGACATATGTGTGCATACGTATATACATAATAAAAATAAATTGTGACATGATGTGAAAAATGTAACATAATGTGGACATATACTGCGAGGTTGTGTGAAGTAGGGCTAGGCAATTCAATCTGACCTTTTTCTGACGTGTTTTTGCAAACAATCATTTATCGACCCGATGCTGCGCACTCCACACCATGCAGCTGATGTACCCAGTGAAATTTTACGTTTTTTGGATGTTAATGGTGCCAACAGCCACACCTGGGGAGAGTACACTTTGCGCAATTTTCAAATTTGTTTCAGACACCCCAAAAATTGTCTCTGAAATTGTATCTTGAGGATCTTGCAACGGGAAAATATTTCACCATCTGGTAGTCACAACCTGTTGCTGGTGCAAAACTTGACGGACCCATCTTACCATCCTCCGTCCTGCTCGCCCACAAAGATCTGTTGACCTTCTCGTCTGCAGCCGTGTTCCTAGCAGGAAACATCCATAGCACGCGAGAATCAAACAACAGATTCAACTCAACATAATATATATATATTATATAACATAAATAGTTTGCAACCATGGCTGTTACAATTCCTGGGATTCCAATTCTGTTGGAGAAAAAACGTCTTTAATTGTGAAAATTGGTGAGTTTTTTTTTACATCGTGCTTCTTTCACCATCGTTTCTAGTTCGAATCCCCACAGTTCATATCAAATACCATGCTTGAAACTGATCAGTATCCGGATTATCCATCCCATGTCTGGCACAAGATTCAAAATAAAGTACTGTACTAAGATACCCATCCAAGGACAGGATGAAATTCACTCTCGTTCCCGGCCGGTTCGTGACCTGGTACTCCTCAGGCTCCGCTGTTTTGGAGACCCACAAGGAATGACCTCGGCCATGGGTGCTTGAGTCACCCCAGGGATCATCCGCCTCATGATTTCCACTGGTCTGGCGCCATGAAGGTAACTGGTCAGCCTGGTACTGAAAGTCCCCTTGGCCTGCCTATGGTTTCAGTGGTTTTCCCCGAGCTGAGGGCTGACCTTGAAGCAGCCATGCTGGAATGCACGTGATAATAATTGACAATATAGCTTAATATAACCTGAAATAAGCCCAGTTGGGGATGATTCCCTAAGACCGTCCAATTTAAATGACGTCACAGGCTCCATCCTGCTCCCAAGGCACCTCGCTGAATAGACCTCGCTGACACCGTGAGGTCCAAGCGGATAGAGTGAGGTACTCACTGCAACAGTGGGGAATCAACCCAAATATTTAGGTGGGATTTATTGACCAACAAATAAAGCATTTGGAATTATAATATGATTTTGCCAAGTAAGATTGGACTATATGAATTCCTTAACCAATGCCTTAGGAGTCTTGCCGTCGGCTGAGCCCACCCATTCAGATTGTCGCACAACTCATGGCTAAGCCCATGAAAAATGGTTTCTATATATGTACCAAGACCTTCCAATTGGAACCCCTATCGAGTGTTCTTTAAGGGGCTACGTTTCGACACCCCTTAGCCGAACCAAAAAAACACAACAGGATATGGTGATAACGATGTTCATAGCACCATTTTTGGGAGACATGGTTGGAGACGAGCTAAACAACAAAAACTTTGATTTTGGGGAAATCCGACACGCAAATGACACGCGACTCCCTGGTAGTGACACACTGCCGACATGCATTAAGGGGCGCCAAAACGACACCCCTTAGCCTAAAGGGGTGGCGTTTTGGCACCCCCTTCACATCCACCCGACACGCAAATGACACGTTTGACGAGCGCCATTTTTGGGGTGCCAAGAAAAAAACTCAAAAGCACTGCTTCCGTGGCCTCAGATAACAAAGATGAAATGTATATCCCAGATGACCCCAAACAGGTTGAGAAACACCTTAGAAATAAAGGGGCGCCATTTTGACACCCCCTCCCTAAGGGGTGCCATTATGACACCCCTTGGCATGTGCTGGTATATATATATAAGTAGACGTACACATATATACATACATGTATGTGATAGATATAGATATATGTACACATATTCAGAAGAGAAAGCATGTTCCCCAATTTGTGGGTTTCCAGTAGTTTTCAAAAGGAGTTTGCCGTGAAAAGAAGCATAGCAAAACCGACACATCTTGAACTTGAACACATCTAGAAATTTGATAAAAACACATCGTTCCGATGATGAAACTACGATTCTACAATGTGGTATCCCACTGTTTTACATTGGTTCACAAGCCCCATTAGCTAGTTCGATATATCTAGCATTCGTCCTTGTTATTGGAGTTATGTTCACCAACTTGGCCTTCCATCCTACCTTCCCTTCATCCAAGTGTTTTCAGACATTAGTTTAAGCAACATGCTTGTCAGCAGTGTGGGCTACTCGTTGTCTTCATGGTTAAATACAATTTTCTTAGCTGCTGAGTATAAATCTATAGCAAAAGGATGCAAAAGGTTGGAGTACTAAACGCTCCATATAGGATTTACAGTAATACCTAAAATCAAAGATTTCCTGTTGCAGCAGGTGGAATTGCCAAATACACCAACCAACCAGCCCTGCTAAAAGCTGAAAACTTTTAGAGGGAGAAATCGTGTAGACTCCCATCTAGTTACCCAAAAGGCTAAACATCAAAGAATATAGCTAAATTTCATGGAACTAATACATACATGGCTCAAAGAAAAACCACTTACCTTAGCCCCACTTCTTAATAGGTTTCAGGTTTCTATATGCTGATAACATCAAAAAAACACCTTCTATCCGCTCCTATGGTGCTGATCCCCATGTCATTCCCTGGAGAATACTGTCAACTACACCTCAGCTTCCCCAAATTGGCTGTGGATCAAAACTCTGGTACATCCTGGGACCATCACCGACATGAGAATGGATGCTCATTCCCACAAATGTATTGTATAAGCTGGTGCCACCCAGTCATAAACCGGTTTATAACCCCCAGATACCATACTAGTTTGATATATCTGGCAGTAGCACCAACCCAACAAATGATTGGAGTTGTTTAAACAAATTCGCGATGAATCGCTCACTGAGGCAC
The DNA here is from genome assembly GCA_947184155.2 of Cladocopium goreaui. Taxonomy (NCBI): domain Eukaryota; class Dinophyceae; order Suessiales; family Symbiodiniaceae; genus Cladocopium; species Cladocopium goreaui. Next base: position 39,694 of record CAMXCT020000112.1, read on the forward strand.
CAGAAGCTTATATTGAGATACAAGGTACGGCCCCGTTTTTGATAGCTACATTGACTCATGACCAGGCTAAGTATGATGGCTTTTTGCATCAACCTAAACATAACTATATATATATAGCTATATACGGCAAATGTATGCAAATGTTCTAATTTTACTTCTAGCCCATAGTTACAATGTATATATATATAAATACACATCATATTACATCACATTACATAACTACAGTTTCTTTTGGGGGAGGCCCACCTTGATCCATCCCCATCCGTTCGAAACGCCCAGCTACAGCAGGTACTGCGCAAAGGCCTCGTCGCTCGTTTCTGCGGCGCTCTGCGCGACGGCGTGGTGCACTTCGCGACGCCGGTCGTCGCTGGGCGGAATCGCCGTAAGGAAACGGTGCCACATCTTCACCTGGGAAACCAAGGGAGCTTCACCAAGGGAGTTATATAACTGGGATGTCATAGATAGAAACATGATATTTATATATATATGTATATATATATATTGACATATATATATATATGTATATTGACATATGTATATATATATATATGTATATTGATGTATATATTATATGTATATATGTATATAATATATATATATATATTGACATATATATATATATATTGACATATATATATATATATTGACATATATATATATATATTGACATATATATATATTGACATATTATATAATATATACTGATATATGATAAGAAACAAGGTTGGGATTGTGGTTTTGGTGGAAAACTGGGATGAATTCTAGTTTGGATCAGTATAGCTAGTTTTTGGGATAAATTAGTGTGTATCCATATATATATAATTATATATTAATATATATATATATATATCGGAGACTAAACTAGCCAGTTTTTGGGGAATATAATTGAGAAGAATACAACCAACAGAAAGGGATGTATTCGTGTTCAATCCTCATAATGGGCGTGGCTCAAACTGGAGATACTCTGTCACAATGTCAGTAGAATAGGATGTTAAATGGGGAAAATTAGGATCAACCATGGGTATAGAATGGGACTTTAATTGGTACCGAATCACACAGGAGATATGACCAACACTCTGGGGATAAAACAACCAAATCATTTTACGAACAATGGTTGTAAAGAGACATGTTTTTTTAGGTAGAATGGGTATCCATTCTAATTGTCATTGATTGGGTATCAACAAGAAAAAACCATATAAAACCCTTCCTGGACCGGACCCAAGCTCAGCTAAGAGCCGGCCTCACCACTGAAATGCACCACTCCGATGTCCTGTCTGAGCTGGTTGTTTCTCCATGCTAGTTGGATGTACATGCAAGCTGGTAAGTGGTTACAATTCTTTCTTGAATATTCTTGAGTAGGGTTTATCCATCCTCTATGTAGGAATATATATATATATAACAAATAGGTAGTTAAATAAATGTGTATATATATATATTTAACTATATATCTGTTATAAATAACAATGTTTATGTATATAATATATACAATAAATGCACATACAAGGCTTAAACCTTCATTACTTGTTAAGCATTGTACACCGTTCACGGAACGCCAACCCCATCCAAGTGGGTTATGAAGCTGATTCTACCAGACATGTTTTGTGGAACGTGGATTGCCCAAACTTCACAAGTTAAGGTGTCTAAGAGATTCAAAAGGAATCCTAAATCCGAGGGTTGTAAATCAAGACATTTAGCAGCATGCATTTTGAAAAACCAATCCCAACTCATTTGTTGCGCATGGCAAATTATTGAACCAACTGCAAAATTTGGGAGTGATACATATTCCATCATATTCCCGTCAAAGATGGGTCGAAACCAGAACAAACAGGATTTATGCCTATACCCTCTATAAGCATCATTGTTCTGCAACAAAAGGGCCATCAGCAATCATGTTCACCAAGACATCCCAATGCAACTGGAATTACAACTACAATCCAAAATTATGGTGTGTATGTATATATATATATATGAATATACATGACATGATCAAAACATGGTACATTCCCTTACTGAGCATCTTTATAATGGGATATAATGGATTAAAAAAAAACTACAAAGGATTGATGACCATAAATATTGGCAATTTACCCCAGCTTCGATCCTGGCACATATGCATGTGAGACTCTGGTTACAAGCAAATTCATGCTGTGTTGTTTCCCTATGCCCTATGCTTGATACATTGAAAATCCCCCTGGTGTTCCATCACTTTGCAGCTTGGACAAACTAGGGTTGAAGGGAAACATGAATTACCATCAAATAGGCCAGCAAAATCCATCCGTTCATCAATGTATTTTAATTTATCCCATTAACATCAAAATTGCCAAAGGTCGTCCCCCTCCTCTACGCCCATTCGTAGCCGCTGGGGTAGCCACTCGTTGTCGGCCTGCGAAAAGTCCTCGCGCCAGGTCCACGGGTGGTCCAAAAATATCCCCTTGAAATTTCTATCGGTGGATAGGATGTATATATATATTAGTATATTAGTATAAATATATATATATACATAACTAGACTATATATATATATATATCAGTAGGAAACCCGGGACATTGGTTAAAATTAGTGTTACAAGCGTATACAAATCTATGAGAATAGGGTACTGCAAAAATTGATGGTTATAATACGCTATAGTTGCCGTTTTCTCATTGATATCAGAATCGGGAATTCCAAAACAGTGACTAAAAATCAGTTCAATTTAAGTCATGTTAAAATGGTAAGTTCATCTACCTGGTAAGTTCACATGGAAAATCACCATATTTAATAGGTAAATCACTTTATTTTAATCTGTTAATCATCGATCATGGGCCATGGCTCCATCCATTAAAAAAAAACATTGATCAAACCATGGTTGGTTATATATGTTATTTTCCCATGATCAATCCCAATATGAAGGTGATTATATGGGATTATAAATATGGGATTATAAATATGGGATTATAAATATGGATTATAATGGTTAATATTGGGATTATATATGATTATATTATATTATATGCTGGTTGTTTATATATTGTTGGGATTTATGATTATACTGTTGGTGAATTATGTGTTTGGTTTAATTTATGTTCAATCATCAAAATCCCTACAATAAGTTGCACCAAACAAAGAGTCTCATTCAAACCTGAACCATCCAGATTTCCTTTGTATCGTGGACTTGCGCAGGAAGATGTTAGCTATATTCAATATTCCTAGGCATGGCTCACATGGCTAGCCATGGCTAGGTTTATCTTGGGGTCATCTCCCCTTGGTCGCTAACGTGGCATCCCCCAAGTCTGCAGAGGGTCCCGAGTTGTCTTCGAGTTGTCCATGAAGACTTTCCACTGCAGGACCCTCTCGATGGCGAAGAGAGATTGATGCAGCTGGTAGTTCCAGGCGACACTGATTTGATGCCTCGGCGATATCAAAGGGGCAGCAAAAGGGCTCAACCAGATCAACAAAAATGTATTTGAATCAAAACACGGGAACATAAACCATCCTACCATCCAATCACCCCTGCGCAGCGATGACAAATTCTAGGATCTTACATAAGATTACATAAGTAGGATGAATACTTGGTAACTGCATGATTTCAACATATTTCACCTGTTTTAGATCAGTTCAAAAGTAGACTTGACCCAGTAATCAGGCGCAAGTGACATCATCTCCTCAGGATATTGATAGGGGGATTCTCCATTGCAAAAAAAACTGATAAGAAGAAGTGAATCCCAGTGACAGGTATAAGTGGACATGGGCTGCCTTGAACTTCTGTTTGAAATCACTGCGACATGTGCAAGGCTTGGAGGATTGCTTTGCAAATGGTTGCCGCTTTTAGGATGCTTTTGGGAAGGAAATTAGCCCAGGATCTCATTCAAGCCATCAAGAGCCTAACACTAAGTCTACACCGAGTTGCCATGGGGACTCCCTCCGTGCAGCGAAAAAGCGGCTGAGGTAGTCCTGCACCAGGTGGAACCGTAGCCGGGGTGCGCATGCAAGTTTGCAACCTTGAAAGTCTGGGGCCAAATGGGATCATTATCCATTTAAGAAAAGAACGTGTATTTGAAACCACCAATACGTGTATATATACATATATACATATATACATATATACATATATACATAGACATATATACATATATACATATATACATATATACATATAGACATAGACATATAGACATATATACATATATACATATATACATATATACATATATACATATATACATAGACATATATACATATATACATATATACATATATACATAGACATATATACATATATACATAGACATATATACATATATACATATATACATAGACATAAATACATATATACATATATACATAGACATATATACATATATACATATATACATAGACATATATACATATATACATATATACATATATACATATATACATATAGACATATATACATATAGACATATATACATATATACATATAGACATATAGACATATAGACATATAGACATATAGACATATAGACATATAGACATATATACATATATACATATATACATATATACATATATACATAGACATATATACATATATACATATATACATATTTACATAGACATATATACATATATACATATATACATATATACATATATACATAGACATATATACATATAGACATATATACATATATACATATATACATAAACATATATACATATATACATAGACATATATACATATATACATATATACATATATACATATAGACATATATACATATAGACATATATACATATATACATATATACATATATACATATAGACATATATACATATAGACATATAGACATATAGACATATATACATATATACATATATACATATATACATATATACATATATACATATATACATATATACATATACATATACATATATATATACATACATACATACATACAAACATACATACATACACAAACATACACATACATACACATACATACACATACATACACATACATACACATACATACACACACATACATACACATACATACACATACATACACGTACATACACATACATACACATACATACACATACATACACATACATAGACATACATACACATACATACACAAACATACACATACATACACATACGTACACATACATACATATACATACATATACATACATATACGTACATATACGTACATATACATACATATACATGCATATACATACATACACATACATATACATACATATACATACATATACATACATATACATACATTTATCATTTACATACATTACACACATACATACATACACATACGTACACATACATACATACATACACATACATACGTACATATACGTACATATACATACATATACATGCATATACATACATACACATACATATACATACATATACATACATATACATACATATACATACATTTACATCCATTTACATACATAGACATACACATACATACACATACATACACATACATACACATACATACACATACATACACATACATACACATACATACACATACATACACGTACATACACATACATACACATACATACACATACATACACATACATACATATACATACATATACATACATATACGTACATATACATACATATACATGCATATACATACATACACATACATATACATACATATACATACATATACATACATATACATACATTTACATCCATTTACATACATAGACATACACATACATACACATACATACACATACATACACATACATACACATACATACACATACATACACATACATACACATACATACATATACATACATATACATACACATACATACGTATTGGTGGTTTCAACCCCTCTGAAAAATATGAGTCAGTTGGGATTATTCCCAATATATGCAAAAATAAAAAATGTTCCAAAACACCAACCAGTATACATACATATACAAATATATATATATTATATGTATATGTATGCATATATAATCATATATATATAATTATAATTGTATATGCATGGATATGATCCAATTGTAATCAGCTCAACCAAACCAGCGCCCAACGAGCTTCGCACAGTCGTCCTGCTCTGGTCCGTTGCCCGCCACATGGCACGGATGACATTTGCAGGTGACCTGTTCCAGTCGTGGACCCAGGTTATGGTTCGCAGGGGTGGTTGGATATGGTTGGATATACATGGTTGGATATGGAGATAGGGAGGTGTTGGATATGGTTAGATATGGATAACTTGACAATTGATAAGAAGATATTGGAAATATTTGAAATACTAGTTGATTATATTCCTGATATAAAGGAGGTATTGGAAATACTGATGATGAACTACATGGAAAAAAGTGGTAAATCCAATAATCAACTAATCCAGCAACTGTCCATTAGGGGTCACTTTATGTAATCCCACATAGGGTTGTCAGCTCAGGGATTTTCAGAATCCCCAATGTATTGGGTGGTCATCAAAGGCTGCAAGGTGCCGATGAAAGGCTGTCTTACTCAGGTGCGGCACCACACAGATGCCATTCCATATTGGCCTTCAGTGCCCAATTTTTAAAACCGAGAATTACGCGACCAAATCCACACTCTGACCTCATTTTTTAGAAAAAACACGTTAACAAAAAACAACATATTTGCAAAATATCCAACTTTTTGCTGGTCAAATCTCCCATTTTGTCGGGTGAACCCACCCAACATCCGCGGCCTCGCTCTTCATCTGCTCAAAAATGCCCACCTCCGGCTGTAAGAGGATGAGCCCCGCGTTGATGCCGCCCTGCTGTCCCCAGGGATAGTCCTGGCTTTCCAATGTGTACGGGGCTACCCCAATCGCTGGATGAGAACTGTGGGGACCCCTATGTTAGGAAACCACCAACTAGATATACTTGAAACATAGCTTAAATCTTAATATATATATAATATATATATAATATATATATATATAATTAAAGAAATATTCAAAATAAGCTATAAATACTAATATTTCAACTGATTTATATTCTGATGTATAACTTTTGGAATATTGGGAATCTCTATATAATTCATCTATATATACATATAAATATATATGCACATATATATGTGTATACAGATACTTGGGATACGTTCGTTTCCAAAGCCATGACCTGGAAGAGATATCACAGGAACTGTATGCTTACCTCAAATCGTGGTTGGTATCAAAATCACATTGTTGATCAGTTGTGTCCCATGAAATATCACCATTGCGTCCCTATGAAATCTCCATAAATAATTATACTACCCATAAACAATTGTTGTTGGTTAAACCGCCAATTTTCTTAGTTAAGTTCAACTAGTATTCTTCCATTTTCTTGGTTAAACCACATGTTTTCTTGGTGAAAACCACCATGTTTTCCGGGTTAAACGCCAATGTGTTCTTCGTTGTATGTCTAGTGTTCTTGGTAAAATCTCCATTGTCCTTGGTTGAACCACATTTTTTGTTGGTTAACCAGTTAATTAACCACCATTTCCACTGACTGCAACTGACTCCATGGCCGCTGCCGTGCCGGAATGTGTCCTTGTTGTCCTCACCGCCAAAGAAGCGACTACCGTCCACCTCTTCTCCATGAGCGTTTTCCTCGGAGCAAATGCCGACGTGGGGTTGGTTAGTAAATGGTTGGTAAGCATAGTTAGTTCGCCCTACTCATAAATGGGATAACCCGCGAATCCGGCACAGGGTTAAACCAGAGTTGTTGACCAATTACTAAATGGGATGTACTGGGGGGGTGCAATTCCACGAGTTCAGTGGCTGATATTACCTATATTTCACTAATACCATGCAAAAAATGGAGGTTTCCTAAAATCTGGGTACCCCCGAATCATCCGTTTATAGATGGGTGTTCCATTATAGACCATCTATTTTGGGGTACCCCCATTTATGGAAACCCCCAAATGAAAAAACACTTAGCAAATTCTTAGCTGCTTCGATCTGGTGGTAGATCTATTGAAGTCGCAAGAGGTTCAACCAGCTACAAGAAGGTGCCCCAACTGAATCAAAAGATTCGTGCGTAAATAACTGAAACAACCACAATACTGTTGGGTTAATATGGCTTTAATATGGGTCAATAACTGAAATAAGTTGGTAAAATATTGGTTAAAACAACTCAATGGTAAATGTATCGAAGCAGTTGTATGTTTGGCTTAACCCCCTTTTCAAAGGTCAATATCAATTTTAGTTGACAACTCGAAATAAGGTTTAACGATGGGATATTGATGGTGATATTGATGGGATATAATTGACGAACTAGAATCAACAATTGGATGATACCTATACAGGGTGGTGCCCCTCGATTGTGTCTGTTGCTTAATAATCCCAATGAACTATACTGTAGATATTTACCATGAACCATATAGTTAACCTGCTTATACGCAAACTTTGATAACTATGGGGCACCACCTTGTACCAACTATTCTATCTATTCTGCTGTGAGAAGGACACTATGAACTGACCCATCTCCATGTCAAGCAAATTCATGCTGAAGCGGGATTGAAACAACGAAAATTGATTTCAACAGCTCAAATTTGCAGGTTCTTTATTAGGGACCCAAAATGATAGGAATCAATGGAATAATCAGCATCTTCCATCTTGGAAAGAGTGATTCATCCCAGACCTATATCAAACTGATCGTTATAAATTGTTGTCGGTTTCTTTCCTGGCGTAAACATGCGTAACCACCCAAATAACTATAAGTTGTCACCGTGGATACGACCCGGAATGAGAGTTACCAGTCGTATAAAACACCTGAATTGTTGCCGACGGATTCCCAAAAACTGTTCCTAACCACCTGGTTTTCAAACCTGGCAGTTGAAAGAACAGCCATCCACAAATGTGGAGTTTCCCCTGTCATGTTTGACTACCAGGATGTTTTCCAACACACCTACCATTACAATTCGGTTTACCTACTTGATTTTGTTGTTTGCTTGCTGAAGTAAAGACATGTTCGCTGCAAAGCAGGCGTTTGCCCGTGACGGATCCTGCATATGCTCAAATCCCCAGTCAGTGCTCCTTGATTTTCCGACACAACACTTTCCAAAACAACAAACTTAAAACAAAACCTAAACCCTAAAACCCTAAAACCTGAAACCGTAAAATCAAAATGTTGGAAAGAAAAATCAAATCACAGTCTATAGCCAGTGTTTTCCGTGTAAAAGTTGGGCATGGGCAGCCTGCTTTGGCCCCAGCATGTTGTGTGCGTGTGTGTTTTCACATACTTAATGTTTTGAGCAACATCATGTTTGTGGTCGCTTCAAATGAATCTTTTGAGAGTTAAGACACAAATTTGAAGATTTTACTCGCTCAAAATGGAAATGTTATCAGTTCAAGTGGTTAAATCCCTATCTTTTTTGATTTGTTTTGCCGAATTGTGTAGACATCACCCAAAGGTCACGACGTTTCTTCGTTAAATAATCATGTTCCATAATCTGTTGCCGGTTAAATCCACCTGTTTGTTACTTAAATCCGATTTTCCCATGGTTTCCAATGGCTTTTCCTATGATTTTGTTGGTTAGAACATCCTTTTTCAGGGTGAAAAGCGAACCAAACTTGGCCTAACCAAATCGCCCAAGCTTCGCCCTGGCCCCGGACCATGGCTGCGGGACATCTGAGGTTGAAAAGATCGTCCAAGGGTTTCAACCTGGGTTGCCCATACAGTGGTTTGAAGCACTATGGGGATATGATATAATGATATATATATAATGATATAATATAATAATACAATGTATAATTAAAAACAAGGAAGGCCAACCAATAAACCATTGGATATTGTGGGATACTTGGGGCTGCAATTACATTCATTTCAATCGTTTATATTTCTTGTACCTGGATGTGCATCCCACGAATCGGATCCGCGGCCTTTAATCCATATGTAACTCAAATAATCCCATATAGATCCCATATACAATTGGAGATATTCCACTACTCTATGTGGGGACAAAACCCATGTACTAAATGGGATGCACCGCCCAAGTATGAGGATGTGATATGATGACATCAAACAATGGATAACTAAAATTGGAATGAACCATTTTTAATTGAACAATCTTTTCATCATAGTTCATGGGTAGTTGGGTTGAACCATCTTAAAATTCAATGGAGATATGATTTATGTATGGCATATCCAGGTGGTGGTACTGTATCATAAAAAGGATGGGGTCTTAATATGTTCTAATCTTAACCACAAAGATACCTAGAAGGAAAACTTGGACAAAAAAACATAAACCAACACTATAGATTGGAAGTATCAAACAAACGGTGGAAAAGGACCAAAAGGATAGAACCCAGAAATCAAGGTGGTCAACATGAGGCACAATGACAAGAAAACATTCTGCATGTGAGTAGGACACATGGGAAGAAATTCAAGACACATCACCACCGCAAGGGCACATGATCCCACCGGTCCCACCGGTCCCACCGGTCAGGTGAGAAGCGGAATGATGTCCAGGTCCAACAAGAGTACTTTCCTGGGTCGGTCGGATAAAGCCAGTCAAAACCTCAATCATTGTTCAAAGACGCGCGACAAACATTTTGTAATGCGTGGACGGGTTTCTGCAATCTAAATGGACGTGCTTGTAATTGCATCAAATCGCATCGAAGTGTTCATTGCTAAGGAAGAAAATGCAGCAAACGAGCGCAGCAGAGATTGCTTCTTTTTGGCATTGGCTAATTCTCTCTTGGCTCATGGAATCTGATGATTGCAACTGCATCAACATCTGGGACGAATAAATTACTCAAATCTAAAATGATGTGGTAAACCCAGTAATAAACCATCCCATTAACCAACCATTGGGGGATATACCCAATAATGCACCTCTGGGATGGGTCATGGAATTAGGTTCGACCATTGCATTGATAACAGGGACATATCAGACGGTTGATATTCACCATGTCTAACCATTACTAAGCCATTAAAAACAATTAATAATTAATATAACATGACCATTTGGTTTACCCTCTGATCATTTAACATTTTGTTATTGGAAATTACCCAGTTGATTTACCGAACTCAAAGATGGTGATTTTCCATTTCGCTGTGTTAGTTTACAGGTAAATCAACATCTTTAACACAGGGTAAAGCAAATGAGGGTAAACTGCTCAGATATTTGGAGCTGTGTTGTACTTTACTAAGCAGCGTCGTTGTGAGATCACAAATCACCTGGAAACCAAGGTCTTGGGGGATTCTAAACTAATTGGTTTCAATACCCATATCATCCAAGTCATGGATGACTGTTTTCATATTTTCATCTAGTTATATATCTTAAACTAATCATATGGTGGTGTTCTTAAGTCATGGGAGATCCCCAAGTCACCATGGTTGTTTCAATACGAAAATTGTCATCCATGACCTGGATGATTTGGGGGTCCCACGGAAACCCCCACATAAATCCCAATGTTTTGGCTGTTTCAGTTGTTTCAATTCGTAAAATCCCCATCTTCAATCAGTTGAATTCCTCATTCCAACGAGATCTCCACTATATAATCTAGATATTCCATGATATTCCCATGATTTCTCTTCAATTTATTTCCCACGTTCCGATTTGGATTCGCGCTGTACCGCAACCGGGTCGCGCGAAGTCCTCCAAGGTCCAAGCCTGGAGCTTCGTGAAGACGCCATCGAAGATGTCTGACCCGTGCCGGCTCAGGGTGATTCAAAAAGTGGCTGAATTATGGGATGTGAAACAATTGTTAATAAATGTGAATAAAGAATGGCTGTAGTCTCTTGAGTGGATATTCAATTTAATGGTGAATAAACCATGGTTATTATCCGAACAATAATGGTTTGTTTTTGTTGATGGTTATGGCTAAATGATGCTAGATCAATATGTGCCTGCTGAGATGGTGATTTTCCATAGCTATGTTATTTATTTTACCAGAGGGTGTGTATCATGGGTGAATCTTAGATACCTGCAAAAAATAAATCAAACAATATCATTAATTGTTGGTGAATGGACGAAGTTTACCATAGAAAATATCAAAGTACTAAAGTACCTAACCAAGGTTGACCCAGTTTTGGGTTATTGAATGGTTATTAAATGATGACTATTCAACGAGGGCTGCACAGCGGCTATAAACAACGGCTAATGGTTAAAAACAATTACTTTACTTCGAGTGATCCCCGCCATGGCATTTCAAGGCATATATTCTGAAATATATTTTGACAGTTTTTTGACATATATATATTCTGACATTTTACCTAACAGTCTATCTGACATCTATTCTGACATTCTATCTGCCGTTCTTTTTGGCATCTATCTGGCATCTATTGTGGCATTCTATCTATCTGGCATCTATTCTGACATTCTATCTGACATCTATTCTGACATTCTATCTGGCATTCTCTCTGACATTCTCTTCACTTGGGGAAGTGGACAAGAAGAGAAGTCGAGGGAAGGGATCGCGAGCTTGCAGCTGAGGTCCGGCGGGGAACACTCTGATCCTGGGTTTGCTGTTCGGGTCCGGCGGGGACCACTGCGATCACGAGCTTGCACTGGAGGTCAGGCGGATAACACCCTGATCCTGGGCTTGCTGTTCGGGTCCGGCGGGGACCGCTGCGATCACGAGCTTGCAGTTAAAGTCCGGCGGGGAACGCCCTGATCCTGGGCTTGCTATTCGGGCCTGGCGGGGAACACTGCGATCTAGCGCTTGCAGTTGAAGTCTGGTGGAAGAGGAGGCGGAGGAGGCATGCGGGAGGCGGGCGGGACAGCTGACATAAAATCTAACAACCCTCTTCCGACAGGTGGGGGATAAGTATAACTCATAACCTTATCATAGCAATAGTTTGTTGATTGCAAACCAAAAGAATGATGGTTAGTAAGGCTGAACAACCTAGTAACCAACATTTAAAAAACACATCATGAACCAACAGCTTATGCAATTGTTGATGATTGTTCAAACAATAGTTTGGACGTGCTACGGTACTGTTGAAAAGCCATTGGGCTGTTTATAGCCATACCGGTCAATATATACATATGTATATATACATATGTATATATATATATCTATCTGTCTATCTATCTATCTATCTATCTATATATATATACGCAGCTTTTATTCTTATAGGCTGATGACTATTAACGACTATTATTGCTGGTGAGTCGTTGAGGGTTAATGGTGATAATCAACAGATCGTAATACTAAGAGTTGGCAGTAATGGTCGTCAAACTGTATCCACTACAGTAACAACACATCATCAAAGTGAATAGACCAACGAAAATGATATGGTTAGTAATGGGGATGTGATGTGTCATAATTCGGTTTCAAAGGATATACAGAAACTAACGCAACTTTGGTATTTGGGTGAGATTGAAAATGGGTGATTCCCGCAAAAAATGTGATAATCTAATTGAAAACAAACATTATGAGAAACATTGAGAAACCATTGGGTTTGAGGGTACGCCATTTTCAGACACACCCACATGGGTAGCAACTGGATTGATGAACCGTCTACATGAAATGGGAAGCCAGCCGTTTAGCAACAATGAGAAGGAATCGTCAATAGGTTTTCGACACTAGTTCGAATGATGCTTGTCACGGGTTTCAATGGGAGACCCTGATTACAGTGGTTGATAAAACATGAAAAAACCTTACTTTCAGTATGTGTATACCAGTAGTACCGCACAAGTCTGTGGCGGAAGTTTCAATGATAGATAGGCAACTATAGGAGAGGTGAGTTGTTGTGATGCATGGATGGCAGAACGAATCCACTGATGGACCGAAAGGTGGTTGGAGCTGTGCTTTTCAGAATGGTTGCAATGGTCGCCTCACCCACAGCTCCTGGATGTACTGTAGACTAGTTGTAGTTGTAGCTGTAGCTGTAGTTGTCGTTGTAGTGTAGTTGAAGTTGAAGTTGTAGCAGTAGTTGTTGTAGTGTGGCGTACTGGTAGTCTTAGTTGTAGGTGTATCTGTAGTGGTAGCTGTTGTTGTTGTTGTTCTTGTTGTTGTTGTTGTTGTCGTCATCGTCGTTGTCGTTGTCGTTGTCGTTGTTGTTGTCGTTATCGGTGTCGTTGTCGTTGTCGTCGTCGTCGTCGTCGTCGTCGTTGTCGTTGTCGTTGTCGTTGTTATTGTTGTTGTTGTTGTTGTACTTGTACTTGTACTTGTACTTGTAGTGTAGTGTAGCGTAGCGTAGTGTAACAGATGTGTCGTGAAGTTGTAGTTGTAGTGTAGTCGTAGGTATAGTTTAGTGTACATGTAGTGTAAAGGTAGTTTTAGCTGTAGTTGTAGTAAAAGTTGTAGTTGTAGCTGCAGTTGTAGTATGTTGTAGTTGTAGTCGCAGTTGCAGTTGTAGTTGTAAATTGTATCTGTCGTTGTAGTGGCAGTTATTGATGTAGCTGTAGCTGTAGCTGTAGTAGGAGCTGTTGTCGTTGTAATTGTAGTTGTAGCGTAAGGTAGCATAGTGTAGCAGATGTGTAGTTGTAGTTGTAGTTGTAGTTGTAGTGCCGTGGTAGTTGTAGCTGTAGCTGTAGCGGTACGTAGCTGCTGTTGCTGCTGCTGCTGTTGTTGTTGTTGCTGTTGTTGTTGTCTATAGTGTAGTGTGGGGCGGTTGAACGTCAGAAAACTGGCCCGAACATGTTGTGTTTTTAGCATGTTTACTTCGAAGCGAGCTTCGCGCCACAACTGCGTGCGCTTTTTCGACATCGCAGCCTCCAAAAGTGGTCCGAGAATGTGGTATTTTAACATGTTTTGACCATTTTGACTTCCAAACTTGCTTCGCGCCACAACACAGTGCACTTTTTCAACATCTCAGCTTCCAAAAGTGCCCCAAACATGCTTTGTTTTGCATGGTTCGACTTCCAAATGTGCTTCGCGCCACAATGGCGTGCCCTTTAAACATTGAAACTTCCAAAAGTGCTCCGAGCATGAGGTGTTTTTGACATTTTGCCTTCCAAACGTGCTTCGCGCCACAACGGCGTGCAAATTGTCATCTCTTCTCTGCAGATGGCTCCGCACCCGCCGCTTCAGCAAGCCTACTTTTCGGCTCTCCGGGGCCACAAAACATTGGAAAAACATGGAAAAACAGTGTTTCGCATCTTCTTTCTTCTGACTCTTTCTCTTTTCTGATCTTCTTTCTACTGACTCTTTCTCTTCTCTGACTCTTCCCACCTCTGCTTTTCCATCTTGTCGATATTTGACTTCTAAACTTCCTTCGATCAACATTGCCATAGCTTAGGGTGTACCCTCCGCTGTCCTCAAACATAGCTTGCTGGAAAATCACCCAGCAATAGTTCGATGATTTTCCCAG
The DNA here is from genome assembly GCA_947184155.2 of Cladocopium goreaui. Taxonomy (NCBI): domain Eukaryota; class Dinophyceae; order Suessiales; family Symbiodiniaceae; genus Cladocopium; species Cladocopium goreaui. The sequence continues at coordinate 54,953 of CAMXCT020000112.1, forward strand.
CAAACTAAACCTCCATTTTTCAGGATGTTCAATTGCCATGTTTGATTACCGGAGGGTAGCTCAAATGATGTTTGTCATGGGTTTCAATAGGTTCCAAATCCAAGATATTCTAAAGGATTGGACGATCTTTATCAGGAGCCATTTGTACAACCCAAATAGGAAGTAATGAACACTGAGATAATGATATGTAACTCGCGTTGTCATTGTTTATCTGACGCATAATTGAGTCTCTTCTCCATACAAACTGGATTATAATTTAGGTAAACCCAAAGGGCTTCGTCTATAGGAACCAGATCTGAGGCTAAGAGCCTTACATAAACCAAAGACGTAAAGAACCAACATAAAACAACGTATAATAAACGCAACATAAAAGCAAACACAAGTGAATCATAAACACATCGGAAACTCATCATAAACAGAAGGCAAGTGAATCCACAATAAAACATAAAACGACTCATCAACAAAACACAAATGAATCCACAAACCATTCTGGCAGTCATGTGTCCCAACTGTCGCGCACGTGTTTCCATCTTCTCTGGAGGTGAGCGAAGTTATGTGACACAATGTTTGCTCTGTGTTTCACTTGTGTTTGACATACGCTTTGTTTGCGCAGCACTTGCGTCAGGCAAAAGTCTAAGATCTTATTCTGGGAAAATAAGATCTTAGGATTTTGACATAAATAAAAAAATACAAGCGAAACACAAACAAAACATAAACAAAACACAAATGTAGCATAAACGTGTTTATGTTTTTTTTGTGTTCTGTTTATGTTTTGGTTTATGTTTTGTTTGTGTTTTTTGTGTCAATTATTTGCGTAAGGCCTTATTTTTATGTTTTTTGTGCTTTTTTGTGCAAACAAGCATAAAAAAGCACAAAAAACATAAAAATAAGGCCATACGCAAATCATCGACAAAAAAACAAATCAAACATAAACAAAAAATAAACCAAAACATAAACAGAACACAAAAAAACATAAACAAGTTTATGCTACATTTGTGTTTTGTTTATGTTTTGTTTGTGTTTTGTTTGTGTTTCGCTTGTGGTTTTTTATGTATGTCAAAATCCTAAGATCTTATTTTCCCAGAATAAGATCTTAGACGTTTGCCTGACGCAAGTGCTGCGCAAACAAAACGTATGTCAGACATATGTGAAACATGTGGGAGACATCAGTTTCACATTGGCTGCAGGTTTGTACCAGGTTTGGATTTCAAATTGGCAACTGCTTGACACAGGGGGGACGGCCAACTCATGTTTCACATATGTTGCAAATTTCACACACATGTTTTGCTTTATGTGTCACTTATGTTTCAATTATATTCCATTTATGTTTCGTTTGCGTTCCACATATGTTTTGTCTTATGTTTGACATATGTTTCATATACGTTTCACATATGTTTCGTTTATGTTTCACATATGTTTTTACTTACGCCTAGACATAGTTTATGTTTACGTCATGCCCCGTCCACCCTCTATAGAAACCATCCCTGGAGCCCCTTTGGATCAAGCTAAATTATAATGGGATCATTAAAGCATTACTGAAAGTGATGGGGTACGGATGATCCCTGATGTTTAATGCGAGACTTTTCCGCCCCAGTCAGCACCACATCTGGGATTACACCAGGGCCTAGCAAGACATTGAAACATTGCATGAACGTGTAACCTCCGGTGTTCTCAAACATCCCGCCGGGTTGGAAATGGGCCGAGTAACAACAACATTTTCATGTGACTGGCAAGAAGTCAATCATGCGTTTCGCAGTATTTTTTCATGTTTTTATGTTGTCCATGAAGGTCAATTCTATTGTGATTTTGAATTTTCATTGGGATTTACTGTATATAGTTGACATGTCGGAGTGTGAAAAAGGTTCCTTTTGGGAAGTCAGCGTGCCCAAAACCTCAGCGGCAGCCATTTTTTCCGGTGATCTCTACATCTTCGCTAAGTACGCACCTGTTTTCTCCAACAGGGTTTTTCCAACTACATTTGCCTCCCATCGCCACTGCCATGTGCGAACGTACGTCCAAATGAGGTCATTCAATTTTTGTTCGTTTTCTGGGCAAGATGTCAACTGATCGGGAACACTGGCAAGTACGTGAACGTTATTACCCCACCCCACTCCACCCCACCCCACCCCTGCGTGACGTGACACATCTTCAACGTAGCATGACGTATGTGCACACGTGCAAGTGAACGTGCCGTGGCGTAACATCATGGGAGTGCGCAAGTACGTGAACGTTATTGCCCCACCCCACCCCCAGGAACATATATTTTTTTTCTGCCTAAAACGCTCGGACGGTTTTCAACCCGTAGGCTCAAACATGGCTTGATGGAATTGCTGACCCAGCAATACTTCGATGGTTTTCCCAGCTTTTCTTCGGATCCCAGGTGATTACAGCTATTGGATTGGTAATCCCCTAAATCCATAGTGGATGACATTACTATTTGGCTATTTGGGGGCATATCCCATTTTCAGACACACCGACATAAAGAGATCTGCAACACATTTACTCATACCCCTTGGTTGCTCCTAGGGGGGGTCCAACCCCTGAAATAGTAGTCTCCACTGGCTGTTTTCCAGACGGGCCTGACCCCCCCCATACCCCTTTTGAGCATTTCTGAATGGATAAAATCTAGGGGCCCAAGTATAGCATTTGTAAACCAAACATTTTTGCTAAAACTCAACTTGGACAAGGGTACCCATACTTTGGAGCATTTTGGACGTTCCAAATTGGTCAAAGGTCAGGCCCCTCAAAATATTTTAGGCATATATATATATATATATATTGTGAATATTTAGAACATACGTTTTTATCTGTGAATCTCATGCAACCATGGACCTCCTGGATTTTAGACATCGTTTTTTTCTCCCCTGCATGCCACAGATAAGCTGGCCACTTTGAAAGGTTCTCAACAGAGATAAAGTTGACAAACATGTCACAACTAACTTCCCAAGAAAACAATTTTTGCACACCTTTAATGCCAGTTTTTTTTAATTGGAGATATTCATCTATCAAGGTTAGCGGATACAGATGTTATTTTCAGGTTTTCCCTCCAAGCTTCAAGAGCAAAGATTGGACAAGGTGAGATGTTGGTTTCCAGGATTTGGTAGCTTTTTTTGGAATCAATTTCAGTGTCAAATTCAATATCTTGACATATCTTGACCTGAAAGTTCAAAAACAATAAGGTTTCAAGGTGAGGAAATGTGTAACGGTGAGTTTGATAAACATGGCAGCAATGCTCAACAAAATAAACTTCATGCACCTTACTGTTTGACGCCAATTTTGCAGGGGATTTCATCAATTTCATCAATCAAGGTTGCTGTTTCTTCCTATCCAATCAAAGGTGTAGGTTGGACCTAAATTGAAAGGGGCTGACATCTGAAAATAAGATAGGTACCAAGCCTCAAGTAGGACACAAATAAAATTCAAAAGCCCAACCTTCCAAAGATAAAATTAACGGGCCTGACCTGAAATTGGAATGAGAATGAATGAGATAAAATCCAAGGGCTGGACCCCCCCTTGGGTCCTCTTTGGAAGCGAGTACCCTTGAGGGGACCTAGGGGGGTCAGGCCCCTTGGAATTTATCTCACACATAGGATCGAGATAAAATCTAGCATGTCTGCAAACAAAATCAAGGGACCTATCGTCAAATTTACTAAAAAACTAAAAAAATAGCCATGCACCCCAGGGGCTGGAGCTCCTAGATCTCAGCTGGGAGCAAGCAACGGGTATTTTACTCTTTATAACATAGTTAAACTATCTTAAACTGTGAAACTTTGAAACTATGAAAAATCAGTGAATACAAACTTTACGTCTCACCCCACCAAACGAATTTCTGCTTCCCAAATGTGAAACCATCAAACATCAGTTGATACTAACTTTCTGAGTCACCCCAACAAAAATGCTGAGACCAGACAATTTCAAAACCAAGCGGCTCCCTTTGCTGACGTAGAGATCTGCCACTCCATCGATGTAGTCCACCCGACGCAGTTGCCACAGCCCGTCCTTCTCAAAAGCCTGCCGTGATAGAAGTAGCAAAAGTGGAAACCCAACTGATCTAATATAACTAAGCTATACTATATAAGGTGGTTTATATTTGTGGTTATATAACTAAGTTGGGTCATGACATGAACTGAAAATTTCAGTGGCTTTATAGTAGCCGAACTACTGGGGGTCACATGGGGTCACCAAGAAACAAAACTGGCACCACATTTTAGGAGAAATATTATCCCAGTAGGTAGGGCAAGTTTGGTCCGCGTGGGGTGAACTAACCCACTTTCTGGGGTCCAGTGGATCTATCCATTCTGAGCGATCAAAGGGGTCTATCGCAAAAAGGACGATGGGAGAATCGAGACAAAAAAGGATGTAGTTGTTCTAAGTAGTAAAACATGTGAACATGTTGGTCAATGCAAATGGTTGTGGTCACGTTTTGAGTAGCGAACAATCCAATGTTTGGGGGTCGATCGAGAAGATTCGGGGTAACACTTCACCACCAACTTCACCACCGAAGGAATCTCAAAGTGGGGCAGGCTTTGGCAAAGGTGTTTCACCTGAAAAGTCCATCATATTTGACAGGTCTACGACTACGTGTATGTCGATTTCAAGAGACTTTAAACTTTAAACCACAAATGTCTGTCTTTTTGTTCAGTCTTTCCCCATCTATTCTTGAGATGTAGTACCCATCAGTACCCAAGATTTATGCCTCACCAATTATCAAATCCAGAATCAGCTAACCCATCTAACCCATCTAACCCTAGCAATCAACGCAATTCCACCTCCAAGTAGTTGCTTGGCACATCATCCGTATGAAGCATCACCCGCTCAATGTTGGGCGACAGTTCCTTGAGGCGCTGCCCCAGCACCAAGGCCCCCAGGGCGTAGCCGGCATTGGCGCCCCAGAGGGCGGTGGCGAAGCAGTAGCGTTTTGTCCAGGCTTTGGAAGTCCAAGGCTCCTGGTGAAGTCTATGTCGGCTCGGCTTGGCCCAGTGATGATAGGCTAAACCCCAAGCGGAATCCCATGTATTTTTTGGCGAGCTATCAGTATGGTTTCCATCATATCCCTACTGGAAACAGCCCCGGATAAAAACACAGGAAAAGTTGGGAAATCTTAGAGTTGGTTGACTGGAATCGGAATCGACCAAAAGTGGGAGTGTTGACCCGACAGAAATAAGCAGCGGCTCCTGACATGAAACATCGGGAATTTTGTAAAAGCAATGCGGAGCTTCAGCAACAAGAATTGGAATGTTCACTCAATGAACATGGGATTTCTTACTTGACAAAAATGGGACGGATGAATCACAAGATCTCTCAGTCAACAATAATGGGATTTACAATGAACAGAAACACAAAATCTTCCTCGACATGTGAGCATTGAAGCAACAGTATGGGAAATGTTTGAGACACAGAGATGAGGACTGCTTATGACTGCTTCACTGCACACTAGTTAAGACGCTGCCACTTCCCTGGAGGAATGTATTCCTGCTCAATGACCCTCGAAACCGCCCGCTTCCTTCAGGGATGTCACTGAGATCTCGAGCGGTCGTCGACAGCATGGGCAGTTTGTCTTGTACCACTTCTTATCATGGCCTCGGAGGCGCTTGTGCTGAGATGAACATGGGAATGGATGCAGTTTTTTTTTTTTAGAAACTGCTATATTCAAAGCCCAAAGCCACCAAGGTAGAAGATATGAAACCTGCAAAACAAAGTAGAACATGTAAATTGGGGACATGTAAAATCACAGCTTGGAATATTGATGACTATTAAGAATACAATGGGGATTCAAACCAATAATGCGATTTTGGGATATGTTGGGTGCGTCTGAAAATGTGGTATACCCCATGGCAATTTGATGGGGCAAATGATGAGTGATCAACCAGTGCATTTAATGGGAGTCCTATTTGAAACCAACCACAACAAAGCCACATGCTCTATGCTGGTATGTTGACCCGTGACAACAGAATTGTCAGCTACAAATGACCCGAAATCGTCCAAAATCCAAATATCTCGCAAATATCAGATAGTTTGTCAAAGGATATTCATAAACAATAGGCTTGGATACACCCTTTATTTTCATGTTTTTCAAATACGTCCTGTGAGTAGGAGCCAAGCAAAATCAAGGCCTCTGCCTCGGCCATGATGTGCATCCCAGTGGATTTAAGTGGTCTAGAACATGTTTTAACCCTATAGCTATCATATGCTATCATATAATCCCACATATTAGTGGATTAATGGCTTAGTGATTTGTAATCCATTAATCTACCCATTTAATCTAAGTGGGGATATTCCACTAATCTAACTGGGAAAATAATTTCATTTGCAATGCGTTCAACCTGCACCCCATCGTCCAGGAACTGTAGATGTCAGGTCGGTAGACCTTCTCAGAACATTTGGTCAAAGGCGAGCTGATGTACAGTGAACTAAAAAAACTCGATTCGCTCAGCTCGTTCCTCTCCTGCGACTCAGACGACATAGGAAAAAACGAGGCAGTTGGTCCCTGTGGCTGTTACCCGACCTGCAGGGGCATCTAGCTATTACTGATATCCCCACATATCTGCAAAAAACCATGGCCTATCTTGAAAATACTCTGCAAAATACAAAAAAATGGCTGATTTGGTAAAGATTCCTCCATTTACATCCATTTACAGCAAATAATGCACCCATTAACCTGCTCAAACAGTCGATTTCGTGCATTGCACCTCGCGGACAAGGCATGAAAGTGGATATTCTAGCCAGCAATTAAAATGATGGGCGATGGGCCCCAACCACTTCTTTTCATGGCATTTCATGGCTTACCAACCAAGTGAAATAAACAAAGTAATCATGAGTTATATGAGTTGCGTTATATGTTTTAATCAATAACAGCTCAACTAAAAATATATGAATGTAAAGAATAAAGAACATGGGAGTTCTACATCACCTACCGTCAGGATGCATGCATATTTTCCCAGCCACAAGCCACATTGGATTACAACGACTACGAACAGCTGATCGACGTCGCCTTCTCGAGTTCACGGGCATAGTCCCGCCAGTAATTCTTCTCATGTCTCAGCTGATGGTTTTTTCCTGAGCGGATCGTCGGATCGTGCCACGGTGCGTGGCGCACCGAGGATGTGAAGAAAGGCCCGCCTGTGGATGAGTTTTTTGTGACCTCAAACTATGAACATCTATGAACATGTCAATTGAAATGCCCCAACTCGCAAACCATTTTCCATCATTTTCCTAAACATCGTGATGTTCAAGCCTGTTTAAGAAAATACTGCGCCGTGAAAACGCGAAACGGGTGGAAACGCATCGCGGATCCACTGGATCAGCATCCCTCTCTGTGGCCAGTGTCGTCGCAACTGTTCTTTCTCCTCCTCATCCCATGCAGTCTGCACCTGTTCCAGGAATCTTCACCAAGCATAGGCTGCCTAGTCCCCGAAAATTGAAGAAATCCCTGGATTTGGAGCCTGCAACATCTCCGAGAAGCGAATTCCACAAGAGAGAGACTGCCGTCTCCATGCTGGTTACCGCATATCAGTGTATCACTAAATGTGGTCAAATTGCAAGCTCCATACCTTCTGGTAATTCAACATATCTATTGAAAATTGCCATGTTTAATAGGGACAGGAAATCATCTATAAATGATCAATTTCCATGTAAATTTACCAGAGGGTAAATCTATGTAAATCTCCATGTCCCCGTGACATCCGTGACCATGTTGGAAAAAAAACTGTTGTTTGCTGCTTGAGATCATCATAATCGTCTCGATGTCCCGACGAAAAGCACAGAACCTCTAGCTTCGCAAGTTGGTTTACCCAAATGGCTCTTAGAATTAAGGATCGCCAAGTCACCAAGTCGGTGTCAATGCTATACTTTGGTCATGACTTGGATGATGGGGGTATCGCCTTGACTTAGGAAACCTCGTTCAATAGGCCTCATGTCTTCATCTGTCACCCACATGGGTTTATCTGAAAATAGGGTACCAAGTCCTAGGGATTAGCTGATTAGCATCATGTTTCCCCTTTTAGAAATGCCATAAAATGGTGCTTAACCCTGAAAAAGTCATAAATCAACGAGACCCAGTCAAAAAAATTGTGCTTTATACCGCCCATGTCTGAATAAGCCCATGATTGCGTTGCAAAAAAACAAACATTTTTTTATTAAATCAATTTGTTTCACATTTTCACTAGAACACACATCTCGCTATTCTGGCTGGTGGTTGACCTACCCATCTGAAAAATATGAAAGTCAGTTGGGATTAGTATTCCCAATATATGGAAAGTCATAAAAATGTTCCAAACCACCAACCAGTATTTCTTGGTAATATCTCCGTTGAGTCAACTTGTGTGTTGTGTAAAAATCTCCATTTCTGAAGCTTCCCGTGCCAGATGTGCCACTTTCCCCTCAAGCCTGCGACGGAGTCTTCACAGCAACCTGTGGCACTCCAAAGATCAGTGGATTGTTTTACAACTTGTTTTATCAATTTAAGTATAACATGGGATATCCAACAATTATCATATACCATCCAACAATTGAAAGAATGTGTCATGCATATTGGAACAAAATGGTACCAATCCTACATAATACATCATAATACTACTTTTACCTACATGAAGGGGTCAAAGGTATGAGGGTTTTTGTTGTTAAATGTTGGTAAATTTAGATAACGTGGAGAACCTGTGATTGATTGGTGGAAAACAAATAATTACCATTTGAAATGCGTAACGTAACCTTAGGTACCCCTGAAATAAGCCAGCATTTGTATACCCTCTCTTGTATTTCAACGATTTTCATCGCTTTTCAACGTATTTCAACCGCGGCTTGCTGGAAAATCCACCTTATTCAGTTCGATAATTCTCCCTACAATCGGGTGCCTACTAATAAATTGGTTTACAACCCCATGAAGTAGTTCGATATATCTACCATCAGTCCAAACGTTCGAGTTATAACTCAACCAACTTCGCTATCTTTAGGGAGTCTTTAGGGGGATTCTCCCTACAAACCTATATTATATCCTATAAATGTATGGATGAATTTTAAGTTCAACATGTTTCATGTCCCATTAATGTATGTTTCCACATCTTCCTATGACTTTCCCATTTGTTTAACATAAAACCTCCATTGAAACTTCCGGGGAATGTTCCATCCGGCCTCGTTCAAGAGGAGTTTCAATGGAAAGGTCTCGGCATCCACGTGATCCACGCCACGATCATCGGCATTGCAGACCGAGGTGGAAAGACCCATGGCTGGGCTGGAAATTTTGGGTGGAAACGTCTAGGTTCTTTTTCATGATTTTATGATTATTAATATGTTTATTTATTATATATGTTTATTATAGTTCTATATGATTTTTCTATACGATTATTATTATATAAATATATGTAAATATGTATGATTCTATGGGTATGAACTGCTCCAATCATTCTAATCTTTAGCTCATGGATTTTTAAGTTTTTTTTTTGGTATTTGGGTTTATGACTGTTCTAATCCGACAATGCGGGATGTGTAAAGACGAGCACGTTTCAATATAACTTCTTGCCAACAGCGGCACTTGTAATGTGCAACACGTTGCCCCTTGGTGGATGTTACATGTTTCCAATTGGGGTCATTTTTAGCTCAAACATGCGGGAACAAAAAACCACAAAAAAGTGATCATGCTCTTGATAAAATTGATAAGCATCCAACATTTGGGACAAATAGTTCTGAGCCATAGAAAAAATAAGGACGGCTGATTTTCCATGAATCTTGAAGAATCCTGCTCCGTCATGAGGCCACCTCGGAAGTGCAGTTCCAGCAGTGGATATAACATGATAATATAGATAGATGTAGTTATAGGGGCCTCATATGCCAACTTCTTAGGTTTCATAACCATGCTTAGACCCTCAACCAGGGACCCCTGACCTCTGGAAACAAGTCATGTCCTCTGGAGCCATATTTTGGAAGCTGCAGCGAGCATGAGTGGTTGCAAGGAATCACATATCATTCTTCTTCGGCTTTATGCAGTTAAAACATCGACGCAACAACAAAACAACCAATCTGGATTTTGACCCTCCAGATATAACAACACCCGACAAAAAACGAGAACAAAGTTAGCACTTCTTTTAGTGGAATTTCACTTGTCTACTTTATGTTGCTGAGGGTGAATAATCAATTGCCATAGTTCCCCCCGCTTGAAATGGGATGGTTTAAGACTAAGACCCTTAAAGAACTTCGGGGAGCCAAAGCCGCAAACCATTTTTTGTTGTTTTCTTTGGATCTCTGGCTGAAACGTCTATTTCCCCACCTGCCAGGTGAGGGTTGTTAGATTTTATGTCAGTTGCCTGGTCCTCCTCCTCCTCCTCCTCGTCCTCCTCCTCCTCGTCCTCCTCCTCCTCTCCTCCTCCTCTCATTGTCCTCCTCCTGTCGTTGTCCTCCTCGTCCTCCTGCTCAACTGCGACTCGCGATCCACAGTGTTCTCTGTCGGACCTCAACCACGACCATCCACGCCCAGTGTTCCCTGCCGGACCTCCACCACAACCATCCACGCCCAGTGTTCCCTGCCGGACCTCAACCACGACCATCCACGCCCAGTGTTCCCTGCCGGACCTCAACCACGACCATCCACGCCCAGTGTTCCCTGCCGGACCTCAACCACGACCATCCACGCCCAGTGTTCCCTGCCGGACCTCAACCGCGACCATCCACGCCCAGTGTTCCCTGCCGGACCTCAACCGCGAGTATCCACGCCAAAAGATATGCCACATAGAGTGCCAGAAGATATGCCAGATAGAATGTTAGAAGATATGCCAGATAGAATGTTAGAAGATATGCCAGATAGAATGCCAGAAGGTATGCCAGATAGAATGCCAGATAGAATGTCAGCTAGAATGCCAGAAGATATGCCAGATAAAGTGCCAGAATGTTTGCCCGATAGAATGCCAGCAGATTTGCCAGATAATATGCCAGAAGATATGCTAGATAGAATGCCAGATGGAATGCCAGAAGATTTGCCAGAAGATATGCCAGATAGAATGCCAGATGGAATGCCAGAAGATATGCCAGAACATATGCCAGACGATATGCCAGAAGATATGCCAGAACATCTGCCAGAAGATATGCCAGGTAGAATGCCAGAAGATATGCCAGATAGAATGCCAGATCGAATGCCAGAAAATATGTCAGATAGAATGCCAGAAGATTTGCCAGTAACAAAATGTATAAATGTCATGGTGGGGATCACACGAAGTAAAGTAATTCAACTCTTGTTTCTTTTTCCAAAATCCACCATGACAGGGAGGTAATCGGCAAGACATCATGCCGATTTTTCACAAGGAAGACAATGTCAGCGGACAATCTGACCATGGCTGGTTAAGCCACCCATTCACACATCATCGTCGGGATCATCGTCCAGCTGGACCGTTTTCGTGTTTTCAGACGGTTGGGACCGGCTTCGATTTGACAACGATTGGACCTGGACGGTCCCACCATGAAAAAAAACCCTGTGATCGTGACAACATCAACAGTGACATGTTCAACCAATGGATGACTGTCATATGATATGCTGATCCATGAGCTTGAAAATCTGGTTCAGTCATCCCCGAAGCCCGATTCAGTACAACCAATTGCTTGACTCAGCCCCGCATCCTTTTGATAGGTATAAATGATTCTCCGTGACCCATAGATATCTGTGACGAATCTAAAAGATAAGTCTATAGACTATTAGATATCTATGGTTCACAGATATATCAGGGATATAGTATAGAGATATCATTCATATAGACAATATATATACTTATACATAAATATAATTATCAGGTATAAATACCGCCTGAAATCTCAAGTCTCCATCCTTTTCGGAAAACTTCTCCAAGACTCCATCCCTGGCACCTTCATCTCTCGAATAGAAGCTGCGATCCTTAGAATCGATCGACGGTGACAGCCATAGCTCTGTTGAATTCCCAAAGGCTATGACCCACTTACCACTTTTATGAGTTCATTGGATATCACTGGATTGTTTTGCAGAAACAAATAGAGGAAACCTATGGAAACCACAAGAAATTGATAGGATATACATGGAAAAACAATGGTCTCCTGAGAAATTTCCCTCCAACCAATCCCAACCGTCGATATTTCTCACTTAAAGCTTAATGCTAAAAACCTTTATAAAAACCTAGATTCACATTCCCTCCCATCCGTTCCGTAGATTTTCCCAGCGGCTCGGTCTCTCCAAAGACTCGGTCGAAGAGCGGGTTCTCAAAGACGCTGTTCAGAAAGGGCCTCGGCGTCGCAGTCGCAGTCGCGTCGCAGTCGTGGGAGTCCCCAGAGAGTCTAACCATGATGTAGCGATGAACGGAAAATACCATGGGAATATCACATAGTATAACCATGATGGGAAATCTATATAAATATATGGGAATATTAATATTAATGGGGCTATTTCATGTGATATAATATGATATAATGGGATATTCAACTCACATGATCTCAAAATACCTTTTTCATGTGGGAAAAGCCAATGCAATAAACCATCCCAAAGGCATCACCATGTTTAATCATCCCCAAAGGGTAGGTTTATCATGATTTACCATATTACAGTAGTCTCTGGTGTGAAGAATACATAGCTTGCTGGAAACTATCCATCAGCATTCGATCTTATGCGAACGAAGCTCCATGCCAAGGAATCACCACGTTAAATCGGACACCGGAGGGTACTAGCAAGACAAGCTTCACCCAGGATGTTGTGCAGGAAAAATGGAGGGTTGAATCAGCCCAGCAAAGATCAAATGGCCGTGCAATGCTGTGGGCATAAACCGTTAAATGATGGACCCCTATACCAGAAGTGGTCTATCAGACTGCATTGAAATCACTTGCTTGAACCTACGTTGGGGCAGTGATAGGGGGCCCTGCTATTGTGATTCCGTCCAAGATGCAATCATCAGCTACTGCAGATTGAATATGAACCCAATGGGCAGCAAGCAATCTTGTTTCCAAACACGTCCAACACAATCATCAATAATCATCAATATCATCAGCATTAATTCATATTGATGCGCTAAGTTATTGCTGACCCGACACGGCAAGGCATCTCAAAATGTTGCTGACCCCTAACTATGAAGATTGCAGATCGGAAATCCCAACCACAGAATTGTGGATCGAACAAACTTGGACACCTTTACCCATGAAAGATCCATTCTTTATATTTCTTTATACTTGATTTTCCCAGCACACCTCCATGGTTCGTTCGGGGATGTGGGATTTCCCAGCAAACCTCCATGGTAATCACCATGTTTTCCATCGGAACATGGGATCGATCCTTGAGATGTTGCAACTGATATGACCTGGTCAGTGGGTTATAAGATATCGCTATGCAAGACCCTGGCACCCGGATGGTACCCTAAAATGGCTGGTTAATAGATGGTTATTTCCCCAAATATATAAATAATTATATTATATTATAGATATAATTATATACATTAGGTTTTGACCCATTCCTGTCAAGAATTGTTATAGGTCTATTATACACCCAAACATAAAGGATTTCCAGGGAACATTTACTGATCATGCCCAAAGATGTCCTAAGATGTGGAAAATATGTCGGGCAACTGGAACAGTATACGATAAAAATTCCGTGTGTTCTCATTTTCCGTAGATAATGAAGATTTCCTAAAATCAGGGTACCCCAAAATGGATGGCTGGTTTGTATGGAAACTCTTTTTAAAGTGGATGATTTGGAGGTACCACCATTCAAGGAAATCTCCTAATGTTTGATAGACATGCGGCGACCCCTCCATCATCAAACAGTAGGAGAAGGACGAAGCTACGGTTGAAATCCTCAGAGTCGTAGACAACCCGGATTCTCGCTGGCTTATCCCAGCTCCAAACTGTTTCTGCCTGTCTCAGGTTGAGTCCCCAACATATCTCCCAATCTGGCTCCAAATCTGTCCCAAGACGTTCTGCCAGCCTCAGCAGACCAACCAAATTCTGGGTTACTGTCAGAACACTCTGTTCAATAAAACATGATGAAAGGGTTCATCTGCAAAAAAACGATGCACGTCATAAGGGCTGTCGTGGTCATTGAACTGCACTTTGCTGTTGGTAAAAAGCAGCTGTTACAACTGGGATGGTTTCACCATGAGCAAGACCCTACCCGAAACAGCCAGCCCAAAGCGGAACATCATTTTCTGGGACATGATTTTCCATGGTTTTCCTAAAATGAAAATTGCCAATTGCCACGCTCGATGCTCCCAACACTCATATGTCAGAGAGGTAAAACTGGGTAGATTACAGAGGTAAAATGACCAGTTTATCTCCCTTGCGGCTATCATTTACCATAGGTTGGAGCAAGTCTGGAATTGAGAAATCATTTCTTCCGTTTACATTCTCGTGGCATGTCCCAGTACAACACATCGCTTCTTAAGGCACTTTCAGGGCGAGGGTATTCATCAATAATCATCGACACCAATCATCTGGTGGTTGAACATCCCTAGTCTGCAAATGTATGCAAATGCGGTAGGCAATTCTATGAATCATACCCCACTCAAGCGATTTAAGCGCGCAGCGATTTTTAACTTGCAGGGTATGAAAACCATACCCAAAACAGGCTTTGATTGTAGTGGCTTTGCCACATACGTATACATACGTAGTCTTCCGGAGACAATTTGTTGATGTCCTGCACAAAATCTAAGCCCGAAAAAATTCACTGCGAAAAAATGATTACCCATCAAGATGGCCAAAACATAACAGGGGAATTTCCAGCATTCCAAAACTATGAAATCCATTGAAATCCCATTGAAATCCCAAGATTTTAGGGTGAATGTCCTCAGATCCCCCAGCGTTGGACACCACCAGAGCCGATTGAGTTTCGTCCACTGCCTCGACGAAGTCGACCGAGATTTGGAAGGGAAAAACGGCCAATGCGGAAACCGTTGGACAAAAATCCCATGTTCAATGGAAAAAACGGTCATTTTGAGTGAACAAAATACTGATCCTAGGGAAAACATGCGAAAGATCTGGACAACCCATGGTTTCGTTTGAAGAAATTTGCTGGATTGTCCACATCTATGCCAGTTTACAGGGTAAAAATCTTCAGTGGCACAGGTAATTAACCCCATTGCGGATTGAAGATTGAATTTAACTGTGGAATTTGGGGAAGATGTCATGATTCAATGGGGACATCGAAGTAGCAGGTCTATCGTTCCGAAGAAACCAAGTTTCTGTGATCGTTAAGGAATTTACTTTGTTGGAATTCCTCATTTATCTGATTTATGTCATTTTATGTACCTTTACATATGTACACAAAAACTACATATATAGATATAGTATGATATAGTATAGTTATAAATAGAGATTTATTAAATTCTATGACACATGTACTGGAACAAAGTCAGGAGCCACTTCTTCCACAAAAGCCGGCAACATGAAAGCTTGCCTGGGGAGGTTCTCCGTGTCAAATGTTATTTTACCCGCCATCCTCGATGGCATAGGTGACGTATCAGTTTAATCAAATCCCTTTGGTGACGTTTCCCCAGAATACGTTTCCCCAGAATAATTTCAAAACCGCGGTACCCTTCTGTTCACCAAAAAAAATAATATTTGCGCCGGTAGAATGGTTTTCATGCCCAAAGAGGTATTGACCCATCCCAATGTCTCTGAATGTCTCTGATCTTTGT
Source organism: Cladocopium goreaui (assembly GCA_947184155.2). Classification (NCBI taxonomy): domain Eukaryota; class Dinophyceae; order Suessiales; family Symbiodiniaceae; genus Cladocopium; species Cladocopium goreaui. The sequence continues at coordinate 70,576 of CAMXCT020000112.1, forward strand.
TGCATAAATTCTCAATCATTCTCACATGTTTGCAGTTGATATCACCTTCATCCGCATGTTTTTTGCTGAAATCCGAGTGTGGCTTAGATCCCCCCTATTTGTAGGTTCAATCAGCATGAAATCACACTTGTTTGATCATGTTTCTTCAAAGAAAATCATCAAACATCATAAGAAATCATCGAAAATCACATTTTTTCCCACGTTTTCCACCGTTTTGTCCCACGTTTTTCCCAGCAAAGCGCGCCTGTGCCTTGCTGGACGCGGTTGCCGGATCCGCATCTGCCTCGGCCTCGGCCTCAGCAGCCTCGGTTGGTTGATGGTTATGGTAATGGTATATGGTTAGTTGTTGGTTAATGGTTAAATAATGGATTAAAATGGTAATAATCATGTTATTGGTTAATGGATGTTAATGGTAATTGGCTGATGGTGGTTAATTGGTTAAACGGTCAATGTAATAACTAGTAGGCTATATATATATATATATGTTACCACTAAGCAGTTTAATGTACTATCATATATTATATAATAACAATATATGTAGAAATCATTAACCATTCATTAATAGTAAGTTGGTTGATGATGATTACATATATTTCGTTTGAACATCAACATTGGTTATATGTGAGAATCATTTATACATATATCATGATTATGTCATGCTATGAGAATGTCAATGATTGCTACTAATTGTTGAAATAATATATTACCATTTTGTTACATATATGATCATATAAGATTTATCAACCATATTGGAAAATAGAGATTGTAGCGGCTGATATGTGATTAGATACTCATATGTTCCAATATGGTTTTACTTACTCTATGTAGGGACTATAGTGTCATTTAGTCTGTCTAATTATGATTATCAAGAACTAACTATGATTGTCAAATTAGTAAGGATCAACTTTTCCATCTACTTCGGCATGACTATATATATATACATTAGTAATTAGTTCGTGATAATAGTTTTTTACTATCATCATATAGTGATTTATCTTATCCAATTCAATACTTTCTTTCCGTGAGATGCTTTGGACGATCTTGACTTTCTAGCAACGCCCAAAAAGAAGCAAAGTTTTCCAGGATGGTCCAAATGATGCGTTCCACATATTTTCCAACACTGGTTGTTAGCATAATGTATATATATATATATATATGAGACAATATTGGAAAGCATTGTGTATCTCTATATATTATTGGGTTTGGTTTTCCAAGATAGTGGACATGTTATGGTGCTTACCGGTGGTGGCACCCACAAAAATGGGAAATATAATGGAATATACCTCCAGTAATTTGTTACATAGCTATACAAAATGGCTCATTTATGGGCGAATTACTTACTTAGAATGGTGTTTTTCCATGGTTATGTTAAATTACCAGAGAGTAGTTAATTGTATATCATATTTGGCTTTCCAAAATATTATCATAAGAAAAGTAAACAACTAGTTAGTGAAATGGAACAATCACACTTGGTCATGGTAAAATAAAATGTTGGAAAATTCAACTATATACCCAAAAATAACAAAATGATAAAGACATATACATAATTGTTAAACATATGATGACTAGCCAAACCACACTTGTCATATGTAAAAAGATGCTATAACGAACATAATAAAACCATATAAGACCCTTAATATTGAAAGGCCTACAACACCTCGGTCTTTGCAGGTGTACCTAGAATTGTCTTGAGGGACCCATAATTGTGACCTTGTTAGTGAGAATGGATCCAGTTCATTAAGTTATAATCATGGAAAACCATTTAGTTTGTATGACCACTTAGAAGATCAAAATGGTAGAACCGATCTTATCAAATTTGGTTAATCCAAAGTGCACTCCCATCACCCCAACAACCCTGCCCGCAACACCCCTCCAACAAGAAACCCGTAAACCAATGACCCTTTGGTGATAATCACCTTCAATCTGGGGAAACCTTCATTATTACAATCAACCAAAGCCACCAGTTCATCATTGCGGCTAAGTGAAAAAAAAACTATGCACCAACCTTACAAGTTCGGCCATGTGAGATTGTTGCTCGTTTCATTTCAAGCATGATGTATGTAATGGGGAGCCTGTGATATTTCCTAGATGGTATCTTAAATCATCTATTGATTAGGGTGTTACAACCCAAATATCCTTAGATTTCAATATTTTACATACTAGTAGAGGAATTCCAATGTTTGATCATTTACCAATTCGCTGCTTCAATCGAATCCAACCAAACAAATGTAGCCATAAACCACCATTCTAGGGCTCGGTCGTGACGTGAGGTCCGTTTTTTTTAATTTACCCACAGATACCACCGGTTGGAGCAACCCCTGTAAAAGATATATCATATACCTCTAGCCTCTAGGTACAGCTATAACCAAAATAGACCAACATGATAAAACCCCTATAAAGGTTACAACCAATAGATATATCAGTTGGTTACCAATTGATATACCAATGATACCAACTATAAAGGGTCTATATCCGCCAGCCGCGCCTTTTCTTTCTCCGCCTCAGCCGCCGCCATGGCGTCGCGACTCTTCTTCCACCTGAGGCCCCCACTGAATCACTAGCTTGGTGCACAGTTCACTTGGTTAACTAAATGGGGTGATTAGTGGGATATAACATGATATAACATGATATAACATGATATAACATGATATAACATGATATAACATGATATAACATGATATAACATGATATAATGGTATTAATAGTTGTATAGTTAATTGGGTTTTGAAAAACCAACATGCATAGTTACATAGAGGGGATTCTCACTTCTTAGTCAACGGGGCCGACCCGGACCCAGTCCGGATATGCAAACGGCAAAAGAAAAGACACCAGTAGATATGGAGAATCCATCATTTGTCAAATGTATTTATGTATAGATTGTGGCATCATTTATATATATATGTGTATGTATGTATGTATATAATATGTAGATGAAAACATATCTTGCTCTCTGAAAAAATGCCATGATGACAGCCCAAACTGGGCCAAAATCCGCCCTGCGCGCATCTTCATCAACCCACAAAGACCGGATCAGATTACCTGGTGATCAAAGAGTCAATAATAGCATATATATGGTAAATAATAGGTAAATATAGGTATATAAATATAGGTAAATAATCAATATATATATATATACAGTCACCGACAGAATTATGGAAAAAAAAAACGTTTCAATTTACAGGCGCCGCCTGTCTATGATAGAAAAGTTACGCACCTTTTTTTTTCCCATAATTATTGTTTCCATATTTTTTTTTTTCCATAATTGTCGGTGACTGTATGTCCATCGATTCGCAATTTGAATGCATTTTAAGGGGAATATTGAATTATAGAAAATGAGATCTGGTATATGCCCCTAAGTCTTCCATTGATATACATAATATCATGTGATGTTCGCAATTTGAATGCATTTTAAGGGGGAATATTGAATTATAGAAAATATGTGTCTAAAGATCTGGTATATGCCCCTAAAGCCTGCCATTGATATACACAATATCTGGATGTTTCCTTTTGCCAAGCCACCAATTGGGTTGATACTACATACTTGCATTTGCATACATATTTCCATAATCCCCAAAAAAACGGGTTTGAATTGTGGATCCATGACATGTCCAACAGGTGGAGCCCCAAACATTAATTATGGAAAAATAATTATGGAAAAACCGGTCAAGCTGCCCTAGCTCCCTGATTTCACAGGAAAAATCAATTATGGAAATAATGGCCACCTCCAAGAATTATGGAAAAAAAAGGTTCGGATCACTTCCGGGATATTTTGAACCCTTATGGGGAAAAATCCAATTATGGAAAAATCGGACGCAGGCGCCGCCTGTCTAAGTTGAACGTTTTATTTTTTTCCATAATTCTGTCGGTGACCATATATTATATATATATATATTAGGTAAATAAATATATATATATATATTAATGTATATTATATGGGGTTATATAGGTATGAAAGATACATATATGTAATAGGTAAATGATATATTCTGATATATTATGATAATTAGAGTGACATCAAGAAACATATCATGACATTGTTATCAGTCATCATAGCGTGCTCTTTTTGATTTGTAAAAATGTGAAATAGCCCCACATGCTTTGCCAAAAAGACATAGATGGCTTTGATCTCAAGAATGATGATGACATATGGTCGCCACAACCAGATACCCACGGGTCAAAACCCTCATTTCAGGTGAAAAACAAAAACTCTCACCTCACTTTGACGAGCTGAAATCCCCTTTTGTTGAAGATCGCCTTGATGGTACTTCTCCCCACTCTTGCCCTTCGGAAGTATCAAGCTCTGTTTTCAGATGTAAAACACATCTTCCCGACAGGGTGATCAGGTGTGTACAAGATGTGGTCTCCGTGACTATCAGGCTTGATATCATCGTTTTGAAACTAAACTCCCAAGAAAAGACGTTCCTGAATAACAATGGCCCACATTATTTCCTATAGCTATGTTATGAATTGTTGTGACATGGCCCAAAATGGGTCTGTCTGAACAACAGATATACCCCCCTCCCAAATTACAATTGTAGTAGTAGGGCATCTTATTTTTAGACAACCCCATTTTTGGTTGGTTCTGTATCATCGTGCGTCATGTGTGTCAGAACCATTCAGAACCCTGGTATGCTTGTGTTCACACCTATCTATCTGCTGCATGAATGGTTCATCCCTCAGTTCCGATCGCGACTCATATACTCGGAATATAAACCCATTTTGTAGGTTAATTTCTCCATATCTGGTTGATACAACCGCCATTGGTTTGCTGAACCTTCCAATTCTATTGGAATTTTGTTGATGATTGCTGTATAGTATATATCCCTTACCATGGCTAATTCTTGGATCCCTGCAAACCACTTAACCTTTGGCTGGCTCGTAATAAAGTATCCCCATTTATGGCCAGAGACAACACATTAATTGTCATCCCATTCCCCCAATACACAAAATCACTGAGAAATTCATGGTTTTTGTAGTGGATCGATTCCTTTGGGGGCTATATGAGGATAGTTTTTATGGGGATGGGATGGGTTTACTTAACCAAACTTGCCTCGGGGGTTGGTAAATGTCCTGATGTTTCACATCACCCAACTATTGGGGATATAATATGATATAATATGATGTAATCTCCAACAGATGCCATAGATAATAATGTTCAAAATTCCCCAGGACATGTTCCAAGCAGTTGTCAGTTCCCCTGGAACTGTTCCTCCAGGGCTTCCCAACTGCTTCGTCTTTTCGGCCTGGTAAACTTCACGGTGAAATCTATCCACGACTTACACTGCACTTCCAAGTACTGTCGATAATCCCCTGGCACCTAACGCTCGAACGTGTTAACCGGAAACTGCGGTCACTTGAACCTTGAAATGGCCACTTACCCAGCATTGCCATGGAACAAAATCCACTTGTAATAACCCCACATGGTCACTTTGAACCGCCACGAACCTGAGATTTTGACATGTCTTCAGTCCCACAGTAGGCACACCTTCAAAAAATCTAGGCCTCCAGGAATCGTTCCTCCAGTTGTGTTTGTTGGCATGTGTTACCCACCAAACTACTATAGATATACTGTATGATGAGTTTTAATTAAGGATATATCCACCATAAATCCAATCGTCAGCCTGTGAAAAAAGAGCAAATAATAATAACATATAATAACATATTATAATTACTTTACTTCGAGTGATCAACACCCTGACATATTATTCTGACATTCTTTCTGGCATTCTATCGGACCTGGGAGGAAGACAGGAGTGATTTAAGGAGGAAGACAGAGGTGAAGGAGGAGGAGTGAGGGAGTTGCACCTTTGTTAAAATCTAGAGACCCTCACCTGCCAGGTGGAGAATAACAGCATAAACTATCGGACCATTTGATGGGCCCTTCTTGTCTTCAGTTCTTTCTTTGTTTTCTGGCTCCAGCATCCGCCATTCTGCCGACATCGCCTTCTTATGATCATCTCCCAAATAGTCGACGGCTCTGGACGAAGCATCCATGACAGTGGAGAATTTCTCCTTCGCAACAGCGGTGTGGCGGGTGTTCTCCGACAGAGGGGGGCCCTGTTCAAGGGATTTCAGGAGACATCAATCGAACAGAAAGTGTCATATTGTGCGTGGCCTCGAAGTTCCAAATTCATCCAGATTCATCCAAATTCCAAGACATATTGGCTACAGCCATCCTCATAAGACCATAGCTCCCTCAACGAACCCCCTTGGCTTCTCCAAAAGTCAGGTACCAACAATCCACTCGGTCTATCATCATTCTCCCCTGTGGTGATCAAATAATGAACCATCCTCAGTTTCGCCAGAAACGGGTTTTGTAAACCCTCCAAAATTGCAGGTTGACTATTGGTATCTATTGGTTTTTGCATCTTTACCACATGATATCCAATCGTCCTCCATTCTTTCCGTGTCTCCCCCGCGGCCCTGTGCCGGGCGTCCCGCGTCTTGTTGAGAAGACTCGAAGAGGCCGCAGACGTGGAATCGCTGGCGGTCTTCAGGACCTCCCTGGCCTTCTTGAACGCCTGCAAGCGATGAAGATAGTGAGGCTAGGACGTACTGTGGACAAGCCTGCACCACCAGTTGGTAACTGTACGTAACTATACTGTAAATTCTGATGGGATTATAACGGGATAAACAAGGATAAACCATGACAAACCATTTACGAACTGATGCTGGATTTCCCAACCATCCACAGCAAGGCATTTCCCAGGATCCAGCGACTTTCCATTCGTTCCTTGCTGAGAAAATGACCCGTTTAGCTAGCAGGTGAAACATAAAACGTTTGGTTGCTTGAAAATCCCAATACTCTATGTAATTTCGTTGCCTAAAGTGACATACTGTGCTTCTCGTCTTGGTGAAATCTGGTTTGTTTCCAAATCAATATTTCTGTATCATTGAACTGCCGTAACACCCCCTTTGCTGTTGCTTTTCACCCCGTTTCTTGTTGAATGCCACCATTCGAATCACCCCAGAGTTCACATCGATCGGGGACGCTCATCCCAGCAGCTGATACATCGTTTCTCGAAAGGATGCCAGAATGTCATGATACCTATATGTCATACCTATGTCAGACGATTCAGATCAGGCAAAGTAGAACATACGTCAAATCAAATAGATGTCACACAGAATGTCATAGTCATGATCCAAATCACTCTTCAGACCCAAGGGAGTCAAGCCAGGGACAGGGATAGGAGCAAGTTATTCTTGTGCCACCGTCAAGCTCCGTCAAGCTGTCCAGACATGTGACGCAAAGCGAAAAAAAACTGTGGCAACACTTGGAGAATCAAACAAATGGTAACTGATGAATAGCGCTGGGTAACCAATTCCCCTCGTTTTCTTCGGGGGTTGTCTGAAATTCGCTGACCCCTAACCTAAATCCACTGGTCAATCATAATTTTCCCGTAGAAAATTTCGAAAACTTTTGGGGAATCTGTTGATATGTGGGTGAACATGCTTCTAAAAAAGGCACCATAACTCGTTGATATTCATTTCCCATCAAGCACATAACAATCGGCTACAACTATAATATATATATATATATATGTATATAAACAACATTATATAACCATGTTATGTTCATTTCCCATCAACTACTTAGTAAATCTTAATAATACCAGTTTGATTCCTCAGAAAACACTGAATCTATTATTCTACTTATTTTTATTGTTAAACTATTTAAACTAGTATGCTTATACTATCTTATTCTTATGTTATCTTATGTTCATGAATGATACAATCATATTTCATGATCGCTCCCAGCTCGTCGAGTCCGGTGACCTCGTTCTCTTCCGCGACTCGATCCAATCGGCTGGAGGTGGAGCCTGAAGGCTCAAGGATGGCATAAAAACAGCGGGAAAAAATGGGGAGGTGAAAACATGGCATAAAAACCATGATTCACTAAGCAAAATGGAGGTTTACCTAGCTTTCCAAGCAAAAAAAAACTTGATGAACTCACCAAAATGATCATGGAGGGGTTACACTGCTTGATTTCATTTGATTTCGAGGATTTTACATGAGTGAGGGTCCTGGATTGCTGAGGCAGGTGCAAAAAATTGGTGCTTAATGATTGTCATAAAGCATCTACAGTACTTAGGGGTGCGGCCCCACCTTAGTAAATGGCTCAAAAATACAGTTGGATCAATGGAATATCTCCACTTAGACCAATGGGATTTATATATTATATATAAATATATATGGATCAACCTCAACCACGAACAATTTCTTGACCAACCCAACAACTGTAGAGTTCATTTGGCATTTTACCCGCGATTTCTGGGTCAATTATTGGCAATACCCTCGCTGAGGTCTGAGCCATAGTGACATGGATCAGTTTCGTTAGACGCAGAGAACCCAAGAAGCTGGGTCATTTGTTTTCGGGTATTGTAAATTAAGCCTAAATTAGCAACCCCCTCGGATGCTTGACGGGTCTTGAGCGGGTTCATTTGAGGAGATTACACCCTCCTATTGGTCAACCAGGATTTATTTCCGGGTGCCCCATCCTATTTTGGAAATGGATTAGAAGACCTAATCCTGCCAACTGATCAATCTGGCTTTATTGAATAATAATCGTTGAATATGATATATATATATAATATAATATAATATAATATATGTATATATATATATACATAACATTGAGGGCCAATGAATAAACATTGCAGAAATCCGATTCTTTGCAGCTTCTTAATCAACGTCATTAATCCGGGGTTGCCATGAATTTTGCGTACACCACATGACCATGACCAATTGAAGATCGCTCTACTGTACTCCTCAAGCACTTTCGCTGAACCAAGTCCAGTCCCCGTCAAAATTGCAAGAGGCTCAGGCAACCAGCTCAAAATTGCCCTTACATTCACCGTCATGACATACAAGATGTTTCCCATGATTAAACCATTACCATCATTAAACCATGATATTCCTATGAATCATATTCCCAGGTGAGTTAGTGAACCATCTACATAGTAACACCCGAAATATCGAAAAGGCTCACATGGTTCATGAAGCAACCCCACTTGGGGGTGCATCCAAACTTAGTAAATGGGTCAAGTAGAGAAAAAATGTTAGATTAATGGAATATCCCCACTTACATAGATGAAGAATATGGGTAGATTAATGGATTATAAAGCACTAACTATAGGTGAAATATCCCTGGTTTTAGTGGAATTTATGTAGCCTTGATCCACTTCTAACTAGGGTGAACCAATCTAACTTAGGATTCATGGCTAGTTCGCCACCATTCGTACGCACGTACGCTGGATGATCATCCCAGCAATAATACATGAACCATGAAATTCATAGCCCTTATCAACCATGAATAATATCCTTAATAGCAATCATTATTTTTTGTAGCCATTAACCTAACTTGATAAGTAACTGGGACATACCTGAATCATACTATCTAATTAGTAGCTGATTAGTAGCCATTACCTAACCATTTAACCATTCATAATAGCTATCATTGATTGGATGCACATCGCAGTCCCAGTTGGTCTCCACACCGGCGATGTCCCTCGCTTTGTCTTTCCAACTGCCTGGAGATGTAGTTTTGGAGTCACAGGGCAACGTGAAAAAACGTGGTTAATGAAGAAACGTTTAGTGATCTAATAAAATATGATTTACAGATTTAAATTTTGATATGATTTAATGATTTAATATGATCTAAGGGTTTTAATATGATTTAACGATTTAACATGATTTCACCATCCAAAAAAATGAGAAACAAGACTGTTGGTGATTATCATTGGTATGTGATAAGCGGTAAGGAGATCATGACTTCAGCCAAGAAACATAGGAAATTAACATGATTTAGCGCTTTCAAGAATACTGAATTTAACCATCCATTGGATTCAGCAATTGGATAACCCCTGAAGATAAAGTTGCTGAGTGTGGTATGGTGATATGGCATACTCCTTCATTTTATGGCTAGACAATGCAGCCATGAACAGGTTCGGTTCACCACCTAAAGTCTGATGACGTTTAACCCAAAAAGACTTACCGCATCGACTAAGATAGATGTGGAAAATCTACGAAAATTGTGAATAATTGTCCTAGAATTCCCAGATCTATGTTAGTTTACTGCATATAAAATCTGTGAAAAAAACTTCTGGATCCCCACATTTTGAGCCACAGTCCAGGGCTCAAAGGTCCAGGGCCCTCCAGAGCCCCCTGCTCAGCAACTCCGAGGTTTGCGAAGACAAACCTCAATGACGGAGGTCCGCCTATGCAAAATTTACCCTCTGGCAAAGCAACATGGCTATGGAAAATTGCCATTTCTAGTGGATTTACCTGTAAAGAAAAAAAAACTATCTTGGTTTACAAAAAGGGTACGTACATATACTGTACATGAACATTATGTATATATATATATATGTTTTGTCTTTTCAGCTGGATACCATACATCACCATCCAAGGTTGAAACCACATTTTTTGTTGGTGATTCCAATGGAAAATTATGATAATTATGATCGACTTTTCAGGCCCCATGAAAGTAAATCTTTGTTGACATATATAAATCCCATGAATTCTGCAGCTAAATCCCCACTTTTTCATCTGCATCCTAGCTAGGAGCCATTTTAACTTATATCTATATATGTATAATTCAGTAACCCATCACTCTCAAGTGGTTTATAACCCGTATCTATATAGTCTAAATATAAATAACCAAATAATCTATTTGTTTTAACAAAAATATGGTTCTTTCCCCACCAACCGAAGCACCTCACAGCGCGGTTTTCGCAACCCAGACACTCTTCATCCTGTCTCCAAACTGTTCCATCTTTTCAGAACCAGCAGCCTCGGTTCTACCGCCAAAAAAAAAGCAATGTTTTTCACATCAAAAAACATGACGATGTTTCACTAAAAAGGGAAAAATCAACAATATAGAATATAGATCCAACTTAGAAATAGAATAGTTAGTCAAACTAAACATGCAAATAAAGATCATGTGATTCATTTTTGGGGTAAATGTTGGTAACTATTCCGAATATTCCATACAAGAAATAGAAATCTAATATAGTTGGCGTTTCATGAAATGATAATTATAGTATATAAACATAAACATCTACTCGACTCACAAATTGGCAATCGTCACCACCTAAGTCTGACTCATACCCGACGGGATTTCACAAGCAAATTCTATCAAAAATACAGCACATCTATCATGTGGTTGGGAAAATGAATAACCATATCTCCTTAAATCCCTCCGAACCTCAGAGATGCCATCAAAATTCAGGAACACCCAGTGTGTTGTGTGTATCTCAAAAAATCACCTGCTGAGCCCAGCGACGCTTTTTTCTCGCATGCGGTCGGAAGACTTCTGAACCTCTTTTTGATCAGGTCATATCCATACCGGGATAAAAAACGGGAGCCGAATACAAGAGGTAAATATAGGATTTAACTTAACAACTAAAAATTGGGAAAATGGAGCTTTAACCAACAACAAATGGGATTGCGGGATTGTATACTTGGCGGTTCACCGCAATCGTAAGTGGCTCGGGAAAGTACACATAGGCTCCATGGTGATGGTATATTGCAGCACCATTTGGTTTAGCGGGGATACTATGTGTATGTATACGTGTACAAGAATAGCATTACCTGTCCTTACCTTTAAAATCCTTTTCATATCAATTAATAATAACCACATTCCCTGGTAAAGAAAAGGTACCCCCCATATCGATCACCAAAATAAATAGATCCAAGACCAAACCAGTTTTGAAAAAGTGGAGGGTATTGATAGATGTTTCGCAAAATTACCTAAACATAAGCAAAAATACATGGGTATCGGTACTATCATCCTTGAAAGCTAGAACAAGTTCAAGGCACAGTAGAAGATACCAACAAATTTGCTACCTATTTATGCACGCAGGTCAGCCCTGGCAACTTGTTTTGAACCACAAAGCGGCTATGCCGTCTCGATTTGGCGTGTCATCCTGTGCAGGTGGCTGTGCTAATCTTCTCTGACTTTCTCAGCAAGACTGAAACCTACACAACTGAACATGCTGTTTCACGTTTCAAATTGGAGTGTCTGACATCCATGCACTCCTCCCAGGATTGACATGTTCATGCAATCCTGCTTTCTGGAAAATTTTGAGCTCTCTAGGCCCAAGCCGCTAAGCACACCTTTGGCATGCGTCATATCCGATCAGCTCTCCCACAACCTTAGGGCACTTCTTCTTCGTATGGACTAACTGGTTCTTATCCATCATCATCACGTCAGCCACCAAGTAGGTGTCGCCACATTCACCACAAAGCGGCTTTCTTCCTTTCCAAGACTGTGCCAACGTCGGGCATCCACTGCTTCTATGGAATCTCCTCCCATTTGGTGTGATGATTGGCCCCACCAGGTTCGGCTTCTCTGCACTATCTGGACGCGCAGACCGAGCTCCCTCTCCTTGGTTAGGCTTTGCACCACTCGGACCCGCAGACTGGGCTCCCTCTCCTCCAGGGTTCCCACAGCGCCATCCAGGAGTGGGCACTGCTCCGCTCGGACCCGCAGACTGGGCTCCCTCTCCTCCAGGGTTCCCACAGCGTCGTCCAGGACGAGCAGACTGGGCTCCCTCTCCTCCAGGGTTCCCACAGCTCCGTCCTTGAGCGGGCATAGGAGGCACTGTCTGTGCTCCCTTTTTGTCATGTCGTTCCTCCGTGCCTTTCTCGGTTGTGTGACTGTCGCTTCTGGTAGCGGAGCTTCCTCCTTCCTGTCTTTTTTCATTGGAACCTTTATTTTCAGCTTTTCTCATCCTCAGAGTCGCCACTTTCACGGTGGTCTGTTCTCCTTCTTCACAACTTATCTCTTCTTCTTCTTCGCGTACATGAAGTTGGTGACGTTCTCGATCGCGCATGAAGCCGCGAAAGTCGCGCGTAAGGCCGCGAGAGTCGCGCATAAGGCCGCGAGAGTCGCGCATAAGGGCGCGAGAGTCGCGCGTAAGGGCGCGAGCTTGGCATTCCTCGTGATCTCTCTTCTCATGAAAGATCTTCCACATTCTTTCTACCAACTTGTACAAAACCACTCCAAGGATCATCATCAACAAGCCAAATGCCGCCAAAACTTCTGATCCTTCTTCCGTCTCACTCTTGTCCATGGCATATACTCTTTCTACCTTCTGAAGTACCGCCATGAGGGTGGCGATCTTTACCACCTTTTCCATATCTCCTGCAAAGACCTTCTTGGATACCGTCACAGCTGGTTCTCTGTCCTGTTCCTCTGCCAATTTTTCTTCCTCTTTCTCAATCCTTTCTTCCTTCGCTCTGGAGAAAGCTACTACATCTGGTAGCCATTCCAGATTCATCTTCTTTGACAGATCCTTCGTTTTGTTGGCACCAAGAAGCTTTGTACCCATGTCTGCGACGAGCTCTGTGCCCCGTCGATGGTGCATCTTCCAGTCTCCAGCTTCCACCCTCCATTTGAGGTGTGTCGCACGTACTTTCAAATGCCGTGTGCGCCAAGCTCCTGTCCGCGTGGTGGACAAAGCCACGGCTGCCATGTTGTCACATACCAGCTGCTTATCCACTCTTCCTTCCAACTCCTCCACTATGCATGCTAAAGAGTCTCCAACTATGACTCCCTCGATGGCTTCTACCAGCTCAGTCTCTGCGGTAGACAAACAGGGGAAAGGCTGTTTTGAGGACCTCCACATCACTGGCGTACCTCCCATGCTTGCTACCACTGAGCCATGCGACAAACCACCACCTGGTGCAAAACTGGCATCTGTTGCCACTTCCAGGACATTCCCTCCCTTCTTCCTGAAGTACAGTCCCATACCCCAGGTTCTGTTGAGGTACTTCATGGTGTGTGCAGCTGCTCCTGCACACCATTTTGGAGACCTGGTTGCATTTGAACAGATACGGCTGGTAGTGTAAGCTAGGTCGGGTCGGGTCTTTCCGGCCAACCACAGCAGTTCTCCGGCCAGTTTTTGGGCCAGTTGGATCTCCTCTCTTGTCCTATCTAGCTCCTCCTCCGGCTCGAAGTTGTCTTTCAAAGGGGATGCCGCAAACTCCTTGCAGTTGTGGCGCTTCAGCACTTCTTTCACAAAGGACTGCTGTCCCGCAAAGTAATCCCCTTCGTTGTTCTTGTAGATCTCGATCCCGCAGAACCGAACTGGCTCTGTTTCAGTGACCCATTGAGGTTTGGTCACTTCCCATGTCTTCTGTATCTTTTCCACCACCATGTTGGTGATCTCCGGGTTCGACATGACCAACATGTCGTCCACGTAAATCAAAACCAATCCTTGCACTCCACCTTCATCTCTAAGGCTGGTATCCTTGATCAGCCAAAGGTTTTCTTCTGCAAAACTCGGCAGCAACTTCAACGTCCTGCCTCCTTGTTGTATTTCCATGCCATGTAGGGTTCCATCCCTGTGATCACTCCACAGGCGAGGCGACTCTCTCAGTCCATAGAGGGCACGTTCCACTAGCCAAAGCTCTCCAACTTCGATCAGACCTAGTCTTTCCAGAACCCGCAGTGGTTGCATCAACACAATGCGGCCTCTGTCTCTTGTTGGGTCTTCTCTTGGTTGTGGTTTCTCATGCACGTCCCCCAGCTGCGCGTTCAAAAACGCTGCAACCACATCTAAACCTGCAATGTCCCACCCATAGCGTGCTGCCATGGACAGTGCAAGTCGCAGGCAGATTGTGTCTGCCCCTCCTGCATAGTAGTTGGCATGTTCCTCCTTGGTTTCTTTTTTGTCTCCTCCTTGAAGGTGATTCCCACACACCACCAGGCGGCATTTCTTCTTACCATCTGGTGCTTTTATCGTGTGTACTGCTTTTCCTGGCACCACCTCCAACTTGTCTGCATGCTCTCTCTTGTAGTACGCAGCTTCCTCTTTGGTCAGCCTCTTGACTGCTCCTTTCTGCACCAAATTGTTAATCTCCTTTCTGATAGCTCCAACCCACTCATCTTTGTTTTGATACACTTCCTGGTTGGAAACTACCCTGGTCTGTAGCACTTCTTCTTCAAGTCGGCCTTCTTGCAGTGCCGCCATTTCCTTTCTGATGGCAATCATCCCTTTCATCACTGCCGGAATGACCTCTTCGTCTTCATTGTACATCGCTTCATCCTGCTCCAAAACTGCCTGGAACAGCTTGATACTTTCTGCAAATTCTTCTTCTGGAATCCTCAAAGAAGCGACTGACATCTTTTTCCTCAGTCTTCTTCGCGCTTCCATAGGGTCCCTTTCTTGAATCACTTCTTCTAACTCCAACTTCTTTTCTTCTTCCTGCGGCTCTTTGCAGTCCTGGATCAGGCAGCTCACCACCTTGAAACTTCCATCTTCTTCCATAACCGCATGTCCTTTTGAAACTTCTGGGATTGGAGTCAGGTAAGTGACTTCCTGTGCTGTCGTTTCAAACTCATCTCCTCTTTTCCATTTCCGCTTTCTTGTCACTATCTTCTGTCCAAACCTTGGCAGTTTGTCCTCAATCCTTTCAAACCTTCTTCTCTCCAGCTCTACCACATGTCGTGCTGCAATCGGCCACCACTTCGTCTCCATGCCAGAGGAGTGCAAGAGACGTCGCACCCTTCCCTTGATAGAAGCTATTGCAGCTTCTGCTCTTCCATTTTGTTGGTGTTCTTCTGGGGTGGACGATGTCCTCACAATTCCTCGGTTCAAGCACCATCCCTTCAAGTGCTTGTTGACAAAGGTTGTTTCATAGTCCGTGTGCAGGCGTACGACTGGGTAGCCATACCTTCTGAGCTTCACCACCAATTCTTGGACTCCTGACAAAACATCCAGCGCATGCTTTGAGGCTAATGGCACACATGTCATCAGCTTCAGCATTCCTTTTGTCTTCAACTTTTCTTCCAGCCTTCCTTCTTCAGTCTTCTCCTCAGCACTTTCTGCATCCTCAGGAGGCTTCTCTTCCTCCCCTTTCCTTTTCGATGCTGGTCTTGAAGGTAAACCCTCTGCTTGAGCCTCCTTCTTGGGTGGCGAGGAAGAAGACGCTGACGCCTCCCTTTGCTCTGCCTCTTCATCTTCCAAAACCGGAAGCATTTCATCATCTTCAGCAGTCTCCTCATCCAACATCCCCAAGCTTTCATCAGAGTCCTTACCTTCCACTGGCCACGTGTAGGAGCCGACCAAAAGGTATTTCTTCTCTTCACCATCCACGTCCTGACCCCACTTCAATGGGCCACAAATGTCAACAGCTAAACAATGCGCTTCTGGATCATCATGTCTTCTATGCGGCCTTTGTCTCGCTGCTGACCTCTGGCAAACCACGCAATCGCGCCGAAACGGCACATGTCCATTGTCAACGTGGGCAGTCCACGACAACTTCTTCAGTCGAACTTCTTTTCCTTCTACTTCCTCTATCAAAAGCCTTGCAACTTCATGCATCATCCCAGGAGCCCACCTCGAGAGCTTACTGGAATCCAGTTCTGGACCTTGTTCTCTGCTCCTCCCACCATGTACTAGTGGGTCTGGTGGTTGAAACCCAAGGTTTGTTCCGCATGTTGTTGGCTTTCTCGCTTCACCTCCAAAATCTCCTTGGTAAAACATCACTTCTTCCATCTGGTAGTAGTGCTTGAACAGCAACCATGTTCGATTTCTCCACCACGAAGCGCATTCTGGACACCACTCCGGTGCTGCTGGCTGCTCCAACAGAAATCCAACCTTGGCCTTCAAACACTTCTTGCTTCTTTCTTTCACCATTGCATCTCTCGCTATCTGTGCAACCATGTACAGGGTCAGCATCCTCAGCATCAATGCATCGTCCTGCAACAACTTTCCTTGTTCATCAGGGGGAGCATCTGGAAGTCCCCAAGGGTATCCCGCCGTCCTCGATGGTCCTGGGAAGCCTTCTCTTGGTGTGTGTCGCAGCACTGAACGTGTGCGGCAATTTGGGCCACCAACCACTGCATCAATGGCTCCTAGCATTGCCAGCTTGAGGAGGGTACTGTACATCCCTCCAATTCTCAACATGTCATGATGTGCTCCTCTCTTCACGTCTATTTCGATCAACCTCGTGCCATCACCTCCCTTCTCCAAGTAGGCTCTCTTCAGAGTCAGGCCTTCTTCTGGCCCGGCGTACAAATGTACAGTGACCCCTTGTTCAATCCATCGTCTCCTGGTTCTTCTGTTGGCCTTCAAAAGCGAAAGGTCTTCGGCCGGCACTTCCACTAGGTTGTCCTTGACAAGTGAGGGTATTGAGGCCAGTACTGGATGTTTCTCTACCAACTCAGCCATCCATTCTGCGCCCCAACATGCATCATCATATGCCACTTTTTTCATGCTTCGAAGCGACATCATTCCTTCAAGTTCATCCACCATCTTTTCCGCTTCTGCCTGGGTGATCTGTGGACATCCTTCTTCGACCTCCACTGCTATCTGTCCCCTGATGGGGTGGAAAAGAAAGCATTCATCATCTTTCCACTCAAAGCTGCATCCCAGTTCTCGTACTAGACGACCAACTGGTAGTATCGGTTCCATCCCTGGTTCTTCATGTACCAGGGTTCCTCCATCCGTCATCCACATTGTCTTTGAACCTCCAGCTGCAAGGTTCACTCTCACTTTCTTGTACTCTTTGCCCTCAACCAGGTTCTCATCACTCCTCTTGGACCTCAGAGCGTGAGTGGCTCCAGTATCCAGCAACGCTTTCTTGCCGAACTTGACTCGGGCAACCATGGCAGTCTTCATCATATTGATTCTAGGCTTCCACGATCCGTCCTGAATCTGTTGCAACTCCTTCTGTAGCTCCAGCATCCGTCCTTTGGTCATTTCTTCCCTGGTCTTTGTAGGCTTTTCTTCAACTCCCATGCTCTTCAGCATCTTCGAAGCTTCTTCCATGACGCTTCGCAGAGAGTCTCCTCCAACACTAGCAACTTCTTCTTTGGTGGTCTCAGCCTCCTTTGTTGCCA
Source organism: Cladocopium goreaui (assembly GCA_947184155.2). Classification (NCBI taxonomy): domain Eukaryota; class Dinophyceae; order Suessiales; family Symbiodiniaceae; genus Cladocopium; species Cladocopium goreaui. Next base: position 88,427 of record CAMXCT020000112.1, read on the forward strand.
CTGCTGGGGCCTCAGCAGGGGCAGGGCTCTTATTGGCGGTTTTGTTGGGGGCCTCAGCCTCCTTTTCCACTTTCTGCACCTTTGGGTCTTTTTGAATGTCCTTGCGTGGACACTCCCTCGCAAAATGCTTGGTGGATCCGCACACATAGCACCTTTTCTCCCCTGGCTCTACATTGTGTCCCCAAGTGCAAGCTGCACCACGTCTGCAACCATCCTCCTGATGAAAGAACTTGCATTCCTTCACATTCTTTTTCACATTCTTGTCCTCTGTGCTCCCACTGCTTGCGGCGTTCAACTGCTTCACCTGGCTGGTTGTAGCTGTCGCTCTTTCTGCATTAGCCACCTTTGACCTTTTCTCCAAGTGGACCAGTTGCTCCAGTTCCGACAGTAGGTGTTCAGAGTACGTCCTCACAGTTTGATGGTTTGGAATTGTATCCAATTGGAGTGTGTTTCTGACAAGTGAGGTTCTGAAAGCTAGTTCTGGGTTGTTGTTCAGCAGCTTCTTCATCAACTTTGTCAGACCACGCAAAAGTATAGTGGAATCGGGTAAGCATAACCCGACATCCTGAGCTCTTCTCAACCATCGCAACCACTTCCGAAGACTTTGGACTCCAGTCACTGCGTTTCCTGCTTCGCCAGGATCCTCCAACTGACGCAGAATCACAGTTCGTTCATGTAGTCCACCAGGCTGGTAGATGGTCATCAACTTGGCAATCACCTTCACTGGAGAAAGTGACTTGGTAGCAACAAGCTCTTCTCTCACTCCAGTGGGTATGGCATCCATGAGCATGGAAACAGCTCGGCGTTCCACTCGAACCCACTTCGTCTTCTTCAGTTCTTCAGAGGCCTCGATCTCAAAGCTTGTTCTTTGAAGTGGTCGGAGCTTCACATACTCAGAGTACCATGCGCTGCATTCATCCAGCACAAGTCGCCACCAAACATGCGAACTGTCTGACAGATCCGTCATCACCGGCTCTATCATGGTCAACCAGTCGGCATAGTCAATGGGGGCCGTTTCGGTCGGCTCCTGGAGGGTCTGCAACTTGTTCACTCCAGGTTTGACCGCTTCCATCTTTTCTCCATCATCTTTACCTTGCTGACTTTCCAGAAGGTGCAACATCATCTTAGACAGGACATCAACCTGCCTTTGCATTCTTCCATCATCAGCTGGCTCCAACGCATTTCCTTGGTTCTTCCTGGCATCTCCTCCGGTCCCTTTCTCACCTGCTTCCTTCTTTGGAACATCTCTTTCTTTCTGTCGTGCTCCTTCTGAAGGTTGATGAGATTCCCAAGGTCCTCGAAGGTCTCGTCCAGGAGGTGGCTTCTTCACTGAACCCACCGCAGCATCCATCACCTTTTGCAATTCATCATATTGCTCCATCGGTGTCAACTCGTACAGCCTTCTCCTCTCGGATTCCAAGTCATTCTCTGTCTTCACAACCCGGTCTTCAGCTGCACGGCTTCCTTGCTGTTGGCTTTCAGGAGTCTGAAACCCTTCCACTTCAGGCTTAGCCTTTCTTCCTCCTTCGCCATTTGGCACCTCTACCTCAGAGGTCTTTCTTTCTTCCTTCTCCCTCAGCTTTTCTTTCAGCAACTCCTGTTCCATCTTCAGCTGCATGTTCTCTTGCTGCAACATGAAGAAGTACTGCATCATCTGCTGCTGATAAATCACTGAGGGCGTACCAGCAGGCATCGCTGCAGGTCTTTCTGCAGGTAGAAACTTCGGTCTTTCCAACTGCACATCTTCCAAAGCTAAACCTGAAGACCTGGCTTCATCCTCTATTCCTAGCTGCGTCCTCTGTGGACTTCCATACAACAGAGGTGCTCTGTTGTGCAGTTCTTCAAACTGCCTCACTTGTTCTTCGGTGAACAGCGGCTCTAGCTCTTTTTTGGGTTCTTCATTCTCTACATCTTTCTTTTCATCTTCAAGTTCCAACATTTGAGGGTTTTGAGGTCCATAACTCACAGGTCTCCCAGTTGGCCCAAGCATCTCCTCTTCTGGCCTTTCTTCGCCTGATCGGTCAGCTTCAGGACTTCCACTGGCTCTCCTGCGCATCATCATGGCTCCTCAGCAGCGGCTAACGACAGGTTGGGCTCATAACCTGCACGCAGGTCAGCCCTGGCAACTTGTTTTGAACCACAAAGCGGCTATGCCGTCTCGATTTGGCGTGTCATCCTGTGCAGGTGGCTGTGCTAATCTTCTCTGACTTTCTCAGCAAGACTGAAACCTACACAACTGAACATGCTGTTTCACGTTTCAAATTGGAGTGTCTGACATCCATGCAATTTACCATGATATCAAGATTATTGGTACAATCTGCTCAAGGATGAACATGTATGTATGTATGTATGTATGTATGTATGTATGTATGTATGTATGTATGTATGTATGTATGTATGTATGTATGTATGTATGTATGTATGTATGTATGTATGTATGTATGTATGTATGTATGTATGTATGTATGTATGTATGTATGTATGTATGTATGTATGTATGTATGTATGTGTATATATATATGTGTATATATATATATATGTATATATCTATATATATATATATATATGTATATACGATACATTTGTAGCTATATTTTTTAATGGTGAACCACAGGTCATGTGAGCCACTGTACTAGCTATATCATGCTATAATGCCAAAATAGCATGGTCCCCTTCTCAGGAATTATGTAAATACTGATACAGATAGTACCAAACGGATTTCCCTTCCTTATTGCGGGTTCAGACGCCAGAATATCGTCAACTTCCGTTGCCAATTCACGAGAGCAAAACCAAATTGCGGACTGGTCATTCTAGTTTATACCCTAGGGTAAACCAACATAGATGTGGAAAACCTATGGTTTCCTTAGGGCAATGATCTACACACTGTAGATGTTCCACATCTATGTTAGTTTACAGGGGGGTATATATATATATATAGTATGTGATTAAATAATATGTATATATATATACATCCACCAGTTTGGGATACCGCATATTGCATTTACCCATGCTCATAGTTTTCAGAGGACCCACTGGCAAACTGTTCATCCCACCTTTGGTACTACCTGGCTCTGGATGGATCAAATCTGTGTTTTTCATGTCTAAACTTTGCTACACCTCCACACAATTTCTTATTAGTGATTTGTGCAAGGTGCCCTTTAGTTGGTTTCTAACTCCAACAACTAGGGTTTATGGTAGATATATCGAACAAGCTGCTGGGGGCGACATAAAGCAACAAACATCCAACTGGGGGGGGGCAGCACGTTGTGGGATACGATATTCCGGGAATTTCCGAGAATCATTCAACGTGAGGCCCCGTTTACGATAGCTAAGTTAACGCACATACTTTGATTAATGGTTTATAGGGAATATAACTATATATATATATATATTAACATAGACCCTGGCAGATAGGGGTTGGAAGATTAGTTTCCACTAAAAATTGCTTATGTTCAAGGTCTATGTTAGTTTACCAGAGAGAAATGGGTTTATAAACCAAGAAACACAACTGGGGGGCCTCACCAGGTTGATTCTGAACAAGTCCGCAGTCCAAGATATCACTTTTTGGACAGCTTCAGGATAGGAATCATTAACTTCCGCAAAGATTTCTTAGCACCTTGTGACTTTGCAAATGAAAAAACATGAACAGTGCCTTGTCTCTACATTCAAAATGACTTATAGTAAGAATATATGGAGGTTTCTTAAATGGTGCTACCCCCAAGTCATCCAAATTAGACCATTTGAGTATTGTAATCCATGGTTTTGCGGATCCTCATGACTTGAGAAACCCGTGAAACCCTCCATGCCCAGTGTGTGGCGTTGGCACGCCTGCTCCCAATCCTTTCGCAGCTTATCGTCAGCTTCCATATCTTTCTTCACTTGGTCCATCACCTATGTCAGAAGTCGCAAAAATCTCAATCTCCGGGGACTTCACCAAATTCAACACTATACGTTTTCATACATGCTGAATGGCAATTGTTGGCAAATGAAAAGTACGCAGTGAATATTGCCAGATGCATCAAAATCATGCATAGTATGTACTTTATATGTATACTAAATACATCCAAGTATTATTATACAATATCATGTGTGTATATGTAAAGCATATAGTATGACAACGGAATATTTGCGCAGAAAACGGATGAGCTTTACCGGATCGCCTGCTTGATGAAGCTGTTCCTGGGGGGAAGGAGTTGAAGGAGGTTGGGTCGGGGAATGCCGGGAATGCACCAGGTCATTAGCTAAGGAAATTGGTGGATAATACCCGGCAAAAATGAACCAACCATGGGATTTCACCCACCATGTTACAGAGATTGTTGTTGTTCTTGTTGATTGTTGTTGATTTATGTTGATTTATGTTGATTGTGGGTAAGTGGATAAACATAACTAGGCTAAATGTGTTGCCTTTATGGTGGATATATCTATAGATTCATGATGATACACAAATATTTTTCAGGGGGTTCAAAGCCAACAAACACAACTGATCAGGGCCTGCAGGGGGGCATCACTTTGCTATCACTAGCGATCACCGGGATCCACCAGCCGCAACCGACAAAGTCTTGGTCAAATCTGGGCACATAACCAATATCGCCAGTTTTACCGAAAGTGCCAATAACCAATAATGGACCAATAACCAAAAAAAAATGCAATAAGTATGATGCTTATAGTAAGTATATGTACAGTAACTATACTATACTAGCCATACTAAGTCTAATAGCATTTAATAACTATAATCACACAATAATCTGGATGAATCCTAACAATTCACAAGTTTGGCCATGTTTGGGATCAAAAATGCTCTGTATCCTGTGCTAAAAGGCCGACTCCATGAACTCAGGAGCACAATTTTCTGGCTATGGCATCGGTAGGGTGCCGGACAACAATATCGCTTCTGTAGGACTTTGTATACCCTATCCATCCCTATCCTGAAGCATGTGTTTGAAGAATGTTGAGTCCCAAATGCGGAGGTTTGAACATCCTAACTATATAACTTAAATCATTATACAATCAAAACATTCATATTTCTGCTGATTTTCTCGATACCCGCAATGTCCATTGATACCACGTTTCACTGCCAATTTTACAAAGGTGTCCCAGGTCGAGTTGCTTTCCCTTACCGATTGGATCTAATGAAACATGGCAAGCTGGGAAAACCCCCATAAATCGAGGTGTTAATAGGAAAATTATCGAACTACACGAGGGATTTGCAAGCAAGCTATCCTATATGTTCATAGGTCAACACGAATTTATAAGATAGAGTATATGTGTCATCATTAAAACAATTAATGTGTTCGTGTTTGTTGCTGTTGTTGCTGTTGTTGCTGTTGTTGCTGTTGTTGTTGTTGTTGTCATGATTAATTACTAGTATTATCAGTTGTTTTCATTGTTATGTATGTTTTGTTGTAATTTACATATATTATCATTTACTATGTTTACTATTAGTATTACTATTGTTATTATCGTGATCACTAATTGCTATTATCAATATTATCACTTATTATCAGTATCATTACTACATCTATGTATTTCAACCATCTGGTAAAACTGCTTGGTGGTTTATTGTTGGGCTTCCCGCATTCCAAAAAGGAACTCACCGGCAGCCGTGATTTTTGATCGTCCTTCGATGCTGCTGTGCCAACCGCAGCGCGGGCGCCCATGATGCTCGCCGCCTGGGTCCATGGCCATATATCATCGTATGTCTCATTTTTGTTACATAGGCAGCAAAAGAGAAGAATGATGAAGAATGTTCTTTCCGAAAAATCTGCTTTGGATGATCTTGAGCTTGTAGCCAAAAAGATAGACAAGTGTTTCCAGGATATGATATATTGATGCTTTCTACATATGTCCCAATCCGCTTCTACGGTCGCTGATCTTTGTGGATTCTACCTGCATCTACTACCCGCCCCAGCTGCCCTCACCTCGTCAAATGTCGCAAAGCCATCCTGGCCTATGTGGAATGATCGGATGATCGGATGTTAGGATATCAACTGGCTCATGTAAACAGCCAACAAAAAACAGAAAACAATGCTAAACATTGTCGAACAGAAGGTTACCATTGAAATACATCATTTGTGAGCATATGGGTGTTTTCAATTATACCATGTTTACTTTCGTTCAAACTGCTTCACTGGGATTTCAACAATCCAAAAGGGTATATGGAGCTCATGTCATCAAATAAAGCTCTAGTGAACCGATCTCTTGCTTATAAATCAACATTGTGTAATTTTAAATGGCAATAGCACGGAAGTTCACACAAAAAATGTGGGACGGTCTGCTTAGGAGTTGGACGTAGAATATCATAGAATCATGGACGGAGAGAAACGAATGTAGTTGAACAATTTTCAAATAAAAGTGGTGTTGCCAGCAACAATGATTCTGATTGGTGGTGAACGACCATGCCCTCTGCAAATCTGGGGCAATGACTGTCAACGAAGTGTTTACCAACCCAGTCATGTAGGTAAATATACGAGCACCTACGGAGCATAATATTCCAAAAAAATAACCATGCAATCCCAAATTGTATCACCAGTAAATCCCATATCATCATAATATAAGTCCCATTAAATCACCATTATATAGGGTTTTGAACACTGCTACCTTCGCTTTTCATGGTTTTCGCTGCCCGCAGCATCTCAGCCTGCATCGTGTTGAACAAAAGGCCCGTGAAGGACCTGAAACTGGACCATTTCACATCCATGGCGTTTTTCCGAGCCTATCCTGGACAAAAATTGGGATAGAATGGGGATACAATAAGTGGGACAATACTCGGAATGTCCATGGAGAATACGAATCAATGGGATAATAATATATACTAATTACTAATGGGATCTTAATGGTGCTTAATAGGGTTTATCATGGGATATTTGACTGAAAAATTGCCATTTCACGTACCAATTCCCATTGATCACTGTGCCTTGCTCCAAACAGCCCAGGTACCCCCGAATGTGGCGATCATATACCCATGAGTTGGAGCAACCCGATTGATCTTGCTAGGGAAAATGATCATAAATCATACAGTAAGATGTTGTCTACCTTATTTCCAAACAAACCCAAGTGGTTTTGGAAGCCCTCTATGATCCTGTCTATATTTGGTAACGGCTCACTATCACCACCAGGGAATTCCCAGCTGGAAATAGAGCAAGCCGCCGTGGCCCCGAGTTCGGAATAACTGGGGTTTACGGTAGATATATTGGTAGTTCATGAAGTTTGTAAACATAACTCCAATAACAGTTGGGTCTAGTTATTGTAGATGTATCGAACTAGATCGAACTAGTTTCTATGAGTGCATATGAGGGCAACATATACCAACTAACATAAAACACTTCGTGGCACCAGCGTGTAGCAATTCACTTTGGTCATTTCGTTCAGAATATGTGTATGTATGTATATATATATATATATATACACCCATTATATCTATATGGATTATATGGTTATGTATATTGGGCTTGTAACCCAACAGTTACATCGCACGGGGGGGAACCACCTTATAGGATTGGCTGAGTAGCCGGCGAAGTTTCGTTGTCCCAGTGGCTGCTACAAAGCTGTGAGCCGCGGTTTTTGCAGACAGGTGGAGGGGGTTCTACCCAAAACATAGTAATTTAATGGTGATCTAATGGGATGTAATGAGAATATAATGTGAATCTCCTCTAGTTATGTAACGGTTTGCGAACTGGAAAATCACCATTTTAACAGGCAAATCATAAGTCATGTAAAAATGGGCCATTTTCCATAGCACGTTAAATAACCAGAAGGTATAGAAGAGTTTACCCGGTATGTTATAGATAATGTGTTCCACCATACAACTTCTAACATGTCTATTTTAGGGGGTTGCCTTTCGTGAGATTTCCTACTTGAACATCACAAAATCCGCGTCAGAGCCTCCGGTCCAAATATTATGATATCATGGGCTGTATATCCAATAATATACCTGGGGAAAACCCCTGGTTTCCCTAGGAAAATGCTCTACAAATGGTGGGTTTTCCAAATCTATGTTAGTTTACCAGAGGGTGTGTATCATATTCCCACTAAATGGATGCTTAACCCCCACTGCCATTCATTCCCCATTTAGTTCGATGACTTTCCTAGCTATAAACCAAGGGTTCGAGGTTCACACCGTTCCCAAGTGTTTGGGAAGCAGTGGGATAACTCAAATTTCAAGAGGATATATCACATCTTCATATCACCAGTTATTCTTAATATAAATCCAATTATCATTAAAGAGCCCTGGGCTACTACAGGGCCACTCCTAAAGGTTGCTATCCTTTCCAAAAAACAACTCAAAAAAATAAAAACAAGCCTTCCAAAAAAAACAATCCAACAATTCAAAAAGAAACCCGAAACCAAAAAAAACAACACAAAAAAATAAAAAAAACAATTGACAAGAAAAATCAAAAATGTTCCCCCCCAACAAATAGTCAAAAAAAAGAAAAGACAGTTCAAATAAAAACACAAAAAAAACAAAAAAGTTCAAAAAAACAAGAACACTCAAGGAAACAAAACAACTATAAAAACCAAATCCAAAAAGAAACGCACAAAAATAGAAACAGAAAACTATTTTGAAACTATCAAATTTTCTTTAAGTACTTCTTTAAAATATCCTTAAAAGTATGAATGAAAAATAAATATGTGGAATGACATATATATATATATATATTTGGAATGAAATGGAATTCTTTGGAACGACATTGAATCATTTGGAATTAAAATGAATGAAAAGGAATGTTCAACAGGAGCGCCCCAAAAAAATAAGGAATGTCCCTCTTTCCTTTGAAAAGAACGTCCTTTTTCACTTAGTAACTCGACCAACCGCAGGGATCCAAAAATCCCAAACCGTGGTCTGTCAACCCACACCCAGAGTGCACTGAGAAAACACTGTGTAAATGCAACGGTTTTGTCAACATCTACAGGATAGAAATGGGTTTGTCATGGGGTGATAACCCTAAATTATGTCAAATGGAGAAAATGGAGATATGATGTTCAAACAAATACCATATGTGATATAGTCAAAACATGTTTTTTTGGTATGGTCATCCGTCCCATAAGGATATTGATTAAAGAGGGCAAATTACCCAAGCTTTGCCCATGACACATATGGAAGCCTTGATGGTTGAGATTTGTGATGGCCGCTCCGACCCACTTTCAGTGAGTTTTTCTTGCCTGTTTCTGTCCAGGAAGGATAATAATCATAGCCATAGGCCCCATGGTGCTGGTAAACGATATATATATATATATAATATATACACACATAATTATGTGTGTGTGATAGTTGTGATTGTGGTGTATATATATATATATATGTATGATTTACTTACAGTACACGTTGGTTACCATAAAAACCAGCACCATGGAGCCAACGGAAAACGCATCCTTTATGTCGTCCTGCTGGAGGTGCGTATTGACCCACGTTGCTCCACAGCCAATCTTACTGGGCAATCGATGGACCTCCCATACTTGGGGTAAATTGCAGAGAATCCCATAGATACATATCATATCATGTATATTATATTCATTCATGTATCTATGGTATTGTCAGTTGATATACTATAGAATCCCATAGATATTGATATTGATATAGCTATATTGTGTATTATGTCGTCATATCATGTTGTCAGTTTTTCATGTGGAGATCAGCTATTTTGATGTGAACTACAGGCCTGTTTCATCTGGGATGCTTGGTGAAAACCCATCCAAAAAATGGCACATTTTTGGATCGTCACCGCGGATGAACGAACTCTTGGAACCAGCCACCAGAAGGATGGTCAAACCCCTACAAATAATGGGATAAACCGCCGAACAACTGGTGATTCGGATTTCGCCACCATCCACAGTATTTCATAGACTCATAGACCTGAATTGGCTGAAAAGGAAAAGACACGGCCTTTCACATCCTTCCACTGGAACGTTCGAAAAACACCGCAACTAAAGTGAAGCCACTTTGGGCTGTTCAACCGAAAACTACTCACCGTCGCCATCTCGACCTGATTCCAGGAGCAACACCAAACCTGGAACGTCTCCGTGATTTTAATTTCATAGTAGATCCAGGTAGATCATGGTACTGGTAATCACATGGTCAATCTTTGAGCACAACAAATATCATCTGCTGGTTGGCTGGTGATTTTCCCCAAAAAACTCACCCATCCACTCGGCGATCGGGAATCCGGCCATCAATGGAAAACTGCGCCAGGTGGGGTCATGGGCTGTCCCTATCGTTGGTCAACTCCCAAAACATTCTGCCGTTCTCCAAACCATCTGCGAGGTGCTGAAGCAGGTCTTCAAAATCCCGAATGTCATTCCAGTATAGTGGTTGGTTAAGAACGGGATTTCCTGTTGGATTCTTATAATCCTCATAATCCTCAGTATATTGGGTAGTATAATCTTTGAACTAATCATCCACCAGCCCGGGTTTGAACACTGCCCAGGTGACATGTGAACTCCGGATTCAGAACCCTGGGTGATTTATTTGGGTGGGTCTCCTCAAATAGTGATCAGCAACATTTCAGCGGTTTCGTCAATCGCAGGTTGCCAATACAAGTTATAATATTCATGTGTATCCATATATCATATACTGTAACTACGTGCATATGTATAAAAATATTTTTTTGGTCATATCACGATATAAGATGATATAAAATGTAGCAATGTACAGATTCCTATTCAACATTATTCAACCATAGTTACCCTCTGGTAAACTAACATAACTATGGAAAATCACCATTTTGAATGGGAAAATCAACTATAAATGGCCATGTTCAACGGCTATGTTAGTTTACCAGAGGGTACATGATCTTACATACGCTAAATCTTGATGAATCCATCTCTCCCCATTTCCCAAGATACACCGCTGGAGCGCTGGAGTTTGTTTTTTCCATTTTGCAAATCGGTTTGCACACACAAGTGCACCGAGAAAGATTTGGGACGGCAAAGTTACAAGATAGTGGTCGCATAGCTAACGCTACCCAACATGTTTTTCCTGCAACAAAAACATGGGAAAATGGCCCTATTCAAATGGTGATTTTACATAGCTACGTTAGTTTACTGGAGAGTAGGGGTAGGTGATTAAATTCCTTTTACATGGCAAAATAGGATCTACTCAACCCAAGGTTGACTCAGGTTAGAGGATATTAATGGTCAAAAAGGGTACTTTGTGAAGTGGTCCGCAGGGGTCCGCAGGGGCACCAGCTGGGAAACTGGGAAACTGAGATTGTCCTTGAACATCTGAGGAAAATTCAAGAATCCAATGGTTCACTATCTTGAGTTAACATCTATTCACCATCCTAGCCAATCTCATGACCTTCTGTTGCTGGGGATAGTGACTATAGCAGCAATGGGTTTACATGATTCTACCACATTATTCCCGACAGATTTCAACCCGTCGAGGCAATCGATGGGGCGAGACATGCGTCCTTGAAATACGTATTGTTGTGAAGAACAGGATTCCCATCATGGGAATATATCACGGGATACTTATATATATATATATATGTATACATATTTATATATATATATATATACATATGATCGATGCGTTTGAATATTGTTTGCGTTCTTTTCTCTTAAAACCATACCCATGGAGGTTCTATCATCCTGATCAAAATGAACCTAATTGGATATAAGATAGTGTATTCATGTATCATAACTATTGGGTACTATTTGACTCATTCATTACTATTAGGGTTTCTTCCATTATGAGTTTATATATATATATATATAGATATGTTTATATAATTTTATAGATAACATATATATATATATCATTGTTTATACCTATAATTTCATAACTATTTTATACGGGTACTATTTCATAATTATTGCATATACCATCATATACCTATAGTTTCTTCGATTGCGGAACCATCCTCAACTGGCTGGTCCTCGAGTATCCCATTGGATCATCTTGAGA